>BMAV01026354.1:224705-252308 GCA_019973955.1 Trichonephila inaurata madagascariensis | reverse complement strand
CAGATTACCCTAAAAATGTAAAACTTCTTGATATTTTTTTTCATTTTTAGAGAACTATATTACAGAATAAATTATACAATCTAATACTAGCCAGACAATACAACAAAAATATCTATATTTGCATAGAATCCTTTCAAGCTATTAGATGTAGCTTAAATTCATAAATATATATCAAGGTTTCTTGACTAATAAGGTTTCACCAGATTATAGTTTATCTTAGTTTTATCTTATCACATTTAAGAAATTTCAAATGGTTTTAAATAAAAACATGCAAAAATTCTTAAAACATTTACAGTTATACATCTATTTTCAAAACTTGAGATAAATTATCTTTAGACATTAATGATGCTATAAATGAGGTAAGTTAAAACACATTTAATTAATATCAGAATTGAGTTAGATCTTGCAACCCTCATTAAATCAAAAATAACAAATAATTAAAAGTGATTAAATTCCAGTCAAAGCACTAAAACACAATTTTCCACACTGATTGTACAGTTGCCATCTCTTCCTTTATATAGCTAGCTCTTAATCAATAAACTTTTAAAACTACACTTATTTTAAGTTTTTTTGGATAATTTAAAATTATAGCAAAAATGAATAATTTCGTAAAATTAATTTATTTCCAAATGATGATAAAGATATTAGAGACACAACATTAAGTACATTACACACAATATTATGTATTTCGAGATGAATAATCTGGTATCCCTATAGTATTCTAAATGCATATTACCTTTACCAAATATAAATATATCAAAATAAAATAAATACTTATAACAAGTGAATTTTAAATTGGTTGGCAGATAAAAAATAGTTCTACATATATAGTTATTAATTAATTTATTTGAAAAACTAATAATAAATTGGTAGAGATCATTTGTGATCATAAACTTCTAATAAAAAATTTACAGGATATGCTAAAAATTGTTTACAAAAAATCAGCAACATATGCATCAATCAAATAAATAAATCCTTTAAAATCTCTTAAATATAGTAATCATTGTCTTATCAAAAATATTTTTATCATATTTCCTTCAAAAACATAAGGGAGTTTTCTTGCTCATTTAACTGAAGGAAATATTTCTTGTTTAAAAAAACAAATTTAATTAAACTAAATGTTTAGATACATAAGAATTCACAAATAATAAAAAAAAAAATCTAACCTCTTTCATTGGCATTTTGAATTTTAAAATTTCACCATATCGACTTAGTACTTCCCAAGGAGCATGTATTTTTACAAACACCAATCCCATTTCAGCCTAAAATAAATTAAAATCAATAATATTCAAAAAATTATATAAAAATATATATTCATTTAACACTTTTTAAAAATTTATTTTTACCCTCATCATATATACCATAATTAAAAAAAATATATCTTAAAATATTTTATTGATTCAGAAGTTTTGAAATTATTACAAATTTTGAATATAAGTAAAAATTCTTCAAGAAATAAATAAAATGGGGGAAGAAATAGAACAAACATAAAAAAGGAGCATTTTTTTAAAATTGTGCTCAATTTCTAAAAAATATTTGTTATATAAAAAAAATCTAGGGTTAATTTTTTTTTACATATTTTGTAATTCTGTAAAAGTAAAATTTCAAATGCTAGTGTATTATCATAGCCATGTTTATTTAAGTGGCCATAACATGGTTGTGATGATCAACAAGCCATGTCAAATTTTGATGGTCTGAACCAGAGCTTCATGACAACTTTATGAATGATTTTTAGATTTGTTTCAGTAAATAGCATCAATGTATTCTTCAATTGGTTTCTTATGTTTTGATGCATATTGTTACAGGAGCATTCAAATTTTGTCATGGAATAAGATATTTTTGTAATATTTATGAATTTATTACAATACACAGCATTTTTTCATGTTTAAGTAAATATATCTTATTATAAACTAATAAATATTCTCTTATTATAACAGTAATAAACATTTCTATTGCATAAACATATTTTCTAATCATGTTTCAATACTTTAGAAAAATTCATTCTTTTTTTAAAAAAGGACATAAGTGAAAAATGTAAACAATGACTTTAAAAGTAACTTAAAGCTTTAAAATGCATTTAAACATTACTTGAGTAAACACTTCAAACATACCACAGAATATTCAATATACATAATTTTATTTCTCTCTTTCACATTTTTCTCAAATCTAATAGCAAATAAGTTTAAGACATTTGTGTCCCTAAAATGAATTTATAGTTTATCAATAAATATACAAAATAATTGGAACATTTTTAACTAAAAATTTTCTTTAAAACTTTATCACCAAAATTTTAAAATTAATTCAAGCATTAAGACACCATCACACAATTTCGCAACAGAATTCTAATATAAGTGTATATAATAATAATAACATACCTGATAGTTATGTTCTAATTCTAGTCCTTCATCTTTCAAATTATTTTCAAAAATTTTCCTTGCATCAAGATGATGATCAGTCAATTCGGGTGTATCCGTAGAATAAACCAAAATAAAATCCACACGTCGTTCATGATCATCAAAGAAAACAGCTGATTCCTGAGAACAAAAAAGCAATGAGTAACAGAAGACTTGTAAATTGTTAATATCTTTATATTGTTTTAAAAAGTATATATTTTTAATAATTTATTTATTGCAGATTTAATTGACATGTCTTAAAATAATAAACATTGGCATTTAGGTTTTTAGAGTAAATTTGACTTCGATAAAAATTGCACATACTGATAAAAAGTGTAAATTGAAAATATTAACAGAAATTGGTATTTCTTCCTTTTCTTATGTATATGCAAACTTGTAACATTTCATTTAAGGAGAATAAATAGTAAGTAAAAAAAATATTACAAGCATTTTGATACTAATACATCAATAAAAAAAAAAAAAATTTTTTTTTTTTAAACCTGCCAGAAGAAACAGTGCTTCAGCTCTTTTTAAAATATAAATGAAATAAATATTATTCACATAAAAATTACTTTCTCAAAACCATTTTCTTACTCTTCTAATTATACATAGAACATCTGCTCCTTCAAAAATTTTACTCCCTTATTCACTTTTTTTTCAAAGCCACATGCATTATACTTATCCATGTATTATATTTATCCATCAGACCAAAATTATCATGCTTTTCAGAAATTAAAAGTTTAATTTTTTTTTTTACAATAGATTATCATAGATAAAATAAAAATTAATAGAGAATCTTACATCTGAAAAACTTAGAATAAGTTTTGATTCTGTTATTATGATCAATAGGAAAGAGAAGTGGGAGTATAATATAAAAATACCCGTATGAGTTATTTTTAATACAAAATAAAACAAGTTAATAAAAAGTAGTAAATAATAATAAAAAAATGGTGTATCAGTTTTGTTTGAGGACATTTCAAAATACATATCTTTATTGTGTTTGGTAAATAAGAAAACATACAACACAGAGATAATATAAGCAAATCTATAGATGCTTATTATAATTTGCTGCAAAATCTTGAATTTTTAACCTTAAAATCCACTCATAAAACTTTATCAACTATAAATTTTAGCCATCCTAAAAAGTTAATATAAACAAACCATTAAAAGTATTTAAGATATAATACATATAAGTAATTTTTTAATGGTTAATGTAGACTGACAGTATAGTTTAATTGTTGCTAAGCCTTTACATTTAGCATGTGGTAAGGGTGAATTATTCCTTCCTCATATGTTGCAAACAATTAAAAAAGCTGCTAAAAATATAATGAAGTTAACATACATAAGTTGGCAGTTTAATATTCTGAATGCAAAATATATTATAAACATGTACTCAACATGAAAATGAATCAACATAAGTGGAAAGTTTTAATACATTACGCAATTTGTAATTTTATAGCTCTGGCAATAAGGAAAAATCTATTTAACAGCTTTTTAAAGAGAAGGAAAAATATTACTAGCATTATAAAATTTTAAGGGAACACTGTACAATCAAATTGACAAAAATAAGTCAAAATGTTAAATCGAATTTTTTTACCCCCTATATTGTTTTTTTATTTAATAATCTCATAAATTTTAAAAGCTCTGAATTGAAAAAAAAAACAACAACTCAAAGTTATGATAACTTTTATGTTCTTTTATTTACATCCCAATGGCAAATAAAGACTTCACACTGATTTATTTAAATTTTTTTTTTTTTTTATTATAAAAATTGTTAAGTTTAAAATTTGCTTTTTTTCTACCTATTTTTATTAATACATGTAACAATAATTGGTTTGTATTTCAAAATCAAAGCAATACTTATTTTTTAAAAAAAATAGTTTAATTTAGAATTTATGCATGTTTTAAGGAATTTTTCAACAAGCATTCATACAAAAAACATTCAATGAATATCCATAATATTATCACAAAACCCATATAACTTTTCTACACATAGTTTGAAGTACTTGAAAAAAATCAAATGTAGGTCAAATTATTGTAGTATAGAAGCATTTTAAATCACTTCATGAATTTTTAATTTTTCTTTAAGAAATGAAATGATTAGCCTTTTGTGGTATTTTGATCACAAAAACTGTTTTACATAATAAATATATACAAGAGGTAAGCAAAACATTTATGAAAACAATTAAATCTAAGATTTTTTTTATTAATCATACCATGTCCCCTTAAAAATGAAGATATCCTATTTTCCTGCATATAATCCACAGCTGCGTATTATCCGCAAAGCCTTTATTTCGAGAAAAAAAAACAAACAAAACATGGTATAATCCACAGCGACATATAATCCGCAGCAGTTTTTATGGCGAATAATCCAAAATATAAACTGCCGATAGCGAGTGTCACATAAGATAAAAAAATAAACAATATAATTAAAAATAGAAGTAAGAAATTGTGCAGAAAACAAAATTTATTATGAAACATCTTTTTAAATATGTATGATAATATTTTTTACAATAATCTCAATAAAACAAAAAAATTCTTTGCTACTGCCATCTATGTTTTGAGTTGTTAAACAAAACACTGCACGCAGAAAAAATCTTTCCCTTTTTTTTTTTAAAAAAAATTTAGCAAAATAACAGCAAAAAAATTAAGATTGAGACTGCTTTCCCATTGTCTTTTTCTTTTAAAATCCATTTATTTATTTCTTCCTCCAATTCAGGCCAGTGAGGTTTTGCACGAAGATCGGTTCTTTTACCTCGATCACAATTTTGGAAGTTGGTCTTGTTTTTTCTCCACAAAGGAATATTCAATTCGTCAAAGTTGAAAAATCTTGCAGCTTCTCGATTTAAGTAGCCTTCTCTATAGCTCTCAACTTGAAGTCTGCAGTGTAACTTACATGCTTTCGCTTCAACATGATGAAAACTTTCAAAGGATGTAATAGCTCTAGTGAAGAGAAAATTGGAAATGGTGCCAGCAACTAGTAACTGTTTTTTCCTTCCGAGGAGCTGAATTTGTTTTTGAATGTAATTAGACAAAAACTAATTATGGCTGAAATACGTCTGCCGAGTCATGAAAGCGCCATCTAATATTTATTTTATAAAACATAAATGGCATTTATTTCAAAACTTTATTGTTAGCTTTTCTGGTGGAGAATGTTTTTTTTAGATAATCCACGGTGGGGTATAATACGCACAACGAAATTTGAAATTTTTTAACACATAATCTGCAGATTATATACAGGAAAATTCGGTATTAATAAATTAAAATGGAAATAGTACTTTTGTATAAATTTCTGATACTTAGCAATTAAAATGCTTGTTTAAATATGTAATCTTATTCACAGAATATTAATAGCAATCAGTTTCTTGATTGGTTTTGTCTTAATAAATGTAAAATTTGATAATATTCTTCTAGAAGACAATATGTACTTACTATTGATAACAAAGAAACACTATCAAGTCCATCCATTCTCCCAGGTGCTAAACTGTCTAATGTAATGCATTCATGAGATTTTGCATATTTTCCAGCACTACGGAGAACTAATGTATCAACACTATTAGGCATTTCCATAGTGGAACTCTTTGATAACGTAGGCGATTTCTTGTTGCTCATAGTATCAAACTCTTCTGTCAAAGTTGGATAAAGTTGAGTAGTGCTTTTTGCATCACTTTCTGCAACTGGAGATAAATTTTCTGCGCTATGGTATACACTTGCTATAAAAATTAAAATTTTTTAGGTTAAAGCAAAGTTAGAACAAAGTTTAAATTATTTAACTACTACAAAATGCTTAAACTAAAATAACAGAAAGTAGTGATAATCATTTACACATTACTTCTGGCTACTACTAGAGGAAGTTAAAAAAAAAATATTAAACAAATTAAATATTTCATACAACACTTTTCAAGAAATCCATTAGTTTTATGAAACTTTTCTAAGAAACATAATAATAAAAAAAAAAGAACATTTAAAAAAAGCTGGAAATGTTTCCACAACTTATAGCATTACAAAATCTGGTACTTACATATTATCGCAACAATGTCAACATTCAAGATAACACGCCAAGTTGGTAACCCTGATTTTGCATTTGTCGTACATGCTGAAATGGCAACCATGTGCTTCATTTCATGTAATTTTGCCAACACGGTTACAATAATATGTAAGTTCCCGAAATCTATATAGTAAATCATTGCATTTATTATTGCTTACCATGAATAGAATGAGTATTTTAGGTAATTAAATTTTTGTTAACTAATGCACTCATTTAAAAGCTTTAATAACTAATAGTTATTTTCTCGGTATTGATTACTTCTATAACACTATACCTGTATACAGACCTCTAAAAACAAATTTAATTTGAATGTAATTAAACTAATAAGCAAGGGAAAAATATCTATACCTTCTGATGTCTTCTTTTTAAACCAGGTCCCTAAATGTGGAGAGTTTTGATCTAGCTCATCTTCCTGATTTTCACTATCTCCATCCATAGTTCTTTAAAACTAAAAAAAAGGAAAATATATAACAATATAAAAATACTATTATAACAATTCACAGAAACAAAATTTATCTATTGGAATCATCACATACACACATAAATTGTAAATAAAAACAAAATTAACATCACAACAATGTCCATGTTAGGCACATTTTATGAAGAGGTCAATTCTACAAGCTTTGTGGTTTTATGGTTGCTTTGGCCAAATGCAAGGAAACATGACACAAATTTTGAAAACTTTTTACAACTGAAAACAATCTCCAAGTAATAAAATAATAATCCACCAAACAAATTAATATTTTAATCTAATTTCATTACCCTACAATGAGTAAAACTTAATCCTTACTAATATTATAAATGCGAAAGTTTGTATGGAGATTTGTTCTTCTTTCACAGAAAAACAACTGAATGGATTTTAATGAAACTTTACAATAATATAGCTTATACATCAGAATAACACATAGGCTATAATTTATAAAGATATTGTGTGAAGTTTCCAAAATATAACGATAATTGTGAAGAAAGTAGGAAAAAAAATCTGCCATCTGCAAAAAAGCCTGCAACAGCATCTTTTTTGTGTGAAGCAAAACCTTCCCTGTTTGTTTTGTCTACACCATGCCTCAGTGCGCGCTCACTTTTAATTTATTCCTTTGATCAGCGTAACCACTATTTTTTTTTATTTCATAATAAAACTAGGTTTCAAAGCGAGAGGTGGTGGCAAGATTTTAACATAAAATAAATACAACAGAAAGCAATATTAACATATTGCACTTCCAGATATAAATTATTTACACTATTTTAAGCATTCATTACACAAAATTTGTAAGAATGTGTTACTTTTGCTGAGCTGAGATCAGCTTAGGAAGGTGTTTTCAAAAATCAACTGACAACAGTCACTGGGAGGTCGAAATAATTAAAAATCCCTTTTATCAGCTATTAGATCTATAGACTTAAAATTTAACAAATATGTTTTTTTTTTATGTTTAGCTGAGATATGCAAAAAGCTTTTTTTTGTTTAACTTGCAATTCATGTAAAATTAATTCATTAAAAAAACTTCTTTATCCTTCAATCTGTATTGTTTAATTTTTCAATTTACCCGCGTGAAGAACGGGTATACCAGCTAGTTATATATACTACTCATTTTTTATCTGAATTAATACTTTTTTTCCCTTGGTGTAAAATGTGTTCCATATTTTGTCTTGTGTATACAATCGCTTAAAAAATTTATAATTTTGCAAGCAAAACAAAATAGAATAGTTAAAGAAAATATTTCCAACTTTAAAAAATACGATAAAATAAACAACATATGAGTAACAATGTCAAAAGTTTGCAGGAAATTTAGACAATTTTCTACCTGAAAATGTGTTTCAACTTTAATTTTGACTCTTTGAAATATGTGATGACAACCTTAGATCTAAACACTGAGTCTTTTTTATGCAAAAATAAAAAATAAATATTTACCTCATGTTTTAAATAACATTACCCCTATATATATATATAATATCTTCTCAAACAAAACTTAGCAATGTTTAGATGTAACACCTCTTCCTCCCTACTGGAGGAAAAACCACACTAATTCTTTATTCAGATTGTTAACTATAAACATTTTACTTGAATGGTCTTTTTATTTTGTGCAGAAAAAGATTTTAAAGTTTAGTAAATCTCTATTCTGTTACAACTATCATTATAAGAGAATATATTTCTTTCACAAAATACTCGTTCAAATTACAAATATCTAAAAAACAAGTTTTTACACAATTTTGTCAAAGTAAAACGTGATAAATTCAAACAATGAATGAATATATTCAATTTATAAATATTTATAAATATACTGCACATCGTAAGTAATAAGAAATGCAAGAATTGAAAGCAATATAAACATAATCAATTTCATAAATTAGTTTACCAACAATCCATGTTTGCAAAATACTTTTTAAAGAAACTTCATAAGAGAAAATTTAATAAATGTTTATAAAAAGAGAGAAATGTACACAACATTATAATTTTCTTCAATGGCTAAAAACATTCTCTTAACAACATAAGTATTCAACCTTATCAGGCAGACCATAAAGAACGGAAATCAAGAAAGGAAGTTAAAAAAACAAACAAAAACAGATTGCTTAGAAAGTCGTTAAGATATCTAATGTACTGAATGTGTAGAGAATCTGAACTGATTGCTAACGTCACACTTTGAAGCTATATGCTAGTGCTATAAAAAGAACAAAAACACAGTATACCCAGGAAGTTAATATAATTATTCTTTATAGAAAAGTAAGCAGATTTCTTCTAATACTAATAAGTTCACAATTAATTTTTTTATGTTATATTTATTTATATTTGAAGAAAAGAGCTGACCTAATTAAGTTTTACAACTCAAATGAAAATTAACAATTTCTTCACTTGAAAATTCAATCTAGCTACTTTTAGCACCCGAGAACTTAAATGAATATATATTTACCATTTTATTTAATTTACTAATTATTCCTACCTAACTTCTTTTCCTGAGATTATACTATGAGAAAATTTTTAGTTTTGAATCTTCCATTTCACTAGAGTTAATGAAATTAAGGAAAGTTTAAGAGTGAAGAACATAAATTATTATTTTTTTCTTTGATGATTCAATATTTTAAAACATATTACATAAATTATCCAAAATTGACATTCCTTTTTATGAGTTTTAGAAGAGTCAAATTAGATGATACACAATTACTGTTTTAATATGCAATATAAATCAATCACGTAAATAATATTCATTAAATCTTTACAGCATTTACTGGGAATGTAACAAATTCTAAAAGAAATAAATTCATGTGAGTGAATTGAAATAATTTGGTAAAATAACAAACACGAATACCATGAAAAATTTGAAAATTGCCATGAAAAGTCAAATAAAGAATTACATAAGATTCATTAAACATTTAATTATTAATGTAAATAGCAAATTAAAAAATTCTTAAATTTGCCTTTTTGCCCCAATCAAAATTACAATTCAGTTCAGAGTATTGAAAAAATACTATGTTGCACATTTTCTTTCATTTGAGATAATTTTTAAAATTTAATGAGACGAATTAAAAAATAATATTTTTAAACTTTAAAAATTCAAAATTGAAATTCTACCATAAACTAAATTTCACATATGTTCCTTTATTGCTTACATTATCATAAACAACATTTTATGAGAAAAAAAATTACAGTAACTTAGCATTTTAATGGGTCTGTATAAAGGAATAATCTACTATATTTATTATTATTCCTTCCATTATATTATTAATTATTCCCCTATTCACATCATTTTCGGACAACCTGTACATTAATCCATCATCAGGTACCAAATAGTCAAAATTTTGGCCTATAATTTGATAAAAAAAGATAAGTTTGGTACCCAAATAAATATCTTATTCTATACAGGTTCCATACTTTTCAACATAAGGAATTCAAGATCCATAAATATCAAAAATCCCATATGTATACATACTACAATACCATATAAAGAGTCAGAGGGTAAATATCAATGTTGCACTATTCGGCTACTTGAGGGTTTTCAGTGACTGACCATGTAATTTTGAATTATGGTCAAGTGATGAGGACGTCATCTGAGCTGGCATCCCCCCTCTTTCCTAACTTTGACAACACGCCTTGATATGTTTAACGTGCATTGATTCCACCTGCATGGTGAGTTGACACCATATAAAAATCCTCCATGAAATCAAACCTTGTATCTTTAATCTGCCAACTGTTAGATTGTAAACAATCAGAATACTATTAACCTGTGTTTTTCAAATAATAGATTAGAACAGGTATAATTATATATTCATATATAAATGGAACTTCTTAGCATACCTCATTTGGAAATCAGTCATATTTGATCTTTATACAGTGAATTTTATAAACAATTTAAGATTGTTTCTGTATAAAAGTATATACTTAAAATTAATTTCATTTATGCCTACTTCATAATAGTTTACTGGTAAGGTTTTTAAATAAAATGCATTTATTTCTAGCATCATGCTATTTTTGAGGGCTTTTCTTACATTCAAGTAGTTGTAAGATTAACTTTTACATATAATGATTTTTAATAGATTTTCAAAGCATAAATTATACTTCCTTGGGTTTTAGTAAGCTGAAAAACAAAAAATGTTTTCTGCAACATAATACTTTAAGTAACACAGATTTACAACAAAACACCTTTTAGAGATCAAATATACTGATTTTTGGTACTTATGTATTATCGCAATCTATTGACGAAATTATATGAAACTAAGCACCTGGTTTCCAGTTCAATGCATACAACACATAGGAAATCGAGGTTGCTATCTTGGTGAGTTCTTAATAGAGTAGGCGAATGTTAGGATGATACATAAGGATCCAATTTCCCCAAGTGTTTTAGATCTAAATACATTTAATTATTTTCAATACCTTTTTAAAATATATAACTTAACTCAGTAGCATGATAGCCTATGAGAGCCAAGGCCTACTGTGCCCAACTCAGTATATGCGACCTTGGGCCCTGAGCAGATGTTCCGGTCAGGTGGTCAGTCTGACGTGAAAACCCCCAGTATTAAGTTCCCAAGCAAGCTTGGTAGGTACTCATTTATCGACCCACTAAAGGAATGAAAGGCTGAGTCAACCTTGCCCAGCCCGGGGTTTGAACCTCGGACTTGTGGTGTGGAAGCACAATGCACTAACCACTCAGCCACTGGGCTTCAAAATATATATTTACATATATTAATTGACTTGGAAAAAATGAAATTGTACAGAAATAATACTCAGCAATTATATAAATACTGAATATTTATTAATGATTATATATTGTCTTTGTATATGATATAGATTTTGTCACATTTATTTAATAGCAGTAATGAAAAGTTATTGGGGAAAAATGGATTGGTGACTGCCTTTTCAAATTGCCGCTAACATGAACATTGGCAATATTATACAATATGATGCATTTATTACTGACACAAAGATGAAACGAAATGTTTACTATAAATTGTCTGTTTGGCTTCATGGCTCTCATAACCAATAAATACCTGAATGTAATTATATAATTTACAAATTATCTTAATGATATCAAGGAAATTCTAAGAGAAATGGAATGATGCTGTATGGAATTTTTTTTACTCTGTCACAAAATATTTTGGTGAAATTGTCGAATCGGCCGCTTCTCCGCCAAATTTAGAAAAATCGCTTATTTGTCAAAAACGACTTCTTCACTGAAGAACAAATTCAGAAGGGTTACCAGATTTAGCGCAATTATCGATTTGGCGAGAAAACGGCGCGAAAAGCGGCCGATTCGACAAATCAACCAATATTTTTTAAATTCTTTATATAACATGGTGACTATTTTACAAATGGCATAATTTAATGTGTTCATAGGAAGCTCAAAAAATTAAACAATCAATTTCAACATTCAAACAGATTAATAATTTTTGAAAATCTTGGAAGTGCCTAAATGCTTAAGATAATATAGTTTGATTCTGTGAACAATCAAAGAAACACTATAGTGATCTATTTCAAAGGCATATTCTTTAAAAAAAAATCTAATCAAAGATGACATTAAAAATGAATATTAAACTGAGAAATATTATATATTATATAAAAATGAAGTGGCCATGGTAAAGAGATACAGCTATGTTTTATTGAAATAATTATTAAACTGAGCTAAAGCCAAATTTACTTTTTGTCATCAACTGCAATCGAGGATTCCGATGACATGAAATCAAATAACTAGAATAACATTGTTACATAACTCAGGTAACTGAAAAGTTTTCTCTACTTTCAACGATATCAAAGTTTGAGAAAAATAAAAATAAGTTTTCAAATCATAATCAAATAAATTCCTGTTTAGAAGGAAATCCTAAAAAGTTTAATAAGCTAAAATAATTTAATAGAAGGTTTGATTTTTGTATGGGAAATATGGAATACACAAAATTTTTCAGGTATATTCTAATACCAAGCACAACAAGAGTAATATGTCAAATGAATACACACCGGTTCTTTGACCGAAGAGAATTTTTTTACTACATGCTAATTTAAAGCTCCATTACTCATCGCAAAACTTTTAACATGGGTAAGTTTTGATACGAGCGAATGACATCGATAAGTGTTAAACGGTTACAGCTATACCAAAATCTTACTTTGGTTTCATTTTCTGAAATATGCTTCGACATTGATTATTTAAACACTTTGCTTAAATTAGAAGATAAATTTTTTGAGAACTAATTTGATAATTCTTTTGAAAATGTTAAAAAAATAAGTTTTTGTGACGAATGGTGTTGTGCAATATAGAACTCAAAAAAGGAAAGGAATCTGTGACTTTCATCATGCTGAAAAGGTTGCATAAGTTGTAAACAAATAAGATGAATTGTCTCTAGTAATGGCTCGTAGAGCTTCGAGTTTGACTGGTCAAAAGTTATTGTTGTTATCTCGTCTAAGTTCATCCGATCCTTGTATCGCACAGAAATGGCAAGTTTTATCATTATTAATTCAATGATGATATCATTAATTAATTGAATACGATCTGTAAATCATCATACATACTGTACCATGTTTTGTATTGTCTGCGAGGGACTTTTTGTTTTGGAAAATATACACACATTTCCTTTAACATTTTATGTTTTAAAGACATATATTTTCATGTATAACACCATAAAAACTGTGTGTGAAAAAAATGACTGGAAAATAAAATACTAAACTGACGAAAGTGTATCAAATTAACACGAAATTAACTTTGATGAAAAGTTTGAATATGTTTTTTTTTCATTTATAATTATCAATGTCTATATTATTTAACTGCTGTAACATTATCAGCAAATGGTAGCTATGCTAAAGAAAATTAACACATTTTTATTATTAAAATGTTTGGTAACTTTTGAGATGATTCCGATCCATCAAACCAATATCAGATTAAATGTTAAACATTGTATAAATTCTAACGACTAACTCTAAGCCACATGCCCTACCTTACACCCCGGAAAACATAGGGATTTTTTTTTTCTTCCATGTTTTTGTCATAGTTCAACCTTATACTTGAAAGCTGTCAAACTTTCATTCATTTACTAACCAAGCACATTTTTCTTGATTCTTACCTTCTTTAATATTGCTAGGAATTTATCATCAAATATCAGCTGTATGCCTGATATTATACGAATTATGGCAAAATTTACTTAAACATTTTCTGGTACAAAAAAGAAAAAAAAAATCATCGACATTTGCCAAAATTTGCCTGAGATTAATACATAAGTCCCATTTTTTTCCCTTTGATGTAAGGTTACTGACTTGGTGCATTTATCTTCTGAGATTGATGACATTTTCATTTTGTTGTCAGTCAGTGGATTTAATGAAGACCTAATCAAATTAGTTGTATAAAAATAAAAATTTGTTTACTCTGATTGGGTGCAATACCATAATTAGAATAGAGAAAAATACTTTTAAGTTTTTTAAATATATTTATGTAACGCCAAATAATTTAAATGCTTTTTTCAACTTTTCTGGTTATTCTTATGAAAATTAAAAAAAGTGACATAATTAAATATGAATACAGCACAAATTTACCCTTAATGTTATGGTACTAGTTCATTTGGTACTTATGTATTATCGCAACAATTGCCAATATTCAAGATAACTCACCAAGTTGGCAATCCCAATTTTGTGGTTTCGTATGAACTGACCTGGCAATCATGTGTTCCGTTTCATATAATGTGGCCAATAGGTTGCGATAATACCTTCTATTTTTATAAATTTCTGGTGGATGTATTTTTTTTGTTGATAAATTTAGCTTTTTTTATTGATAGCAGACAATTTCAGGATTTTGAGAAATTTGTCTATCAGACCTTCATTCTTCCCACAGACTAGGTTTTAAAAACCTTACTTGCATGTCAATATAGTGAATCTAAAATATGAAACTTTTTTATTAATGTGGTGTTACTTATTATCAAGTATCCAAAATGTCACCTTGAATTACAGTCATCAAGGTCTTAGCGTAGCTATTGAGAATGGCACACAAAAAATATTCCATCGTTTTTTGGCTTAAATCTTCTGATACCCATTGAGGTGAAAGAACTTATCCGAAGTTATTTTTTCTTGTAAATAAACTTCCATCTATTTTCATGATTTTGTTGACTATAGTGTTTTTATTCTTTTGGGAGACATAAAAAAATTAGCACTTAGTTTTTTGAATTTACTGTAGTGTTGTTGGTAGTCTAGTGATCAAGGTAACAGACTCATGCCTGACATATCATGAGTTTGAGCCTAGTACCGCTGAAGATTCTCCGCGCAGAGAGGGCCAATGTACATTAAATATGTTGAAGCTGAAACTTCTTCCCACTGGTATGATGTGGTAGTTAATAGAAGGGGGTGCCAGCTCAGGTGTCGTCCTCATCACTTGACCATGGTTCAAAATTACGAGGACCGCCACCAAAAGCCCTTGAGTAGCCGAACAGTGCGACGTTAATATTCACTCACTACAGTAGTGTTATGGTTTTATTTACATCTGTAGTTTGAAAAATTCAGACAACTAAAAGGGATCTGTAGGCATGATGACAAGTAAAGGAATTTATAGGCATTGAGAAAAGTTATTTATGAGCTTTAGAATAATATTTTTGTTCATACCCCCTCTCCTTTTTTTTTGTTATGAAATTCCATGACACTGCAATATAGGTGTTTGGTTTGAACTAAAACTCAACTTCAGTGGAAAACAAAATTTTTCTCTAAATGTTACCATGTTCCTTTATCTTGCAAAGAATTGACAAGAGCTTCATCATTTGGTAACTGTCAAACTGTGTATTATGCTATGTTATTCACAAAAAATGCTATCAAGTAATGAAGTTCAAAAGATCTAAGTCATGATTTGAAATGTTTGGCATGGTCTGAAATCTTCTTATTTTATTCACTAAAAATGCGGTGCTAGTTTGATATCGGGGGTAATAGCGCTAAGTTGTTGTTTATGTTCGCCAAGATGAGCTATAACATTACAATATGGTTACCTTAATATTTTTATCGTCTGTCAATGTGGTTGCCATGGGAATAACGTATATTAGAAATAACTTTCATTAGTTTTTTCCCGCTCTAACCCTATTAATTTCAGACGATTTAAATAAAAATTTCTAATTTCTGTAAAAATTTAACCATTTTCAGTGTAATTTTTCGATTGTTTGCGCCTTCTGTTTAATTCTCTGCTATTTTTGAATATGGATATTTCTAAAATGAGTGAGTACTAGAATATTTTTTTCTTAGAAGAATAAGTGTTGTACTTTTAATTATCACTATAAATTGTTTATTTTCTTTTAAAACAATTTTTTTTTACGTTCTTTATTCGATTAAATTCGTTGAAGGAATTTGCAGTGCAAGTTTCATATTGCAAGCTTTCACTATTTTGTAATTAGAATTCTTAATTAATTTTAACATATATTATGTAATTATTTTATTCATAATGTATTACAAAAATGGAATTATTACTATGTGAAATAATCATATAATATTGGTTATTTATAATTGTTTCTTTTAACATTTATTTATAAATATTACTTATTTTATTTATTTGTAATTATTATTGTTATTTATTTATAATTATGCTATTTATTTATAACTATTTTTGTTTATTAATATAGCTATTCTTATGTTGCTTATTTATAATTATGTAATATGAGTAATCTTATGCATTATTTTTATTTTTTTACAATTCGACGATTATTCTTTTTCATAATTACTGTTAAATTATATTATATGATTATTATTTTTAATAACTGTTATTAAATCGTTCTATATGAATAATATACATAATTACGATAAAATAATATAAGATTATTATATGCGGCTTATAATACTGCATGTTACTTTTCATTACATATTATTGATATTCTTTATTGATTGATCTAGGTTATTCTCAATCTCTTCCTATAACCTTTATTTGAAATACATTTCAATGTATTTCAAAACAATTCTTTAAAATTATTGTGTATCATTAAATTATGTGGCCGCGGTAGCCGAGTGGTATAGGTATCGGATCGTGGCTTGCCTTGTCACAAGTTTGAGCCCAGTACCATTAAAGACCCGCCGTGTAGGGCAGCGATGCACGCTAAATCTGTCGAGAGCTGAAACGTCCTCCCATTGGTGTGGTAGTTAGGAGAGGGGGTGCCAGCTCAGGTGTCATCTACGTCACTTGACCATGGTTCAAAATTACGTGGTCCGTCGCCAAAAGCCCTCGTGTAGCTAAACAGTGCGACGTTAATATTCAATTATTAAATTACCGCCAGGCCGACATATTAGATTCCAATCCAGCAACAAGCAGTGCTTGGCACTATTACCTCCGATATCAAATGAATTCCAAAAATGCTATAAGTAATGAAGTTCAAAAGATCTAAGTTATGATTTGAAATATTTGGCATGTCTGAAATCTTCTTTTGTACACTTGAAATTATTTTTGACTGGTGTTATGCTATGGGAAAGTTTCACAAGTACTTGTTAAAAATTCAAAAAAAGTTTTTAAATAAATCATTGGGGTACTTAAATTTTATATCATTGACAAGTTTCCCCAAATAAAAAAATGTTCCAAATGACATCATTGTTTCCACATATATCTCCTTTCCTACTAGCCCATCAACAAATAAATTGGAAAAGATTTAGCAGAACTGAATAACTTATTTAAAAAACATGTATACATCAGAAATAAATGAAAGATTTAACAGCTCAAAAGATATGGTAACGTTTTTATTTTTTAGTACATTATATGACAATCTAAATCTGTTGTTGCCACTTGTAATTTAACAGACATCTTTTAAAAAATAGATTTATTTCTTGAAAAAGTTAACCAGTTATTTCTTTAAACTTATTCCCCATATAATTGAATAGAAATATCTTTCTTTTACTTAAAGAAAATAAGCAGACTAGTTTAAATGTTATTTGTCGCATTTGAGATGTCGTATCTCAGTTCATTGTTATATACCTAGCAATTATGATGTCTAAATCTTAAAAATCAAGAATCAAGGAGTAAGAAATAAAATTAATACTTATGTATTATCGCAACCTATTGGCGACATCATATGAAACGAAGCACCTGGTTGCCAATTCAATGTGTACGACACATAGGAAATTGAGGCTGCCAACTTGGCGAGTTATTAATAGAGTTATGCTGATTGTTGCCATAATATGCAAGTACCATACACATTACTCAAGGAAAAAAAATTGTATTAGTAGGTTTATGTAGCACATAGACAACTTTTGAATAGTTTTTGTTTGCACTGATAATGAAATATCTGAATGAATGACCTTAGCATTGTGTTATTCAATACAGTTTATGGTATAATTAATAGACTGACTAAACTATTTCTGTTAATACCTAGGTTTAGGAAATGCTGCTTTAAATCACTATTAGATTTTCATTGTGAACTTATTATCTTAAAAATACCATTTTTTTTCCACAAGAAATAAAAATCTTGTGCAAAAATTATGATTTTATGCATGCATTTGTGAAATGAATTTGTATGTTATGAATTAAGAATTTTTAATATTTTTTGCTATTCTTATGATATATTTGGCTTGAGACTTGGATGTAGATATAAAGTCTGATTAGAGATGGGATAAGATAAGGAGCATGAAAAATGACCATTTTATGAAATCAAAAACAGAAATACCCAGGAAAATAAAATATATAATAAATTCAATGACATTAATTTTGTATTAATTTTTAAGAACTGTAAAACTGATTTCTCTAGTTCCTTTTCATTAGCAGATCAACACTCATTTTCAAGTATAAAACTATTAATTGTGCAATACTCTGATACTGATAAACCAAGAATCATCAAACGTAAGAATTGGCTCAAAATGTATTTAGTGACAAAGGACAGAACATAATGTTTGGTATAGTTTATATACAGTGATTAAGAGGGTACTGTTCTTTGCATGGTATAAATATATGCTGTTGATTTGTTTGATAAAATACAATTTTTTCTGATTAATTTTTAATTATACCATTAATTTTTAATATGACAATTATGGAGGCTTAAAGCTATTTTGATCTAAAGTTATAACTGGTGTGTTGTTATCCAGTAAATACAAAAATTTTACCCTATAATATTTGGGAAAATATTCTTATTTATAGTTATTAATTAATGATAATAATAATGGATAGATAAATAATGGATAACAGGTTATTATTTTTGCATAAAAACCACTTTTAGTGGTGTAACTTACAATAAAATATGTTTTATACAAAATTGCTTTAGATAAAATATCGGTTAACACAAAATAATACAATGGTCTCCAAAAACTACTATGTATGTTCATGCATTTTCTTTCTCTTAACATGTGAAAAACACTTAACTGAAAAAGATTTTGCTTCTGGGGGAATGAACAAATTACAGAAAACTGCACAGGCGAGATTTATAAGAGGGGTGTGAAATGAGAGACAGGTATTTTCGCATGTTTCACAAAAAAAAAAAAGAGTCTAAATTTGTAGGCTGTGAGACAAGCACATTTTGTCTATCGCCTTCCACCCCTAAATGAAATGAATGATGCAAATCCAGTTCCGGCATCATCCGAAATGAAGAACATGCAAAATATGCCCATTTATTTAGATGCACATTCCAATGGTGAAATGAATAACAAAATGGACTGACGTTGAATAATTTGTTTACAATTTAATGCTAAAAAAATTTCAGATTTTTTTTCCAAAAACTCAATAAATGTTTTGTTTTTTAAAAAAAAACTTGAAAATTTTGTATTAAATTTCATTAAGCTCTCATGAACGTTTTTGTTTCATTGGTTCTTATTAAATACATGCGTATATACATATCTGTGTGAATAAAATGTATTCTAATAAACTTATGTTGAATATATGTTTTTTTCCCTTTAACGTGAAAAATTACTTCAGTCCCGTCAATTTCATGTTAAACAGTTTTCGCTGTATTTTCAATGTTGTTGAAATAAAAAAGCAAAAAATTCTAGCTTTCCATTTATTAGTTATATATGTTTGTAGAGGCATGAATACCATTATGATATATATATTTTATAGTTTGAATCGAAATCTTGTCGTCAGAAGCACTCTGTCTCCACTGGTGGCCAGAAAATCTGCAGGTTCTTCATTAGAAGGTGATAATGTAGTAATATGTAGGCAGTTATTTACGTTACCTAATCCATTAGGAAGTAAGAGGAAGGAATATTCTGAGAAAAGAATCCTTGGGTGAGAAAAAAAATTGATTATTAAATTATTTAATTACTACTTCATCAATGGCAATAATGAATAATTGTATGTTAATAGGTGGCATATTTTTTGGCATCACAGTACCTTACCTGTTAAGTGCTTTTGATGTAAGCCTGTGAAAGCAAGGACATTGTTTTCAGTATGCCAATATTTATATACATGTTTTTCAATTGATTATAATATAATTTCATATGTATTACCTTGAAAATTACGAAAATTTTTACGTTTCTATAGAAAAAAGGCAATAAAGTATTTTATTGAAACCATTTTTTTTTTTAGAGTTAGTCTGAAAAAATTAATTAAACATTTTATAATACTGTAAAGTTACATCAGCTATACTTTAGTTTGTACAACAACATAAAAACTAAAAATAAGTCAGATAGAATAACTCTGAAATGAGAAAGGTTAGTTAATTTAACATTTTAATTTAGATGACCAGATCAATGTTAAAATTTTATATATAGGCATAATTTGATGTATTGGTGAGGTTTAAATTCTTATGTAACAATTTTTTTTAGATATTCAATGGAACAGTTGTATAATGTTGTTTCTGACGTGGAGAAATACAAAGACTTTTTGCCTTGGTGTAATAAATCAGTAGTTACTAAAAGAAGGCCAGGACATTTAAAAGCTGATTTAGAAATAGGTTTTCCACCTCTTATAGAACGCTATACTTCATCTGTATCTCTTGCAAAACCACATTTAGTTAAGGTAATGTCCTTTATGAGTTTCATGTTAAATGTTTTTCCATTTAATTGCTTTTTAAAATTCTTTATGGAATTAAAGATAATCATGTTTAAAATCTTCAATTTCTTGCTTTTATTAAATTATTTTTAGTAATATAAAGAATAAAAATTTTGAAAAATTATGTGTTTTTTACTGTGTAGTTTGTATTTAGTAACTGTTAATTAAAGATTGGGTGGTTTTAGTTTTCGATTTTGTTTTTTGATGGTGATAAATCTACTTTATATGTGTCCTATTACTTTATTTGTCAGATAGATATTCAGATAAAAAAATTATATTTATATAAATTTGAAAAAAAATATGTGCATATTTATGAATTGCATTAATTATTTAAAATGTCTTTTTTTTTACTAAATTTTAATTAAACACATTACTTTATAAAAAAATTTTGGTACTTACGAATTATCACAACCTATTGGTGACATTATATGAAAGCACAAGATTGCCGATTCAGCCCATATGACACATGCAAAATTGGGGTTGCCAACTGGCGAGTTATCTTAAATGTTGGTGATTATTAGGATAAAACGTTAATTTACCAAATTTTTTTTCTGCTTCAATATGTAAAATATTTCAATAGAGATTAAAAATAATATATTATATTCATTATACATTTTTAGGCTTGCTGTACAGATGGACGGTTATTTAATCATTTAGAAACTGTTTGGAATATTAAACCCGGTTTACCAGATAATCCTCAATCTTGCACTCTATATTTTTATGTAAGTTTTTCTGTGAATTTTGAGAGCTCTTTAGTTCAGTTTAAATCTTGGTTTAAGATTATTCCTTGCTAAATCAACAGGACAGATATGTTATTTTCTGAATGATACATTTCCTTTGATTAATTTAATTTGCTATCATTAGTTGAAATTTAAGTATGTGCTATCAACACGTAGATATAGATTTTTTCTGAAGTATTCCTTTGATTTGTTTAACTTTTTATTGAAAGATGCAGCAATGTTTTGTTTCATTGATATGGGATTTCACTGAATGAAAACTTGTAATATTAAATAAACATAGAAAAGCGCATAACCATTCTTAAGAGATATTGATATAGCACTAATTATTTTTCTTCATAAATGATGTATTAATTACAACATTTTAAGATAGCTTGTTTTTGTGGAATTTTTTGCCTTTTATGCTCTTGATAATTTTTTGTGTGAATAATGTTAATAATTATATAAATAGTTACTGCTGCTTTAATGCAAAATATATGTTTTGTTAATAAGACTCTTTACTAATAAAATTTTTTGTATTCATGTTTTTTTCATTTATTTTCAGGTGTCCTTTGAATTTCGTTCTCTACTTCACTCTCAACTAGCTCATGTATTTTTTAATGAAGTTGTCAGGAAGATGGTTAATGCTTTCCTGATCCGTGCTGAGCAGTTGTATGGGAAACAGTCGCATATAAAACTGAAATCAAATTTTGTACGCAGTATATCTTAAATTTAATTTATTTATCTTATATGAGATGTATATTTATTTTTTAGAAGATTTTATTGTTACAAAAAAAAAAAAAAAAAAAAATAGAAACCATTTTAAGTTATTTGATTTTAAAATTATATGAAATAAAGTATGTGAACTCTTAATATAAAATAGAATAACTTATTTCATTTATTTTTTATATATTTTTAACTTAATGAAATCTTATTTTACTACTTATTTATTTAAATCAGGGTTTTTTTTTTAATCCAGGAGATATGGAAGTTTGAGAGAAATCCTTTCTTTTTAGCTTCAGTTGTAATTAAATTTAAAACAATGTCTTTTAGAAATAAAATTGTATTTGAAATTCATTATATATTTATTGTTTAATGGACTAATAAAACATTCATATCACTGTGATATATTTAAGAACATTTTCAATTTGATGTACTGGTCTCTTTTATAATCTTATGTCTATGTACATTATACATATGCATGAAGCAAAAGACCCATGTCTGAAAAAGGTGGTATCGAATTAAAGATTAAGAAAAACCCTGATTTGGATGGATTAATAAAATTCATGAAGACATTTTACTATATTTGCTGTATACATTTTGGAAAAATAGTATCAAAATATTTTTTTAAGTGCTGTTGAAAGCTCTTATAGCTATTGTAAATGTTTAAGTAGGTTTTCCTCCTTCTCTTCAGTAATTTAATGCCAAAGCATGGCAATTATTTGAGATATTCCCAAATATGACTTAAACTATAAACACATCTGTGTGGCAAATATTATGAATGTTAATTTTTGTAGTTTATTTTAATTGTTAGTTTCATTTATATATAATTAAAATAGCTAATAAAATCTTTTATGAATAATATCGGAAAGTTTCTTTAAAAAAAATTCCATAACATTTCATACATCATTTTTTATTTTTCTTTACAAGTCTCTCAGTGTTTCTTGACTAACTTGTTTTGCTCCACAATATTTGAATTTCTTTTTACAATACATATTTCTTTTGTGTGTTAAACTATATGAATGAGGAAGAAAATATCAATTTTAAGTAATCCTTGTATCTTGATGATTAAAGTAAAATCAAGGAACTGAGCTATCATTAATTGGTTCTTTTATATATTAATGAATTATTTGGCATTTCATTTTGGTTTGAATTCATATTTGTGTTTGTATAAAAAAAAATTAAGGAAAATCTTAAAAATCGAAATTGCAATAAAACAATGATTATTTAGTAATAAAGTATTTTTTTTTACTTATGGTTTGACTATTCTAGTAATAGTTTATGCAAGTTGTATTTATTTTTTTTTTAACTAAAAATTCCAAAGTAGCATTAGTAGTTTCAAACTGAATTCTCCAAACACATATTTTTAAAAAAGAGTGCTACAGTATCAATTGTATTACAATGTGTAACCCAAAACAGTTTTGAGTATGTTACTAAAATGGATGTATCCAGTTTGTATGAACTGAAAGATAATTCTAACTTTATTTGTAAAATACGTCATGATTCATCAAAATTGTGGCGATTCCTATTGTTGAGGTGCTAAATATTTTTGCTTTGCATTAAGATTATGAATATCAGCATTTTTCATGTGTACCATTTGTTATTATCTACATTAAATTCACTTAAAAATATTTTCTTAATAAATAATTTTATTTTGCAACTGTTTTAATTAAATTATCCCACCCTTTAACAGCCACACAAATTCGCTCAGTCTTTCTTGTACTTCCCACTCTCCTTTTGGGGATACAGTTGTGTAACACTGATGCTGAAATAGCACAGATAGAAATTTCTTTCAGAAGTTCCATATCCTTTAAAATAGGTTTGTCTAAACATAAAGATTATCATTAACTTAAGAAAAAAATATAAAAAAATTAATTAGCTGCATTTTAATTCTGTTTATGAACTTGTGAGTATTATAATAAAATTGTATGTCATCCTCTTTATAAATAACTTTCTCTCCTATCATTCTTTACTTATTTATTATGCTTAAAATTTATGTATTTAATAGTTTTCCAATGACTATATATTTTTTAAACTTTTTTAGCTACTAAAAAAAAATGTATAATTCAGCAAGTTGTACAAAAGTATGGTTAGTTATTAATATGAAGCTGGATGCCATTAATCTTTCAATGAAATACATATTTAAATAATTTTCCATCCATATGAATTTAGTTTTTTTTTAATCTGCAAAAAATATTTTTGATGCGACTCTATACTTGTTTTACTTCTGTATAACTTTCTCTTACTATATGCACATTCCCGGAAAAATTTGTTGTCACAAAGTAACTATGACTTAGGATGTTATATAAGAAAATACATTATTGTTCTTACTGTTTAAAAATAATTTACAGAACTATATTCTTTAAAAGTAATGAAGTAACCTTTATGCATACCATATTTATTTACATTTTTAATGATGTGATGGTTTTGAAATTCTAATTTGTAACATTTAAAAATATTTGTGTTCAGAGAAAAAAAATATTTTACAGTATTGCATGTTGCAGGCAATTCTACATCAGTTTAGATCAATATCCTCGAAATCATTGCTATTAGAAAAGTGTAAAAACTTCATTAATATTCGTAATCATTTTCTGACAAAAAAAAAATGTTTCCAGACCTGCTCTTTTTGTAAAATACATTTCATTCGAAAGTTTTCCTATTATTTCTTAAAAAATTAGAATAGTCTTAGCTATCTCCATGCAAGAGATCTTGAATGTGGTTTCAAGAGGTTTTTTCTGAAATTGTCTGGTGTACACATTTATTTTTTATACAATGTCTTATGAAAGTGGCAATTTTTTTGCTCAGATCCTTCAAATGTAGGTCAGATTAAGGCAATATTATTTCCTCACTTTTGTATTCACCTAATGCTGATTAAGCACTTGCATCTAAATATTATCTTCTGAACTATTTCTGCTCATAATTCAATATCATTTACCTGACCTCCTGGCAATATTTCATTGTTAGTCTCAAGCACTAAAAAATACTAATTAGTCAAGTCAAGTTATTAATAATATGTAAAATACTGAAATACAGACTAAAATTAAACCAAATTGTGCGAATATGAAGTGTTATCACAATGTTTGAGCAGTTGAGTGCGTATAGTGGCCATTTTTTCTTGAATGAAGCTCATGTGACAAACTGCAAAGATGTGATCCATCAACAATACAATGGCATATAACTACGTTAGGATTTACTATGTAAAATACGTGTTGAACGTATAGTTAATTTCCACAATTATTTTGTTATACCCCGTTAACCAATCATTTAAAATGAATTATATGGGGCTCTAACCTTTTTGCCATGGATGAATTTAGTGATGATATGTTACACTTTTTTGTAGGGGCGATGCACATAACTTTTTTGTCTACAGTAATTTAGTTTCTGAGAAAAAATTTATTTCTAAATTGAAAGAAAGATAAAACTGCAGTGTGTAATAACTATAGAACCAAAGCACTTTAACACTCTTTATTTAGTATAAAGGATATAAATGATAATCTTGTGGAGTTATTTTAACTGTAAGTTTAGTTAGTTACTTCCATTATCTTGTAAAATACAATCAAAGCTCATTAAAAGAGTTTCAAATCAATGCTTCATTTCTAAAGTATGTAAAGCAAATTCTTAATGATAATTCCATTATTTCCTAAAAAGTATTAAAATTGAATTAAGACAATTGTGATTTTTGTTTCCAAAAATTAATAAAGACAACTCCTATATTCATGGTGTATTAGCACATAAAAACATAATTTCATTATCTGTAAACAATACAAACACATTGTACAATTTCATGTGACTATTATAATAGAATTTGACTTGATACTTTGATGCATTATAACAGTTAATCAACTTTACATTAATTCAATTTAAAGTCACTTAGAATTACACTTTTATCTTTGCCATTAAAAAAATCACAACAGGAAGCAAACTTTAAGATGGAAATCTAAAGATCTGGATAACTAAATTAGGTATAGATAAAATAATCTTATTTTTGTTCATAAGATAATAAATCACATGAAACATATTAAATGAAGTACTGATTTAAATTTAAAAACAAGTGTTTATATTGAATATTTCACACAATTTTCAGTTTCTGAACAATTACTGTGACTTGAGTGAGTGAATGTTCAAAATATGAAAAATTTATTAAAGTACATTTGAAAAGAATATAACAATATTGCAAAATGAGCAAGTGTATACAAATCAAAAACAATAAACTATACCAAGCTGCTTTAATTCTTCATCGAATTTGGTGAGGTACAGGATTAAATGCCTCAGTTTTATGATCACAAGGATTTGGAGCTGCTTCATAAGTAACAAGAGTTATTTCCTGTCGAGGAGGCTGTAAACAAAAACATTAATTAAGTCATTGGACTCCAAATAATAAAATTTTTAAACATTTTATTGCATTAAAGCTGTACATACATTTACAAACCAAGAGCAACAAGTAAACTGGAATATGTATGAAATAAAAACATATATTTTCTTTGAAGCAATAAACATGTTAGATGAACTAGTAGAAAATAAGATGGTAATAATCAAAAGTTATATAAAATGAAATTATAAATATTATTTGCAAGTTGTAAATATAGCAAACATTTTTAATATGGAAACTGAAAAAATTTCTTTTATTTAAATCTGTTTTTCTTTAATATATAAATGTAAGATGCAAAGTTTTAACACTTTTTAAAATTGAAAAATGCATGAATATAAGCCTAAATTTGTGTAGTTATACAATATACATTTTTTTTTTAAATCTTACCATATCTTTAAAAATTCATTTGGCATATATAAGAAATAAAATATGAACACAGAGAAAATGGATTGATTCAAATAGAAATGTATACAAGTTTCTTGCTCTTTATGCATCAGTGATATTAAATTAGGATACCAATATTGAAAAAATATTCATTATGCAACTTGTTTATTTTTATACACATTAATGGTTTTAAATAATTAACTTTTTGCACATAAAATAACATCTATTTGGATTTATTATCAAAAATTTACAAAGTAAATTAGAAATATAAATTTAGAGTAAATTTTAAGCTGTAAGGCAATTAATATTTAAATAATGAAAGCATAAAACTTAAGAAAGTTTATTAATTATATGGAATTTATTGTAATACCAATACCAGTTTAAGCATATATAAAGTAGTCCATCTGTTTTAAAACCAGTAATTTTAATGAAGCATTACAAAAAAAAAAAAAAACAAGAAAGAAAATTGAAACAATTAACTAATTTAACTTAACTTAGTGGCATGAGAGCCAGGGCCTACTGTGCCCAACTCGGTATGCACGATCTTGGGTCCTAAAGTGCATGAGCAGATGTTCCGGTCAGTCTG
>BMAV01026354.1:186269-224305 GCA_019973955.1 Trichonephila inaurata madagascariensis | reverse complement strand
AAAAAAAAAAAAAAAACAAGAAAGAAAATTGAAACAATTAACTAATTTAACTTAACTTAGTGGCATGAGAGCCAGGGCCTACTGTGCCCAACTCGGTATGCACGATCTTGGGTCCTAAAGTGCATGAGCAGATGTTCCGGTCAGTCTGCCGCGCCCCCCCCCCCCAGTGTTAAGTCCCCAAGCAAGCTTGGTATTCATTTTATCGACCCACTGAAAGGATGAAAGGCTTAGTCAACCTTGCCCAGCCTGGGGTTTGAACCTCGGACCTGTGGGCGTGGAAACGCGATGTACTAACCACTCAGCCACTGGGCTTCTATTAATCAATTTAATAAATCATAATATTTTTACAAATGAGCAAGATAATTACATAATTCAGGATAAATGATAATTTAAACTTAAATATTGCTGCGGCCTACAATTTAAAAAATATACTGATTTGAATCAAATGAGTTAATATATTATTTAATTAGATAACGACAAGTTTTTAATACATACAAGTCTGATTGTTTTTATTCTTTTCTTAATGTATAACATTAAAAAAATGTATTTAGCTTATTAAACATACATACATAACAGCATTTAGCTTGTATTAAACATACTTTCAGACATAAAAAAAGAATTAAATTTTAAAAATTCCATGAGTTATACATTTATCAAGAAGGGAAACACCAGATTCCAATGCTTCAACTGATTTCCAAATTTAAAACTGTTAGGTTTTAATAGTAGTGGAAGAGATTTTGTCATAATATTTATACAACATGAATAATGTCAATAAAAATATATATTACTTTTGAGACTAAAAACTAATTTTATAGTTAATGGACTGAATTGTAAAAATATAATTCTTTATATGTGAATAGATTACAATAATGTATTGTAATAATTGACAAATAATAGATTCCCCAAATAATTTATATTTTGGGTATTATCAAACTACCAAAGTTTCAAAATAATGTAATAAATGCATTCCCAAGAAAAATTTACATCATATCAATATTAATGATTTAATTTTTGGATAAAAAAATTCATGATTACTTCATTAATTAAAGCTTTGGGAGATTTTAAAATTATTCAGCATAACTTTTCATTTTATCAATATTTTTTTTAAAAAAGTAGAAAAATAATCATTGGCATGTTTCATGAAAACTATATAGCAAAGAAAAATATAATTTATAACTACATATAGCTTCATTTCACAGAATTAAAAATAAACCATTTCTACCAGAAAAATATATGTCATGAAATAAAAGTCAGTTATTTTAAAAAGAGTTTAAACTATTAATACATTTGTATGTTCCATAAATATAATGATGAAATGTGAATAGTTGTAGAGTATTTTATTTGACAAAAAAGAAAAAGCACCTCTAGAAAATTGTTAAATTTTCTACTTTAATT
Source organism: Trichonephila inaurata madagascariensis (assembly GCA_019973955.1). NCBI lineage: Eukaryota > Metazoa > Arthropoda > Arachnida > Araneae > Nephilidae > Trichonephila > Trichonephila inaurata. Next base: position 222,910 of record BMAV01026354.1, on the reverse strand, counting down.
TCGTAAAATTAAAAATTTTCACAAGTAAAAAATGTATGAAACTGATTAAATACACAAAATATAAAATTACAGTAATTTAAATGGTATATTTAGTTATGCTTATATATTTCAAATCATATCAAAATGGTTTAATACTATATGTAAGCATTTCAACATTAATTAAAAATTAATTTGAATATTAATCAAAAACAAAACTCATAATGAAAATTTTAAAAAATTGCAAAGAACACATAAGGTAATATTTGTTTCATAAAAGATATAAAAACAGGAAACATCTTAAGTGTATAAGGCTTACCTTGGTATATTCGCCTTTTAAACCTATATAATACACTTTAGTAGATTCAGCACCAAAATTTTTCGGAAAATATATTGTCAAATGATGAACATTAGGAAATTTTACAACCCTAGAAATGGAAAGCATAATATTGATATAAAAAATTTAGCATAAAATAACCATACCATTAATATTTTTAAGAATTACAGATTTGTTTCATTCAAATTTTTTTACTATTATTGTTTGCCTTTAAACTACCCTGCTTCTTTCTTTTTTTAAGAGTTCAAAGGAAAAGGGTTCTTTTTTTTTTTAATCACAGTTGAGGCAAATACAGTCAGACCTCTATTTAACAAAGTCACTAAATCTTGAAAAAGTTTGTGAAAAATTCACTAAATAGAGATTCACCTTTTGATATACTTTAGAAACCACATGAAACAAATTTTAAATTTGTAAACAATTCATTTTAAATTCATATATTTAAAAAAAGTTATTATTCACACCTTTTTTGAAAATGAATATTCCTATTCTTTATATATAGCTTATCAAAAAGAAATCTGCAAGGAAAATTAGGAGAGGGAGAGCATTAAAAAATAACATATCAAAATTAATGAAATTTTTAATGACATTTTCTAATTTTAAGCTTACAAGTAACTTTAAATATACACTACTTTATAACCAGTAATTTTAAGCATACACTACTACTCCTTGGATTTAATTACTAATAAAATCTGCTAATTTATTTTTGTTTGAAAAATTATGGTGATTTCATTGCTCTACATGTTTGCACCTGGTAAAACCAGTTGAAGGTCATTCATCCCAATAAAATGGACCAATTGAGAGAATAATTTGAAAAATATCCTGAACTATCAGAAAAATAGGGTGGAAAAAAAATCGAATAAAAAGAGAAAAAGTTTGCTAACTAAAAAATGCACTTCGCTATTTAAAGGTTATTTTATGCAGAAAATAATAAAATGTTCTTGGTTCCAGGAAAAAGTACACATAATAGAGGTTCAACTGTATTAGTATTTGTGTAAATCTCAAGGCTACAAAAAACTGTAAATATGACAAAAATATCAATTTTTTTCAGCATGAAATAGTTATTAACTTCGATTTTCATTATTAAAAGAATTTCTGTTTGCTTATGTTTTGAGTTGTCACAATTAAAAATTGATACAAGACCAATACTTGTTTTACACATAGTTTACATAACTTAAAAACTTATTTGTTTTCATTAAATTTTTCTTTTGAGGAAATGCCTTGGCCAAAACGTTCTTGGGTTACTATGAGAAACAATAGTTGGAAGAGATGGAATTCTACTGAAAATGATATAGCTAAAAACAAGCCTTCAGCTGAACTACAATAAGACTTCAGATTATAAGTTTTCTGAACACAATTATTGTAGATAAAACTGAATATTTCTGTGATGTGTACCAAACCACATTATAGTATTTTAAAGTTGCACACAAAAATTCAAGCTTACTAAACTGCAATGATTAAAACTTAGAACACAAAGTAAATGTTATGTACAAAACCTGGTGATTTCTAGCTTAAGTTTGTTTCATTATTATTTTGTGCATGAATATTTTATACTTCAAAAATTTTTTTGTGAAAATATTGTGTTTAACTGAATATTCTGTCTGTAACAAATGTATCAGCATTATGCAAAAACATATTCTGAATTTAAAAAAAAATACTTTCAATCATACTTAATTAAAATAATGTTTAAATGTATAACACGTTGGAAAATAACATATGACATATTTAGAGCTTTACAAGGCTTATTAAGTTTGTTTAATGCATTTACAAACTTTAAATGTGTTTTTCTCAGACTTTAAATTTTGAAAACAGTCTAAATTTTTTGTAGATACTTTCATATATATGTTCTATAAAAGTTTGTGTGGATTTAAGTCTCAAAACTCTAGTTATTTTTTATAAAAAAAAATATTAAAATTAATGTTTAAAAAATTGTTTTTTAAAGGGTCTGGCTATAAAATTAATTATTAAAATTCAACAAGGAAACAGATAGTTAATTCCATAGTAACTTTTGTTCCCAATAATATAAGAAACATAAAATAACTAAAAAACTTTAAAAATTGAGTATTTTAGAAAAATTTGAAAAACTTAAAAATTTTTTAAGCTTTCAAAATTCTAAAATAATGGTTTGTCAAACTGACATTTTATTATTATAATCTATTAAATAATATAATCTGAAAATAAAACACAAAAAGCTTTTACTATTACTGTCTCCAAAAACTTTTGGAAAACCGTACTGTATGTGGCCTTAATTTAACAAAATGAATATTTTAACAATAACTATTTTATTAAGGTAAATTTAACTTTTAAAATTTTTATTTTGTGCAAATATCTTATCTAAAAATACTTATTATTTTAGTAATATAAGCATATATATATATATTTCATTTCATTCTTTCAGCATGAATAGTACATTTAAATCATTATTTTGAATGTTTTTTTCCCACTTTTATATCTTTTTGCTGGTACATTTGAAAAAATAAATTTCAATTCATATAAATGAAATATGTGTTGAAAACAAACAGAGAAAATTATGGTAATTTTCAAAGTAAGTTTTTCAATACATTTTGCAGAACTTAAGATTTTGATAACGTGCAAATAATAAGGTAATAAAAATAATTTAAACTGGAAACAATTCAAGATCTCTGACAAAAAATAGCTCAACATAAACTCAAATTACTATTAATTTTCATTAATCCATACATAATACAATATATAAAACAGGCATATTTTCTGAATCATATCAGTCAAGTAATTTTATTTCGATTTTTGTACTGGTAAAGTATTGTTTTTCTATTCATAAAACTAATCAACCAATAATATAAATTGTATTTTAGAAAACAAATGAATATTTCAACTTTTTTTTAAAGCAGAAACTGACAATCAATCAAATTACACATTCCTGTACACAGCAGAATATTACACACACATGTATACAAAACTGTGAACAGACCAGTATCAATTTAATTATATATTATGCTGTTTTGGAAATTACCAATCAATTATTTGAGCCAAAAAGAGAAAAAAAAAATTATAAAAAGTTGTATGAAGCTGAAAAAAATTAAGATAATATACTTTGAGCTTACTTTATTGGGTATTCTAATGTTCCTGTTAAGTCAGGTTGCATTTCAAATTCTTCATCAGCTTCAGTATTTACATCATCAAAATTAATATTTGGTCTATTTTTAAACCTAAAAGTCAAAAGAAAAATTTTATTCATAAATGTAAATTAAATCTTTAAAACAAATTCTTTCATGTTTTCTTAACAACATTATCTTTTATGGGATAATATGAAGATTAAATTATATTTCTGAATTAATAAATATAAAGAATAATATTTTTCAAACTAGAGAATACAGCAGTATTTCACGAGTAATTGTTGTTAAATAAATTGCAAAAAAAAAAAAAAAAAAAGAGAAATGTAAAGAAAAAAAATTTAGTCAATACCTACTTAGATCAACGAAGGAAAATTTTTATTTCAGCTACTTTTTATTAAATAGTTACAATAACATAAATATGTATATACATATGACAGAATCACAACCTTAAGTGGTAATTATTTTTATTAATTATCATTAAAGTATCGTATTGTCATCCCAAACAATCATGTATATAAAATTTCAGTTCAACAAGGAGTGCTTTAAAACACGAGAAAAAAAATCTTTTAAAGTTTTGATCCAAGTCACTAAAAATTAAACCAACGTGGCTGTATCTGTAATTTTTTAAATAATTAGTTTGTCAATTAATTTTAATTAATTATAATTAAATTATCGTATTTTTACCCAAAACAATAGTGTATAGAAAATTTCAGCTCAATTGAGCACTTTAAAATGTGAGAAAAAAAACCTTTTCAAGTTTTGACACAAGTCGCCCAAAATGATGCCAATGTGGCTGTATTTGTAATTCTTTGAATAATTAATTTTTATTAATTATAATTAAATTACTGTATTGTCATCCAAAATAATCATGTATATAAAATTTCAGCTCAATTGAGCACTTTAAAATGTATTTTATTAACGACTGAAAATTCCACCAAGATAAATGATTAAATAAATATATAGACAGTGTGAGTTAATAGTAGGAATTGTGAATAATGTGATTGAATATACAAATAAATGCATATAAAAAATAATGCAATGTAACAAATATACAAAAAATTACATCAGTTTTTGATATAAAAAAAAATCAAATATTAATTATTTACTCTTGATTAATTATAACTACTGCTTTTATTTTTAGTTTTAAAATTTTGATTTAAAATTCATGCACCATTTTAAACCATTTTTAAGAAATTATTTTATATACATATACTTTTAATTCTTCATAAAATATAATAAAAAATAATACACAACATAAAGAAAATGTTTATTTATTCTATTTCTGATAATTAAGGAGAATTAGAACAGCTTTAGCTTTTAACAAGAAATTTTCAAGTTAAAGTTGTATAATGAATTTTACATCACAAGTTTCTGTGTAAGAAATTAAAAATTCTTTTAGCAAAATTTATTTTTATCAAATAAAATTTAAGAAACAGTCATTATAAATAGAAATCAAATATAAACATCATTTAAGCTTTTTTTTTCCATTTGATAATTTAAGGCTTTCTTTAATGAATAGGATCCAAATGAGAATACTTGCAATTCATTTTTAAATCACACACACAATAAAATACCCTCACATTAATGCATCTCCACAGGAGATCTATTACTATAATTATGACACATAAGCCAGGTTAAAATTTGATATAAGCATGTAATTTCTCTGTTCAGTAAAAATTACATATTTGCTGTATGTTTTTAAACTTAAAAGATTCAGAATGACAAATGTCTGTCATAAGCTGACAAATTTACATTACTAAAAAGGCTGGCAAGGCTGGTTTGTCGCTAGCCTTCTGCACCCAAGATTGCGAGTTTGACCCCGGACCAAGTCGGTGGATTTTCATGATGAAGAAAATCCACAGCGTCCATGTCATATGATTATGTGACATGTAAAAAAAATTCCTTGAGTGCCTGTCTTACTTGGGTGCTCTGGGCAAAATTAAAAATTCCTAGAATAAATTTCCCATCATCAGAGCTCAGGTGCTTCCCTCTGGGAAGAAAACTGTGTGTCAAAATTACTTGAGGCAATTGGTATTTTCTACATGGTGCCCCGCTGAAAAGTGATACCAGCTCCTGGGGAATATACTAGGTCTACTAAGGTAAAAATATCAATCCACAGCCCCATTGGAAAAAACACCAATATTAATAAAAAGGAATAAATCTTGCGCTAAAAATGTTCTTTGCACTTTCAAAACAAAGGTTAAAACTTTAAAAAACATCTATGTAATTATTCTTTTAAACAAAGCACATTGTAATTTCTTAATAATTTAATTTAAGACAGTCTTCAGCTAATGCCAAAGAATAGGACCCAAATTCAGAATATTTAAGTAGTTAAACATTAATATTATATTCTGGCTTCCCTATCCTGTAGAGAATCACTTATTCTATCAAATTACTTATTTTTATCCTAGTTGACAAATTAGTTCTTTTATAAAATGTGTTTCACAATTTTTCCCCCTATTCTGTAATGTTAAATGAGCTATCCCTTTACATCTTAAATAGAAAAACTAATTATTTATAAAATATTTTGAAATTTTAAAAACACTATATTATAAACAAATACATGAGTTACAATGTCCCACATTTTTATAATAATTGAGGCATTTTTTCTGTCCAAAAATGTGCTTCACATTAACCCTCTTGCGACATAATTATTTTATCAAAGTAGCTGCAAAAATTGCATATACTATTTCAAAAGCCTACATTTTAGAGTTAAATTATACAAAAAATTGTTGTAAAAGAGTTTTCATTTTAAAGAATAGAATTAGATCAAACAAATATGAACAAAAAAAACATAGATGAAAACATAAATAGGAACAGCATGGGCTTGCACAGCTAAATAGTCGGAAAAAATGCAAACCCGTGGAAATCGCGGGTTGCGCAAATTTTGCTACATCTACGTTGGCTGTATAAATCGAGGGATGCACAGCGAGAGGGTTAAGATCATGTTCTCATATATATGGCCCAAAACAGCCTTAGATGAAATTCTCTTCCATTAAAATTAAAATGTAACTCTAATATGACACATGAGTAAAATGTATCATAATCAAATGCATTGAAAAGTTAATTACAAAAGGAATTTTAATTCACGTCTATTATAAATATATTTAAAAAAAGTTGAACTTCTTAGTCATATATAATAATCTCCCCTATATTACATAAAAATAATACAGCTTTAATTGTTGAAAAACAAAAGTTTTAAATAAAAATACATGATTTTCAAGAAACTGTAAGATAAATTGAAAAATTTTCTTACTGAACTATTAGATATAAAATCATAAATTTAAATGGAAATATTTCTTTTCATCTTTTTAAAACATAAACAAAGAATCCTTTTTATGGAATTTGCTTCCCTGTAAATAAAAGTTCTACAACCTCATAAAAATTTAAGAAACTATTGTATGAAAGAAAAACTAAATTCCACACATAATAAAGAAAATTAGTCTTACAATTTCATTTTTGATGGATGAGTTGTATCTTCACCACCAACCACTATAATACCTTTCAGCTTCACAATTCCTGTAAATCTATATTAGATATAAAAATATTCTTTAAGATACATAGGTAATCAAAAAATCAAAATTTCTTCATTATAACATATTGAAGAATCCCTATACAATATTCACATTTTCTAATACTCAATAAATGGTTTAATAAATAAACATTTAAATACGAAAGGTGTCTACATAGTTTCATTTATAAATAATTTAAACCAGCATTTCCTAATAAGGGTCCATAGAAGCTTTGAGAAATTTCATAAGAAAATTTCAGGGATCCATAATGTAAAGTAATCATGAGAGGCTCAAGATAAAATATTCTTACACAATAATTTACAAATATTGGAATAATATAATGGCATAAAAAATTAAAAAATTCAAAGTCAGAAGACACATTTATTTTCTAGAATCATCTATAGCAAGGAAAATAATTTCTGCATACAGAAAATTCCTGCAGAAAAAATGCTAAAATGTAAGTAATTGTTTCTGTATATCCTATGTTAAAGGTTGTTGTAGTTATATGACACAATTGTTAAGAAAAATTGTAATTCATTTGATACAGTAAACTGGAAGTGATCTTCATCAAACTTCCACAAAATGTGAGCCAAATTCTAATATACTAATACTAAAACACCAGAGAGAATCATATCAGTAAAAGTTTACTCATTTAACAGATTTGGAATAAATTTATATATGCTGTTTGAAACATTATTTGAATTTTGTAAAACTTTTAATTTATATTTTTCATATTATATTGTAATGATGCAAATATATATGTAGGATATTCCATTTGTAAGAAGTTAGATCATATCACATTTACCGAGGTCGGCAATTCTAATCAAAACAGTATTCCACATCAACGCCATCTAGCGGCCTTTTTAAAAACGCCGACATGAACCTTTTTCGCCAGAGGCCCACTAACATTCGTCGAGAGAAGTCGTGTTTCGCGCGTCAGCGCACTTTCGTCCGCGCCAGGTGGTAAATCTTAATAGTACCATAACGAGTTCTATCATTCGTCCGCGCCAGGCGGTAAGTCTTAATAGCACCATAATGAATTCTATTTAATCTCAATTGCCTCCCTTAAAGTAATGTGATCTAACTTTCCTATTCTTCCGAAATATGCTTATCTAACTTTCCTATTCTTTTGAAATATTCCCCATGTAAATACTCCCCTATAATTCTTAATAAATTATTTAGTTTTCAACTAGTTTCTTTCTTGAACTATGTTGTCTATTTTATTTCGAAATTAACTAACACACCCTAAAAAACCCCTAGACACCACGCCATAAAAACCCCGCCATCTGAAGAATCCAATCTTTTTGGAAGATTTCGGTTGGATTCCCACATATATTAACTTTTAATATCTACAAATATATATACTTTATTAACAAATTATTTAAAAAAAACTATCAGCTTTTAATATCTTCAAGTAAATTATTATCATATTAGAAACAATACATATGTGTAAATATGTAAGAGTTCACATACTTAAAGAAAAGAATGAGGAAATCCACAAGTAAAAATAGGTTAGGAACTCTTGATCTAGATCAGAGGTTCCCAAACTTTATCTCATAGACCCCTTGGCATGTTTTTCGGCTTCGGGTAGACCCCTGCTTACCTAATATTGAATTTTTGCAAATTTATCAACTTAAATGTCTCTTTGACAGTTGATACAACTACTTATTTTAAAAGAATTAAATTTCAAATTGTAGTGAAGTATAGCATTTAAAACTTAAGAAACACATGTTAATGAATGAAATTAAAATTAAATTAATACATATAAGACAACTATTACATAAAATAAATGAGCAACAAACAAATGCTTTTAATGAGAGGGATGAATCTGGGACCTCAATAACAAATTTTCAACATCTGATATCAATCTAGTCAGGTTTCACCCTAGATCTCCTTTGTTAGCAAGTGTCCAGTTTTTTTTTGAGATTAACAAACTCACTGAAACCCCCTCTCACTAGAAAAAGCTCAATTAAAAACACACACACACTTTCTCTTGATATTCCATAATTCGTGACAAATAACAGGTTTTTTAGAGCCAAAATTGCAGACATCTGTTTCTAAACTTTATTTTAAGATTTTCGTTAGGGACTATTCTCATCAGTTGCTATTGTAATGCGACGCTTTTTTCCCGATATGTCTATATGAATTCATTGTTTACTGTGGTATTACTATTAAAAAAGAAATCTCAAACCTTGTTTCAAAATCTGAGTAAAAAGCATTTAAATGTTGAATGCAAGTTAAAATGTCCTGACAGATTGTCTGTGACAAATTACGAAAACTCGTGACGTCCAATATTATACTTCTTTAGCTTAATTCTGGAAAGAAATGCTGAAATAGTCCTTGTCTTAATAAAATTTATGCTGTCACCTATTAACCACAAATTAACCTCACTAAATTTAGTAAATAAATCAGTTAAATTGGTAAAATTTGGGATTTTCCACTAGATGAAATTTTTTTTAAAGATTAAAGTCATGAGCTGGTTTAATGAGAGCCACTATCATAGACCCCCAAATTATTTTTTCGCTGGTGTGGACCCCTCGCAGGTCGCTATAGACTCCTGGGGGTCTATGTAGACCACTTTGGGAATCATTGATCTAGATTATACAAAGTATTTTATTTACACATATTACTTGTGAGTACAACTGTGAGTTACTTTTGTCAAACAGTCCAATACATGCCTTCCAAAGCAAATTACTAATAGTTATTTAAAGAAAATGTATAAGAAATTGTTAATAGTATTGATGTAATGCATTTCTAAATAAAAATTAAGAAACACATATTGAGACAAGTAAATTAATCTACATAAATGCTCAAATTTATCTCTTATCTATATTTTTGAATTTTTTATTTCCTCTGCCTTTATATGAATTTATACAAAAATTAATTATGAATTAAATTTTTTATTTATTTATTTTTTTCTTCTTCATTGACAAAGCCATTTTATATCTTTGATGTTTTTCTTTCAATCATTTGATCTGAAAGAAAAGTACATGTTTGTTTTTACCCCAACACATTACTTTTTTCTATCACCTTAGAAAATGCAATATTAATATTTAATTATATTTAAAAAAAAGCACAAACACTCTTCACCAAAATCATTCACATGTAAAGTATCGATAATCATCTAAAAAGAGATTTTAGAAACTTTTTGAGTTAATAATGCACAAAACTATTTTAAAATTCTTAATAAAAACATATACTAAAAGTTTAACTTACAAAGTAATTAAGAATTTTTTATAAATCCTTTACATTGGAATATTAGTACTTTTTAATTCTCACAAATGCTATAAGTTGTGCAGAATTACATATATATTTATTATTATTTTTGTTAAAGAGAAAAGACAAATATACATAGCAGATAAACTTAAAAATATAATCAGATTATAAATTTTTTTTAAATGTTTCAATCCAAAGAAAAGTTATCTTTTAATATATATAAGATAGTTTTATTCTTAAAACATTATATTTAGATGAAAGATGGCAGATTTGGATAACTAAGGCTTTACAAAAAGAAACAGAAAATGTGTATGTTTTAAATATAATAAACATTGCTTAAATTCATGAACAAAGTGATTAAAAAAATTTATAATACATGTTTATTACAATACATAGTCATATTACCAATAATAAAATGATATATAGCTTTTTTGATACAGTACATTCATCATTTAAATGCATGTATGAATATTATATACATATGTTTATGTATGTAATATCTATATGACCTAAAAAAAGGACAGGACATATAAAAAAATATATATATACTGAAACTTCAAGGAAAGAAAAATTGATTTGTAGATTACAAAAACGACATTAAATGAGTGAAATTTAAAGACTATATGTATAAACCCGATGCCAGAAATTGTTTGACAAAGATTAATTGCTCACCAGATTTTATCAATTATGAAATTTTTCTAAATATATTTTAGTGCAAATAAAAATTAGTTGAAATTTACTGAAGGTCACCAATGGCATGGGGTAAATACATACCATATAAAATCTGGCTATAACGCACACTTTTAATACAAAAAATAAGATCAAAATTTATGACATTATACGCTGGGTATAAAAATGATAGTTTTAAAAACATAAGAGATGAGCATAAAAAAAAAACTAGACTTCAACATAAATCAAAGCACTATTTATTTAAAAGAAATGACATGGTTAATGAATTCAAAAAGGTTGTAATTGTAGAAGTATACTATTCTTTAAAAATCTTGGTATATAACACCTCCAATAAATGACTTCAAAACATAAAAGAATTGCACACATACATTTGAGGTTCCTTCATAAAAATAGGGGTGTGCCTTATACGGCGAATATACCTAAAAATTAAAAAATGCAGCTTGAAAGTATAGGTGCGTATTGTACGCCGGATTTTTCGGTAAGTACCATTTAAAGCATTGCTTTGGTGTATTTGGAAACTGAAATGCATTACCAATAATGGGATTAATAGAATGGAACATTTAATTTCCACATGCAAAATGGGCTGAATATGAATGTTCAAAAGTTAGGTAAAAGAATAATATCCAGTAAAATTCATACACATTCATCAAATCTTAGTCCTATTAGTCCCATGTTTAAGAATTTGCCATTATATTATTGCAGTTATTCTATTTTGACCTGTATTGTCTTGCTATATCCTTGCATATTGTTTAACATTGACTTATAATTAGAGCGATTTAACATATTATTAAGGATTACATATATATCCTAGTATCACCTATCTATAACAAAATTAGATATTTACGAAAATTCATAATCATTACTCAGCAGAATAATGTCCAAAAAAGTGAGAAATTTTTTTTATAAATGTACTTACGGTATATTAAATAGAAGTTCTTCATCCACATCACTTTCAACAAACTACAAAAGAAAGTCAGCAATAATTCAAAGATGTGAAATATTAGAGTAAATATAAAACACATAGAATCTATGTGGGTATTTTATGAGAACAATTTAAAATAAAATTACCCAGTAGTGTTGAGCAACTTTGAAAGATTTCTATATTATTTAACAATAAATATTCTTAAATAAATTGCATTTTACAAAAAAAATGACTTATGGTTTAAACTATAATTGTTTGAGGTAAAAAATAATGCAGCTGAATATTTGTCTTTTTTTTAAAATTTCTGAATTCTACATCTTAAAACTTAGAAATCAATTTTACATGAAACTGAATCATAATAAATGTCTTATTCAATGAAGAATAAGTTGATTCACAGATTTGGCAGTGCTTTTCAAATTTCATGGTGTGATAATATTTTTTTTTCTCAAAATGTTAATTTTGGTAACATATGGAAATGTGATATTCCAATACATTTTTATATTTTTGATTGTTATTCATTATTTAAAATAAGTAGTTATTTTTAAAAAAGACAAATGATTTTTTTAAAATTTTTTTGAAAAAAAATATTGCATAATCTTGCTGAAAAGCTCAAGAATCAACTTATAATTCATTCTATTTACTAAGCAGCACAACAAATTATTTTTAATTTTTTGTGTTGGAGCGATTCTTCCATTAAATATTCTGAAAGAAATAGCTTAAAACTATAATTTACATTTCTTTGTATGATTAGGAAGGAAGGGAAAAATACATTGACACATTGATGCATTTCTGAGTTTGAATAACATCACATGCTCAGTTAAAAGAAATGGCATGCATTCAACTGATGATTATCTGGATATATTGTAAGAGAGGAATGAATCTATATTGTTTTAGAAAGCCTATGAGAAAGAATAGAAGGTTTAAAAAAAAAAACAAATCAAGCATAAATCATATTTGAATGTTGATGAATATGTGACTTCAAAGACAAAATGTCATTTCTTTCTTAGATGTTCCTAAATAGAAGTGTTAAAAAAGACTTTCCCTGAGTACAAGAAAATCCAATTGCTTCATGGGAAAATTGGCTCTATCTGCAGTTCATATGAAAAAAATACACAAAACCAGCACTATGAACAAAATATTATGCAGCTTTCTCAGTACTATTAAAAATGTTTATCTCCCTTAAAAAGAATTACAATACTAAAAAAATGAAAAGTTTTATTTTTTAAGTATGATATAATTCTTATTCCTCAACATTAAACATTTTCATAAGTCCATTAATTCTCTTAAAGCGTTAAAATTTGTATTTTTTATTGTTATTATGTGTCTTTTTTTGACATATTAGTAATTTTAGGACAACTAGTAATACATAGAGATAGTTGGACAACCTAAGAGGTCATCCCAAAAAATTCCCCATTTCATTCAAGGAGCTTTAACTTAAAAGCTCATATTTTATTTTAAAGCAGTTAAATTTGCTATTTTACTTTAAAATTTATGGTTTAAGAACCATACTTTTATGTCAGAACTTTTATTCTCCAATTTGTGAATCTTTTTAAACAATCTCTTTAAATGGCATGATGAATCAAATAAGTATTTAAGAGTACGATTAAGGAAATAAAAGATAGCAGAATTCAGTAGTAGAATTTTATCCCTAAAACTATAAAATTAGAACTTAAGGTTTTTAATTACTTGTTAATCCTCTCGCTGCGTAGTGTTACGTCTGCTACGTGTACTTCACCTGTGGAAATCGCAGGATGCACAGGGAGAGGATTAAATGTATAAATATCACTTGGGAATATTTAATAAATATTAAAAAATTTCCAGTTTCCAGCTAATTATTCTTATAAAATAAAAGCATACATATACATGCACACATCTCATATTATGTATAAGTATTTCACATTTTTGAATTAGTGTTGACTTTCTTTTATAACTTGCTAAAAATGATGTGGATGGAAAATTTCCATTTTATATTTCATGAGTAAAATTTTAAAACATTTAGTAGCTTTCAAATTCTAATGTTATGAAATAATTTTAAAAAAGGCTGATTTTTTTAAAAATTGTAATTTGTTTGAAGAGATAAACTTTTTAAAAAATACCAAGAAAGATGAAAAACACTCATTTGCATTCCTAGTTTTGTGTACCCTCTGCCATATGAAATTAGGAAGGTTAGAACTGAACCGATTTTCACAAATAAAGCAATTTAATATTTCTGTTGTATTCGAGCAGTGTCCTTTATGAAGTTTTTCTCTGACATTAACCAGAAAAGAAATGAGATCACTTTTGGTCTTTGTATCTTATATCATTAAAAACTGGATTATACATAATTTGCTATCATTAAACTAAATATTATTTCTCGAAAGATCTTTTTTAATACAACCATTCACTGCCACTGAACACTGTTGAAAGCAGTTAATACGATTCGGATCCAATTTTGTTTTCAGAAATATTCCATATTTTCTTCAGAATAAGAAATAATAATAATAAAAACTGTAAAGTAAAAGTTTTATACATCTAAATATATTTTTAAAAAGTGAGAATTCAGAAATTAAAATTTTTATTTACGAACTTTATCCGTCTCTAAGCGCTTTTCCCATGGTTTGAAAACTAATTTGCCGGATCCTTCCGTAACTTCATTCAGACACTGCACATTTTCGGTATCAATTTTAGTATACAAACTGTATGCAATTCCTAATTCTGAGGGTTGTTCATCTGCTTCGTGCTCGCAGTGTCCACCATGACTATGTCCATGTCCAGACATATTTCGAAAATTTTCTCTACAGTTGCGTCGGAATGAAAATTTGCAGCGCTCACAAGGAAAAGTATGATTCGCTAAACAAAAACAAAGTTTTGCCGGAAACGGAAGTACAGACTTGAGTTATCGATTCAAATCAATATAAAATTGTAATCGAATAGATTTTCGTTTTAATATTTAATTTTAAATTCTTCTATATTAAGTTCTGTTGACAACTCTAAAATGGTATAAGAAAAAACAAATTCAAAAACATTTATTCTATTTAGTCAAATAGATATCTAAGACAAAACATCAAGATAATTGGATTTTGAAGATGAATCTGATGAAATGTTTTTAATGAAGGGCTTTCCAACTTCATAAATCTAAATACTTAATTTTCAAGAGTGTTGATTAATGAATATCTTTATGAATATGAGATGTTTTCGATGTCATCGTTTTTGAAGTAATAACTTGTTTATACACCCTTTTTGCTGGAGATGAATGCGTTTTAAAAAGCCAAGCATTGTTACTGTGGTAAACCCGACCACCGGGTCCTGAATAGAATATGGCAACCCCTTAAAATGGTTTTGGAAAATCTGGTCTGGCAGACGATCACCAGATGTAAGCACACTAAGCCGATGTGGGAAGAGCACCGCAATAAACTATTATAGAAGGAGAAATGCTTCTTTAACCATAATGGTGACCCTGTGTATTTTCCCGCAAAAATTTAAACTCAATAGTCTTTTCCTAAATCGATGGACACAAAGAAAATATTTTCATTTAATTGCATTTAAAACAGGGACTCAATTCCTTTGTTCATAGATCTACTTCCTTAGTTTCAATTTCGGGTGTGGCAAGTATCTTCAGCCACAAATATTTCGCACATAAGTGGATCTTTTTTCTTTGTTTCATTTTTCTGTGCTTTTAATTTAACTTGAATTGTTTTATCAATTTCATGTTTTATTTTGCTTTTCATCTTTAATGCGAAAAAATAAACTAATTGCATATAATAACTCTTTCTGATGATATAAAATTCTTATGATGCATGCTAAAAATATCATGTACTATAGATGAAAATGCCAAATTCTGATTAACTAAAATATTACACTGATTACTATAGCACTGTATTATTAAATGTATATCTATTTCATTGTTTATTTAGTAATTTTGTTCTAAAACCTTGCACAATGTTGGGAGTAAGTGCTGTACAAGTATCATTAAATAATATATCCGATCCCGCTTTGTGGTTCATTATGTGCGAAAGTACATTTTCCCTGGTAACCTTCAAACCTATAACTGAGTCTGTAATTAAGTCAGTGTTTCTCAAACTTTCAATACTGGTGACCCACTTTTCAATCATAATTTTTATCGCCCCCCTTATACAATAATAATGTATTGAATGCAATAATATGCACTTTGACGCTAAAGCTACAAAACTATCTTAATTATAAACCGTACACAAATTAATAAAATAAGTATATTAAATTTTATATATGTAACTTTTAAGTAATATATATTTTAATTTTTTTCTCGAATTTTTAAATTGGAACAGATTGTAAAATGCGGTGGCTGCTTTCAAGACAAAATATAGATCTCAGCCAAATATAGAAAATGTACTCAGAGTGTCAATTTCTAATCGTAAACCTTCCTTTGAAAAACTTTCCTTAGCAAGACAAGCCCATGGAAGTCGCTAAAACTTATTAATCTTGCTCTTAATTTAGTATTTATACATTAGTTATAAAATACCTAGTGGAGCACTGATACATTAAAATTATACTGTCTAAAGTACCCGCTCTTCGAACGAGCTCATTTTTTAAGAAATTAAAACATTCTTGATAAATAGCTGAATTGTCAGGAGAGTAAACCCAAATGCGCGACAATGTTTACGAAAATGTAAAATGATATTTTAAAATGAATGCTCATATTATAATTAGTTTTAAGCCTCACAGAATTAGCATTTAGAATTAATGTTAAACAATGAAAAATAATATAAAATCCCAATGAAGAATAATAGTGTTATTTTTAATATTTAAAGCGAGAAGACTTCAAAATGTCTTATCCCGGGGGCAGACACACACTCGATACTAGCGTTAATGCTCACGCGGGGTGATTGAGTCACCCAAATCCTTTTTTTTAAAATAATTATTTTATTGTACATGATACAAATAGTGATTCCAGTGAATGTGAATAATTTAACTTAGAAAAAGTAAACTTACCTACTTTCAAGAACTTTTCAATTTTTCTTTGGTAACAAATAAACAGTTTTGCCAGAATTAACGATTTTGTGATCTGTGTGTCCCGAGCGACCACTTCCGGGTTAAAAGTGTTGGCCAAGTAATCCTTCAAAGTGCTCTCCGCGGTTTTACAAATATCATAAAACTCCTTTGCATGGAAAAAGCGCAATACAGAAATAAATACATTACTTACAACTTCCCTAAATGAGAAACAAACACATAAGAGAGGGGTCATAACTAACTGTACCAATAACTTAGAAGGTCAAACAGATTATCAGTAAAAACAGATTACAGCTATAATGTGCAGTATTTCAAAAATAATCACAGTGATGAATTTTTTATGTTCCTAAATTTTTTCGATTCTGGGTCTGGGATTTGTTTTTTCTCTGAAAGAATAGTAAAAACCACTTATCGTGAGATTACAGCAAATCAAATAAAAGTTTTTTTTTTGTGGTTTTTTTTATCAAAGATAGCTAATTAGGTATTGAAGAAGTTTTTATTTTTGAGAGAGATGACTTATATCGCCTATAAATTATATCAGAGTAAAAGTGCATTTTTATTATGTCTGAAAGTATTTTGTTTTAATTTATTCCAGTAAATTATAATTATTTTTTAAATCTTTTATTTTCGATATGCTTGCGCCCCCCTTGTAAGGGCATCGCGCCCCCCAGGGGGTGCACCCCACAGTTTGAGAAACACTGAATTAAGTACAATTACATAGTATCTCATCGCCCTCCCGACACTACGACCCTAGTTCACGATGTCCTTATGCATCCAGATGCAGCAGATCCCTATGTGAAAATAATAAACGAACTCATAAATCGTTCAGAGGAATCGTCTCAGCAGGAGATTCGGAAACTTCTTTCGGGGGAAGAATTAGGTTCTCGAAAACCTTCCGAATTATTGCGTAACAGGAAACGGCGCGCGGAGTCTTTAAATGTTGTGGATAAACTGATGATGGAGTTATTTCGACAGCATTTTCCGTCTTAGGGTTAAAACAATTTTAACTGGTGTTTCTGACCTCACGTTAAACAAAGCCGCCGACATTGCGGACAGAATTCTTTCTTTAAGTCTCGCCATCTCCTATTGAAACTTTTGCTGCTTCTGATAAAAATGAACAGTCTTTAGAATCTAAACTCTTTCGTGAAATAGAAAAATTAAATGAAAGAATTGATCGCCTTTCAATCTCTCGTGGTCGCTTTTTATACCTTCGGAACAAAAATTCCCGAGAAAGAAGCATTTCGAATAAGCGTGATTTTTCAATTTACTAGTTTCACAGGTGGTTCGGAAAAAATGTAGAGCAGAAAAACGCGTTCGACCATGCACATAGAAGGGAAATGAAGCCAGCAAAGAATAATAACGTCTCCTGTTCATTCGAGACCGGACAACAAATATTTCTTTTCTGGTCTACACCGGCTCCGACATGTCTTTAATTCCTGCTGTCTATAAAAAAAGAAACACTTCTCAATAAACCCTTTGTGACATCTCTCGCGTTCTTCTTCTAACATAACTCCTACGTTCTTTGACGGCCACGATTAATGGCAAAACTTTTCCAACCCAAATCCAAGAAGTAAAAACGAAGCAACAATGCAAATAAGATAACCTTTAAAAGGATAGAAAGTTTAGTGAGCAGTGATGGCAATTTTAGAGAAAGCTTAGTTCGGAACAAGTGGAAGTGTGAATAGACGGCTACTCAGGAATCACGGAGATCACGCCAGTTGTACAAGGTGCATACTTTTGCACTCGCGCCTACCCTGAATATCTGAAGTTGATTGGATCGATGATTATTCCTCCAAGGTAGGAAGATTGTATTCTGAACGCTAGTATAATATTGAATCGAGATTAGGCAGATAATTAGTTATATTTATAAGTGATCTAATTGCGCGATCTGACTTAATTAAAGCGGCGTACTTTGGTTTATTCTCACTTAATATAAGTTTGTTCGTTATATAAGTAATTTAAGTTAAATTCTTAATAAAAGTCATATTAAGAATTATAGAATGTCTCATTCTTCCGATAATCCCACACCTCTAACTTACGCGGAACCCCCAAGACATAGCTATCGACAGATGGCTATGTCACACCTTTTTGCCACGAATTCATCCTCAATTAACATATATGGACAGAAAACATTAACCTTAAATTTTAATTTTAGAAGAGATTTCATGTGGACTTTTCTGATTGCAGATGTAAGTGCATCTATTCTTGGAGTAGATTTCCTCCATTATTTTGAATTAAAGCCAGATCTCAAGAATAAATACCTTAGAAACACAAAAACAAAATTGCAATCAGTAGGCAATTTAAGCAGGCTAATCTCCATTCAGTACAAATTTCTATTTCTACAGATACGATATATCATAAACTTTTGAAAGAATTTCACTCTATCACAAAATTTCCTAATCGAAACCAACCAGTGAAAAATAACACTGTTCATCATATAATGGCAAAAGATCTTCCTGTGGAGGCAAAACCCCGAAGGTTGGCGCCCTATCGTTTGAAAATTGCTAAACAGAATTTCAAAATATGATGCATCTGGGACATTTACAATCTTCGAAAAGTAACTACGCTCTCTCTTCTCCGCTTCATATGGTTCCTAAAATAGGTACTTAAGATTGGAGATTTCTTGGCGATTATAGAGCTTTAAATTCTCACACACACACGCAACCATTAAAAGATAAATACCCCATTCCTTGTATTTCGGATTTAACAGCTGAATTACATGGCTCAAAAGTTTTTAGTTGAATCGAACTAATAAAAGCCTACCATCTAATTCCCATCCACCCAGATGATATCCACAAAATGGCAATTTGCACTCCGTTTGGTTTATTTGAGAGTACACGAATGCAATTCAGATTGCGTAACGCATCCGCAACATTTCAACGTTTTATAGATGAAGTCACTCGTGGCTTACTTGGAATTTATGCTTTTGTTGACGACATTTTAATTGCATCTAAAAATCCTCAGGAACATTATCAACATTTAAGAAACCTATTTTCAAAATTAGAGGAATACAGTCTATGCTATTAATGTTTCTAAATGCATATTTGGTGCATCGACAATAGAATTTTTAGATTTCAATCTTTCAGAAAATGGAATTAAGCCTCTACCTGATAAAGTCAAATGTATTCTAAATTTTCCTAAACCAAACACATTAGCTCAGCTGCATAGATTTTTGGGCATGTT
Organism: Trichonephila inaurata madagascariensis; assembly: GCA_019973955.1. Taxonomy (NCBI): domain Eukaryota; kingdom Metazoa; phylum Arthropoda; class Arachnida; order Araneae; family Nephilidae; genus Trichonephila; species Trichonephila inaurata. The sequence continues at coordinate 203,017 of BMAV01026354.1, read as the reverse complement.
TAACTTTTATAGATGTTTTATTCTTAAAGTCGCACATATTATTGATCCCATTGTTCAATTTTTAGAAGGATATACAAATAAAAAGAAATCTCATTCCAGTGTATGCAACTATTCAGAGCCATTGAAATGGAATGAAAACCCAGAACAAGCTTTTCTTGTAGCGAAAAACGCTATTGCAGAAGCTACCCTTTTAAGATGTCCTATTGCACGCAGCGGCTCAATTGATCCTATGGGTGGACGCTTCAGATATTGCTATTGGGAACACTTTATCTCAATTATCCCAAGGGAAATGGGAACCAATAGCCTTTTTTTCAACGAAACTTAACGAAGGTCATTAAAAATGGTTGACTTACAATAGGGAATTATTTTCATTCGGCTATAAGAAAATTCAAATATATGTTAGAAGGCAGAGAAACTTCACAATATGCACTGACCAAAAGCCGTTAATTTATGTTTTTAAACAAAACCCAAATAAATGTTCTCCTCAACAATTGCGCCACTTAGAGTTATTTTCTCAATATTATACCGACATTCGGCATGTGTAAGGTTCCGGGAACACAGTTACTGATGCTCTTTCCAGAATCGAAATTGATTCCATTATTAAATCTCCACTTCTAAATTTTAAAGAATTTGCATTAGCACAGAAAAGTGATCCAGACGCTCAAAAATTTCTGCAGAATGATGAATCATCTCTTAAATTAGAGTTGAAAGCATGTCAAATCTCAGATTGCAATTTGCTTTGCGATATTTCAATAGGAGTTCCAATACTTTCGTCCCTGCATCGTTTCGAAGAACAATATTTAACCATATTCACAATCCTTCACATCCAGGGATAGCAGCTTCGACAAAACTCATATGCTCTTGCTACGTGTGGCCTGGAATGAAATGCCAAATAAAGAAATGGGTCCAGTGTTGTGAATCGTGTCAAAAGTCAAAAATTCAAAGGCACACTAAAACACCTCTTCCCGATGCTAGATTCACACACATTCACATAGATATTGTCGGATCCTTGCCGCCCTCTGAAGGACATCATTATCTACTTACGATAATCGATCGCTTCTCCAGATGGCCAGAAGCAATTCCTATTCCAGGCATGCAAGCAAAAACCATCTGTAGCGCAATTCTTGACACTTGAATCTCTCGTTATGGTTGCCCCTCTGTAGTCACCTCTGATCAAGGAACCCAGATGCGTTCATCAATGTACACTGAATTTACTCGCATGCTGGGAACTCAAAAGATCAAAATTACTACATATCATGTAATTTCAAATGGAATTGAGAGGAACGTTTCCATCAGCATTTAAAATCGGCCGTTAAAGCGCATGAGAATGACAGATGGTCTGAAATAGTCCCCATCATTCTTCTCGGCATACGAACAGCAGTTAAAGAAGATTTGCAATCTTCTTGTGCAATTTCAGCACAAGAAGATTGCAAATCTTGCAAGCTTACGGCACAAACCTACGTCTTCCTAGTGACATGATTGATGTGTAAAACAGTCCTTTTTGTGACAATGATTTCATCACTAATCTTCATAAAAGAATGCAGTAACTGAATCCTGTCGCAACATCCACTCACTGCACTGATCAGTTCTGCATTCATCCTTCACTACAATCATTATCTCGTGTCTTTTTAAGAATCGAAGGCAACCCCCTTTACGGCAAGCGTATACTGGCCCACATAAAGTTCTGTCCAGAGAACAGACAAAACCATCACCATTGCCGTTAATGGTCGAAAAACTACGGTTTCTCTAGATCACGTCAAACCCGCACATCTTCTTTCAGAAACTGTGTGTGAATCTTCACCTACAGTGAGCAAAAGCGTAGAAGATGATAAAATATCTGCTAACGAAAAACCAATATATACCACAAAATCAGGAAGACGTGTATATTTTCCAAAAAACCCCAGCCATTTAGGTTACATAATATTCCCAACTATGCATTGTAATAAAATCTGACTTCTTTAGAACATGTGTGGTAGCTAGAATCCGTGATTACTAAAACGTGTGTTAGGTGGATCTCGAATAAGTGTGCATTTATAAAACAAGTAATATAAAAAAAAATTTTTTTAAGTCAATTCCAACTTAGATTAACAAAGAAAAATTTTATTTTAGCTACTTTTTATTAAATAGTTACAATTAATATAAATATGTGTATACATAGGACAGGAACGCAACATTAAGTGGTCATTAATTTTATTAAATGTCATTAAAGTATCAAAAATATCAATCCAAAACAATCTTGTATATAAATTTCTTATTTCAACTGAATACTTTAAAACGTGAGAAAAAAACATTTTAAAGTTTTGAATTCCAAGTCACTAAAATCAAAACCAACGGGGTTGTATGTGTAATTTTAAATAATTAGTTTTAATCAATTAATTTTTATTAATTATTATTATATTATATTGTCATCCAATATAAATTCTCAGTTCAAACTCCGAACACTTTAACACGTAGAAAAACTTTCAAGTTTGACACAAATCGCCAAAAAAGAGTCGCTAAGTCACCAAAAATGATGCCAAACGTGGTTGTATTTGTAATTCTTTAAATAGTTAGTTTTAATCAATTAACTTTTATTAATTATTTTTATATTTTTGTATTTTTTATCCAAAATAAACTTGTATATAAAATTTCAGCTCCATTGAGCGCTTTAAAATGTATTTTATTAACGGTTGAAAATTCCCCCCAGATAAATAAATAAATATATAAATAAATATATAGAGATTGTGAGAGCTAATAGTAGGAATTGAAAAAAAATGAGCGATAATATAAGTATATCAACATTGATAAGAATTTTCTGCTTGATTTGAATTTATTTTAAGAGAAAAAGGAATTTAACTTCAAAAACGTTTTATTATAATACACGCAAAAAAAAAACTTTACCCTGTGTAAAACAAGCCAGAAATATCACATTTTGAGATTTGGCTTATTTGTGAATTTTAGCAAAAACAAAGTGGCCAATAATCATTTGAATTAAAATGTAGAATGACTGGTTAATTCGAGAAAATTAATTAATGGTGAAGAGTGACGTCATCCATACAGAGATTAATCTGAATTTTTAACACGTTTTTATAAGTTTCGCTTGTATGTTATGGAATCTTTGAACTCGATTTACCTAAATTTTAAAAGGCTAGTCAGACTAATTCGAAAATTTCTAATACTTAGTCAAAGATCCATGAAAATACAATTATTTCATAATTTTTTTCATTGTCCGATCAGATTTTAATAATGGTGATTTTAAGGATTTTTGATATTTGGCGATCACTATTATAATGTTTTTAGATTTCCAAGTGATTAATTGCTACATAAACCATTTTAAGATTTGGCGATCAATTCCATTTGCCATTTCTAGATTTTATGACTAATTCCAGATTTACACTAAAAGATTAAGGTGCAACCCTAAAACCGCAAAAATAGTTTCTGGTTGAAAAAAATAAAACAAAAAAAGTGTTCTTTATGGGAAAAAATGTAGGGTGGGTGGGTGCGTAATTTTTCTTGAAAAATGGAAAAAAAAAAAAAAAAAAAAAAGACCTCGTGCATGTGAATAAAAAATAATTTATAAGCCCTTTAACTGCTAAATATTTTTTATTTTTATAAAGCAATAAATACGCTTAGAACTGATGATACGAATTAACATTATAGCAATCCGAGGCCCCGTTAACGGTTTTTTTTTCTTTTTAGTTCGATTCACTACAAAAGTGTGTTTTTTAGTTTTTTTTTAAAAACTATAATTTATATAAAAGGAAAAATAGAATTTATGTATGAAAGTTCTCAATGTCTAGAAATAATATCGCAAGTGATTGGTTGTCAAGAACATCATTGTAAAACGGAGAGTTAAACAGAATTACGTGTTAATGAGGGTATTTAGTAATTCGCGAACGTTGATGTCTTCCGAAAAATATTATCGGTGTTGTGGTCGTGTGCAATACACAGTTCGAATGACTCCGAGTACACTTCAAAAGAATTTTTTTTTTCAAAAGAAGGTAAAATACTTCGTTAAATTCAACTAAATTAAATTTCGCGTTATATAGATATTTTTATTTTATTTTGCAAAACATTGAGTGAATTTTAATATGAATTTGAAACAAAATTTTATTTTTTACAAACATAAAACATATGTATAAAAGTAAATTATAAATAATTTTATTTTTTTGTTAGTTTTATGGAAAAAAAATGTATAAGTATGAAAAAACTACTCTGTCGTATGATCGATGCAGAATGGGGATCCTAGCTCTGGTTCTTTTGATTTGATTAATTTATATCAAAAGTTTTTTTCTTTAATTTTTTTTGTGTGAGATCTAAATATGAAGCGTTTTAAAAAATGAAAGATATTTTTAAAGAAAAATCTTACTGTTCGATAAAAAATTTGAAGTTTGTTGCCAAGAAATTTGATGTTTCTTTTTAATAATATGCTTTTTCATTATGTAGAACTCACGAATATCAACTAAAATCGAAATTATTTAACATACTGATAACTTCATACGTCTTATTATCCCAAATAAGCTCTATTATTTATAACAATTGTGTGTTTCCTGTTTACTAAAAAGACTGAAACAATGGAATATACTAATATCTGCTTTCAGATTTCTGTTGTCGCTAATTTAATATTTTAAAAATGGCAACAAAAATTTTCCAGTTTGCTTTTGATAAGCCAGGATAATAATCTTTTCTCCTGTTTTGTTTTCCTCTCAATGACTCTTCAATAAGCTAATTTTGAAAATTTTAATTTAAACCCTCCCCCCACACATGCAGGGCCAATTTATTCACTGGGCACTTGGGGGGGGGGGGGTGCCCAGGGACCCAGATAAACTGGGCTTAACCAGATTTTCTGGTTATAAATTTCGATCTTCCAGTGCCTGTAAATCTTCTGCTACCAGGGCTCGAAATGAGTATAAATCGGCACTGCCCCTCCCCCAGAATTATCCCCAAATTTTTATTGGAAAGAAAATCGTATTTATAAAAATACTATTAAAGTTGAATTGGTGTTCATATAAATGAATTCAAAGAAGCAGATTGGAAAAGTTACATTTTTTCAGTCAACTAAGATTGATTGTTATCTTCCTACTTAGAATGTTTTGTGGTGTGGAAGTTAGGAGAATGAGATACCATCTTAGGTATCCTCCTTTTCAAAAACAATGTGTACTAATATTATGTTTCCAATCATCAATATCATATACAATGACATTAAGGAAAATATTGTAAACTTGAATCAAGAATAAAAACCAAAATATAAGCAATTTATTGTTTTTAGTTCGAACACAAGAAAAATATATTTTAAAAAGTAATTTAGTATTTTTTCTTGGAACTTTAAACTTAAAACTTTTGAAAAAAATTTCAAATTTGATTAAAATTTCTTTAAAATTTTTGATAATAGTTACATACACACATATAAATATTGTTTCTAATTGTGTTTTTTATATCTGTGCATAAAGGTAAAACTAAAAATGTAAAAAAAAGTAAGTTTTTTTAAAAAATAAAAAAAAAAAAAAAAAAAAAAAACTTTAAACCTAGTTGGATTCCTTATGTAAGCCATACTTTTGTTAGAGTTTTTTTAAAATATAAATTAATAATAAAAATATTGGATATTTTTAGAAATTTTAATTTAAAAACAAAATTTTTTCATATTAACTTAATATAACAGGAAATTATTACAATATGTTTTAACGCATTCAAACTCCAAAAGAAAGGATCCATAAAATTATAAGTTTTAATAAGAAACTCTCCTATTGATTAATTGTTTGATCCCTTTTTCAACCATGTATTTCATTAATTCAGTTTGTAATGCCTCGTTCAGTTAAGGGTATTTCAGTAGACAGCACATTTTAGCAAACATCTTTTTTGGGTAAAACGTTTAAGTTTCACAAGCACCCTAATCGGTCTTTCGATAAAAAAAAAGAAGAAAAAACTTCTTTCATTCCATATTTTTCAGCCAAGCTTTAAGAGGTTTTCCTTCCATCAAATGTTCCAGCAGGTTATGGAAAGTTGGACAATTTGCGTAAGCTGGATGATTAGTGCAGAAATTCTCATACCCTAAAGTGTTATACCGTTTGCAATTAGGACAACATTTTTCTTTCACACCACACTCAGTTTTCTCATGATTTCCTGAGCAGTCAGCACAAACTGTATCTTTACTACAGTATTCTTCTTCATGACCGAAGAACTGGCAATTCTTGCATACAGTAACTTCGAAATATTTCCTTATACTACATCGACGAAATATAATAATTTCTTGGTGCAACAATAGCCGCAAAGCTTCTGGTTTTCCTTTGATAACCCAATGCCTTTTATGGTCTTTTTGAATTATTTTGTGGACTTTAAAAGATTTCTTGATATTCTTGGGGATCATTGATATTAACCTACGGATTACTATATTTGCATTAGCTATTTGTGGAACACCCATGACGATGATGGCAGATATATCACCATCCGATTCATCAACTGATTCGTCTTTTGAATTGATTGAATCCCCATTTTTACAACGTGTTTCTCTTCCCCAATAAAATAGATCTGGATTTATATTACTTTCCTCTTGGTGAGCATGTTCTTCTTCAGAGATATTAGAATTCAGATTTGTTTGTTCGCTGGTATTTGTGTATTCTTTTTCAGTTCCATCTTCCAATTCAATTAACGTAGAGTATGTTTTCTCTTCCAGCACAGCTTCCTGTAATAGATCATGCATTTGTTTCAGTGATTGGTGTTGTCCACTCAGCCTTTCAATCACCTCTGATAAATCACTGCCGTCATCCAATTCGAAAGAAGAACAGAAGTTCAGATCTTTGCTTTTTAAAGTGCAATCGAACAAAAACCTATTTTTCTCATGGAATAAAAACACGACAAAAAGAAAAGTAACCACAAGTGGAGCAAGAAGGGGTCCAAACTTGTCGTGAAGAATATGATTGTTGTAAGCATTTCGGATACATTGTGATAATATGGGTTTAGCCCATACTTCGTTGTTCAATCTTCTCAACTGAACTAAAAACAAATTCCAATCTCTATACATTACTTTCACAACTTCCAAGCCAATCAAAGTTTCTACTGCTTTCATCAAGTTATTCGAGCACATGAACCAATTTTCCAAGTTGGGTAAACTTTCCAGTTCTTTCTTCAAGAATTTCTTAGCTTCTTCTAATGAAGGTGGTGCAATTATACCAATGCTTGTTAGGTGTCTCCACAGAATTACGGAAGCTCCCCCCGCAACTCCTCCTCCAGCTAATCCTACACCAATCGATGGCATGATTGGCACATAGAATGGAAATAGAAGAGATCCCAATAGAGCAGTACCTAAAAATACAAGCAATGTATCATACTTTTTTTTGTGTTATTTACTGCATGGTAAGAATAAAAAGGTTTAAGTATAGTTTTAACATCCAAGATATGATACAGATAGAGGAAAACAGACGTTTTTAATTATTTAAATGGAAAAAATTTAGTTTGAGAGTTTCAAATAGGACGAAAAAAGATGTTATGCTTTTAGTTTTGTAATTATAAACTTTCCAATAACTTGTAACGGGTTCTCTTCGGATCTCCTAATAATCTTTCAGAGTAAGGGTCACAAACTCGAGGCCCGGAACGTACATTTTTGCGGCCTGGCCAATATATTGACACACAATAATATACAATAAAATAACAAACCAACGCAGAATAAAAGTAAGATAGGTAAAATTCGCCAACTTTTTTTAATTATACAATTTTTTTTCTATTATTAAACAAAACGTGTACATTTTTTCCCCGAAAATATTTATTAATCGTTTTTGAACTTTAGAAACATGTGGTTCTCAATTTAATGCAAAATAGAACTTGTGGCCTGTAATATCATGAGTGACATGCCTGCTCTAGAGGAAATACAGGGCGATTCATAAAAAATTATACACTTTCCAGATGCTGCAAAACAGTAACAGTCAAAGACAGGTACCACTTCAGTGAACTGTAACGTAGATGTGCTGTTAAAATTTGTCTATAGCCCTGTCAGAACTGACGTAAGCAATAGTAGGCGCTTCATGTGACTATCAGTCGAAATGGCGGTGTCTGCAGTGGAAGAGGCCTTTTGTGTTCTTGAATTTAGCAAAATGGAATCCACAACTAGTGCCGGTTTATCCATTGGGAGCTTGGAGCGTGCGCCCAGGGGCCCGGATAAGCTGAACCAGATTTTCTGGTTATAAATTGTGGTCCGCCAGTGCCAAGGGACCCCGTAAATCTTCTGCGTCCAGGGCCCAAAGGAGTTTAAATCAGCACTGCACAATTACTGTGTAACAGCATTTGTTATCATGATTCTGAAAAGAGCCTCCAACTAGAAAATCTATTTAACAATGGTATGAAAAATTTAAAACTACGGGCTGTTTGTGAAAAAAGTAAAAGTCCCGGATAAAGCTGAAACAGCGTATCACACCTGCTGTTAATGGCGTTGATATCTTAACACGCGTATGGGCGGGAAGGGATTAGAGGCTCGATGTATGTCGTGTGACTAAGGGCTCACACATGGAATATGTGTGACTATCAAATAAAACTTAAAATGGTCTCATACAATTCTGTTACAGTTTACATTTAATATCTTACATTGTTCTTGATTTAAAAAAGTGCATTGAGACTGAAAACTTCTTTATGAAGCACCCTGTACTTTTCAGACGTTGTTTGTTTGGAGAATATTTTTCTGTAAAGTAATCGTGATTTATGTAAAGTAATATTACTATTTAGAGTCAAGTGAATTGAGTTAGAGAGGGGGAGGGGAAAAGTGAAGTTAGCTATTGAACGGGTTGTAGTTAGAATATAGGAGGTTAATTTTAATTGTCAATGTTCCTGAAAAACGGATTAGACGACTCGTAGGGATAATATGAATACAACAGAGTATCTGCATTGACTGATAATTACTATTTTTTTTCTTTTTTGTATTTAAAGTAGATTAAAAAACTGATTTGCTCCGGGTGGTTTAAATTAAAGGTTGATGAGATTTGATTTAAAATACAGAATAGAAATTGTTATTTGCTTAATTAAATGGCCCTTCCTTCTATAAACGTGAGTGGAAGCTCGCTACAAACTACCCTTAAAAAATTGTTCAAAATTTTGCAATATTTTCTTTGGATTTTGTAAAGGTTATAAAAGCAAAGGTTTCTCTCTCTCTCTATCTTCACCTTTTACAGAAATGTATACAAAAATGTTAACACAAGTGTTAAAAAATAATTAAAAAATGTTGTTTATCTTTATAAACATTAAAAATTTTCTTTGCAGCTGAATACAATTTCTATCTTTCTTAATGTGTGGTTCAAGGATAGCAAATAATTAAAATACTAAAAAGCGATTTATAATAAATCAAAAATTTTACTTATTTTACCAAAATTTCACGCAAATCCCACACCAATTGTTCAGTAATTATTCAGTTTCGAAATTACGATCAGTAATCAAGTCAGTAATTTGGAGTATCAATAGTAATCGATCAGTAATCTGGAACGTAAGCCATTTAGGTTATTCTCTACTGAATTTTGAACAAATTCGGATTTCACCATGAAAACATTCCTTTTTAAAAATTAATTAATTATATTATTTAAGGTGATCTATTATTAATATAATTTAGTTACCTTTGAACCGTTGAGAATGAGAAAAATTTTGTTAGGAAGAGTACTGTGAGTGAATTATGAAATATATCCTGTTTCTTACTAAATATTTGTCAAGTTTTGCTGGGATCTACAAAGTGATAATAAGATCCATTTTCAAAATGTTGTAAATAACGAGCCACTAGTCAGAATGTACCTGGTACTGGTCAGAAATTTGAGCTGAATTTACGTGAAGTAAGAGAAATTTGAGCTGAATGTACTTGAGTAGTATAATGAAGATGTCAAGAACATGTCAATACTTTCTAATTTTTATTTATAAAGGAAAAACTGCAAGTCACTCGCATTCAACTCCTAATTTTTAGCGTGTAGTTTCCTTCGTCGCAATATCGTTATAATGGATTGGTCAGGGTCATTGAGCTTTTGGATTAACAAGGTTCAAGTACAGCCACGAGATCAAACCTTGGTCCCAATAAAGATTGTCGTACGAATTAATAGGATTTATACACGTTAAATGGAACTAAACGAAATCATTGCTAGGTGTGCTTTGAAATGTAGGAGAAAGAGACATGTCAAGTCAGACGATCATAATTCAAAATAATGAAGTAAGGTGTCAATAGTTCACTAAGATAGTTCTTTGTGATAGTACAATTAAAATAAATACACCGTTGGCCAAACAAAATGAAACACCCTGAAGGAAGCGTGCAAACCATGTGAAATTTACATCATGCGTTGGCGGTGATGAAATATGAAAACCATTAGCATTATAGCGCAGACACACACCACGGGCGACCGTTGCGCCAATCACAAGCACTATATAAGGGAAGAACAGATTGGTGATTTGAAGTACGGTAATTGTTTTTTCGTGCGTTTTTTTTTTTTTTGAAAGTTGTTAACTTATGCCTCGTGGAAGACCTCGAGTGTCTTTTGACCAAGTTTCTGAATTCGATCGAGAAAGGATAGTAGCCTATAGGGACTGCGGATTATCCTTCAGAAATATCGGTCAACGTGTTGGACAAAACCAAGCAACTGTGATGCGGATCTTTCCTCACTGGATGCAGGAGAAAACGAAGGACTGACGAGGCCAATCGCCCCCACCTCGTTGCACCATTGTCCATGATGACAGGCGAATTGTGCGCAGGGCAGTGAGGGATCGCGCAGCCACATCACGAACCATACCAAAAAAGATTCAGACTGTTACGTATCATTCGGTGTTAGTTCGTACCATTTGATACCGTTTGCTGCAGAGTGGAATGTCCACAAGGCGTCCATTGCTTCGTTTACCCTTGAATAGAACCCACAGGCGTTTACGCCGCCAAAGGTCAGATGAACGGTGGACATAGACAACGGAATGGAGCGACATTGTGTTTACTGACGAATCCTGCTTCTGTCTGCAACATCGCGATGGTCGGATTCAAGCTTGGAGACACTGTGGTGAGAAGCTGCTGAACTGTAGCATTATGCATTGCTTCACTGGTCCTGCAATCGGTATCATGGTGTGGGTTGATATTGGATTTCCCTGCCGCACCCCTCTAGTACGCATTGTCGGTAAACTGAACAGCCAACGCTTCATCTCTGAGGTGTTGAAGCCCGAGGTTCTTCCATACATTAAGCGCTTGCCATAAGCCATATTCCAACAGGATAATGCACGACCGCACGTGATACACAATGTTCAAGAGTTCTTCCCTATTCATTAGAATGAATTGCTTCCTTGGCCTGCTTGTTATCCCCATCTATCGTCAATCGAAAACGTGTGTTTGATGTTTGCACACAACGATAAGCTCAGAATATACCACCCACTGCTACACCAGATCAACTTTGGCAATATCTGGAAGCTGCATGGACTGCTGTATCCCAAGGATACATCCAAAGCCTCTTTGGTTCTATGCCGAGGTGTGTGGAAGTGGTTGTAGCCAACAAGGGTGGCTACACTAACTACTGATTTTGTCATCATCCATAAGTCATAAGAGGCTGTAACTTTCATCGTTTGATCTTTGTACAGCTGGTTATCTGCAAAATAAATTTCTCTGTGATATCTCTGGTCCCTCTTGGTGTTGCATTTTGTGTGGCCAGCAGTGTAGTAATGAAAGAAGATCAAGGTACACAAATTATTTGTCTTTGACTGAAAAAAACGATATCAGTTTTGGTAATAATGTGAAATATTGTACCTCTTCAAAAGAGCAGAAAGTTAAATTTAAAATGACACATTTGATAAATTATCTATAAATGAGTTTTAAATAATACTTCTTTTTATTATTTCTCATATAATTCAAACTTTTTACTAATAATGAATATCGTACTGGAAATATTTTCAGTTAATTTTTCTACTGATTTAAGTATTTGAAGTATAGAGTACAGTAAAGGAGTCGACTTTACCTTAATACATAAAAATGAAATTGTATCTTTATCTAATATCATAAGTTCTGATATAAAATTTTGAGATCGTTTGTTGGGACTTAAAAGCAGCAGATAATTTTAAATTACGGCTTTAAAGATAAAAAAAAAATGTAATCTTTCATAAACGTTGCTCTAAATCAGTCAGAGCCTTAAAACTTTGAATAGAAGAGTGTAGAGATATTTCTCTGCACTAAAAAAGGAATGCTTTTAAACGTTTAGGTTATTAGTTTATATCGAAGGTTATTGGTTTATCAAAGGGTTATTCATTTATTGAACAAGTAAGAGCTTTTCTGAAACTAACAGCATTCCAGACAGGGACGTACTTATCACCGTATCAGCCGTATCACTGATACGGCGCCACCAAATCCGTAAGCGAAAAGCCACAAAATGTGAAGGGCCCCCCAAAAAGAGCTCTCAAGAAGTTTTGATACATGGCCCACTCGGGACTAGCTTCGCCAGTGGTGTTCCAGACCATGCTAGAAGTGGCAATTCGTGTTTGGTGAGAAAACCAGCTCTCGCTAAGGCATTAAAGGACAAATTCGCCGAAATACTTGTCGAAAGAAGACTCTTCTTTTTAAACAGATGAACTTTTCGAAAAGAACAATGTGTCCCATATTAAACGAAGATCTTAGACTGAGAGGTTATCGAAAAATAGCTGGTCATTTTCTTACTAAACAATTAAAGCGCTAGAGGTACCTTAAAGCAAATACACTGTTACGGCGGCATGCTCATAACGTCCATAAATCGAATTCTGTTTATCGACAAAAAAAATTTTAATGTTGAAGAATCTTTCAACCACCAGAATGACAAGTATATACACAATTCTAAGAAGTGAAAGCTAGAATGACCAAGAAGTTAAAAAGAAAAAGAAGGTGCTCTGAGAGAGTTCATCATCTGTTTTCCGCAATGTTTTGGTGGGGTGTTAGCTCAGAGAAGGTGTCTCAGAGATTCATTTTTACGAGAAAAGAGTACAATCCAGGGCAAAGGCTTTCAAGACACTATCTTAGAGAAAACTGTGAAGTTCCTGAATATAAACCTGTACAATGGAAACGACTGGACTTTTCAACAGGATTCTTCTCGTTTTCATAAGGCAAAGACAACCTAGTGGTTGTTAAAAGAGACCGTGCCAAGAACACAAGATTGGCCTTCTAGCTAACGGGATTTAAATCCAATCAACTATAAATTGTGGTCCGTATTAAAGGCGAAGGTGTATCGAAAATGGCATTCCAATTAGAAAAGTCTTAAAAGTTCTTTAAGGAAGGCAATGATGGAAATTCCCATGGAGGTAGCGTACGCTTCGATAGATGAATGGGCGAAGAGACTTAAAATCTGTGAAGTCAAAAAGGGATCAGTTTGAATAAAAGATGTGTGGTGTTAAATTGTGCATAGTGTCAACTTTAAAGGTAAGTTAAAAGATTTAGGTTTGAATTTCATCACAAAGTTTTTTTAGAGAGTTTTAGCTTCTTTATATATATATAACTGTATCAGAATTTATGGCACGGCACGGTATTGTGTTTAATAAGTCTAAAATGAATACCATTTCTACACGACAAAATTTACTCTGATATCTTCAATGCTACATATGAAAAATCAATGCATATGTACTCTTAAATAATATATATTTTGACATTTTGCTTACATAAAATCAGCTTGTATCATGCCGTGTTATTGTTTCCGCTTCTTATTTTGAATTTTGTTTTTGAATTTTTGATATTATATATTTTGAATATTATCAGACATATTTTATGTTTAAATTACGCTACTGGCTATTAAAATTGCCACACCAAGATGGAATGATCTGAAGAATGCCAAAATCACATGAAAAAAAAGAAGAGGCTGGGATATACAAATGATTGGTATTTCAGTGCATTTAGATGATATAGGAGGGAGAAACGTCATCTGAAGCACAGCATAAAAGAAAAGCGCTTTGTTAAGTCGTAGTTTGCGCAGAATATCATGTTGTGCCTCGAATAAGAAGAATAAATGCTTACCAGCAAGTATAAAAATTCGATAGAAACAGGAACGTTGCCTATCGGGAGTGTGTGTGGAATATCATTCCGTGATATCGCCTGTCGTACTGGTAAAAATGAAAACACTGTCACGCGAATATGGAATCAATGGGTTGCTGAGGGTCATACTGAATGGCATGCCGGATCTTTACACCGTCCCATGACTAACGCCCGAGAGAACAGATATATTATGAGGTCAGCCCTGCAAAAGCGTACTATCCCATCATGGACCATTATTCAGGAAATGGGCATATTTTCAGTATGCCCAATATCCGCTCATACGATTCGACGACGTTTGTAGCAGTGTGGACTGTCAGCCCATTGACCATTACTTCGGCTTCCCTTGACAATGCAACATAGAGAGAGACGGTTACTATAGAGCGCTAAACGACAAAGCTTGATACAGGAGTGGCACAATGTCATCCTTTCAGACGAGTCTCGGTTCTGCATGCAGTATTCTGATGGTCGTACACGTGTCTGGGGATTCCGAGGAATCCGCTAGTCACTTGCTTGTATTTGCTATCGGAATGGGGACCCTGTACCTTGTATAATGGTTTAGGTAGCGATGGAGTACACGACACGCACATCTCTAGTTCGAATGGATGGTAATTTGAACGCAGATCGGTACATTTCTGACTTCTTACATGCATTGGTTGTGCTCTGTCTTCAAGGCTTGTCAGATACCATCTTCCAACAAGATAATGCAAGATCAAACGTTTCATGTCGTGTTTTCCTTTTCGCGCGATGCACAAGGTATTTGACTGTGGCCTGGCCTATACGATCTCCATATCTGTTTCCCTTTGAAAATATCTGGTCATGGGTTGCTGAGGACTGACCAACTATCCCTCTTCAGCTTACACTATTGATGAAGGGAGGAACAAACCTGAAGCAGCCTGGAATGATTTGCCCATTTCTATCATCCAAGCCCAGTTCAACTCCATGCCTAACCGGGTGAGAGCAGTTTTAGTTGCTAGGGTTGGTAGCTGTTTCTATTAATTTCACACCCCTATAAACCCCAAACTGCTTGCAAATTTAATCCTTTTGCCTGCACGCCGTACTGTATAAGCACAATAAATCTTTTTTTTTTTTTTTTTTTAAAAATTGCTTTCCTTCACGGTGTTGCAATTTTATAGACCAGTAGCGTATTATCTTACTTTTATCTAACAGTTTGCATTAAAGGAAACAAGATGTGTGTGTATAGCATATTTCGTCGATAAAATTCTAATCTTGTAGCGGATAAAAAAATATAAGCATTTACCTGCAGCGAATTTAAATGATCCGGTGACAGCTTCATAAATGTCGCATCTGTACAGAGCATAATCCAGTGATGTCTTTAAGTACTCCAACTCTGCGATACATTTTAAGCGCAGGAAACTCCAACCGTAGAAATGAGTCAAAAATTCATCTCTGGCATCGCTTACTTTTTGAAATAGTTTGGTTATTTCCCGCAGATCTTTTTTCAGTTTTTCCAAGCTTTCTGTCACATCATCGTTATCGTGTGTGAAACTGTTTTCTAGATTTTGAAGAGTACCTGTTTCCTCCGGCTTAGATTCTTGAAAACGCCCTTTGAATTTTTTCTCTTCTCGGGTTGCTGCCGAATAGATCGTCCATGCTATTCGCCGTCCTCGGTCAGTCAAGGGGAGGTTCTCGGAGCCTAGAAGAGGGTCGAAAAATTCTCTAAAGAGTTGCTGCTGCTCCATTTGAGTAGCAACACTTAAACTTCAAAATCCGATATAGTGCCAGACGCGTCTTAAGGAGGTAAACATTGATGTCTGACGCTTGAATTCTTTTTTGTATGAATATCTTTGTTCTCTTATCGCTGATGGAAACAAACCTTAGATATTCCTGCCCGTTGCCCCAGGAAACAGTCTTATCACTAGTTTCGATTTGACAAATGCGTTTCTGTAAATTTAAAAAATAAAATGAAGTAATAAATAAATGAGAAAAAAAAAATCTAGAGAATACAACAGGTGCTTGGAACAAGAAAAAATCGCAATCCTTTATATCTTCTGGATTTTAAATACTTTCGCTTTTGTCAAAACGCATAGTTATGCACAATAAAGGGGAAGAAGCTAATCTTTTTTTCTTTTTTGAGCATTGTACCTGAGTCAGAGTTTATTAAAGTCGCATTATAAAACAACACAAGGGCTATTTGTGTCGAGCCTCATAATTTTGTACCTCGGTCTAATGAATGATCTAGAGCCACCTTCTCCTAACTACCACACTACACCAAAGGGAGGACATTGAAACACTACAGATTTAACATGTGCATCGGTCCCCTCTACATGGTGGGTTTTCAGTGGCACCAGGACTTGAACCCGTAACATTCCGGCCACGAGTTTGTGACTACAACCACTAGGCTAAAGTGGCTACTACTATAACCGAGAACAGAGATATGAAAACTTTCTAGGAAGATCAACCAAAAGTTTTCATTAAAACAATATAACTAAGGTGTCAAACAGTCATTTATATGCATACGTATCCGGAAAGGGAGTGAATATTAACGTCACCCTATTCAGCTACAAGAGGTTTTTTGGCCATGGATCTCGTAATTTTGAGCCGTGGCCAAATGACGAGGATGACACCTGAGCTGGCACTTCCCTTTCCCAGCTTCCACACCACACTAACGGGTTTGATTGATTGATTGAATTTTAACGTCGCACTGTTCAGCTACACGAGGGCTTTTGGCGACGGTCCACGTAATTTTGAACCATGGTCAAGTGACGTGGACGACACCTGAGCTGGCACCCCCTCTCCTAACTACCACACCACACCAACGGGAGGACGTTTCAGCTCTCGACAG
>BMAV01026354.1:0-181858 GCA_019973955.1 Trichonephila inaurata madagascariensis | reverse complement strand
GAGATAATATAACTAATTATTATTCACTTCTTATTAATTTCCCTTTTAAATTTATTTTAATTTCGTAAAATTGGATATCGATTAACTGTTTTAGACTATTTTTCAATTTTCACAAAATCTGGTTGAGAATTTGAGCACTATTTAGAATCGTTGGCAGCTTAGATTCGAATAAATACGGTTTTTCTAAACCTTCGTATGAAGGAATGATTATTAGGTCTTAGTGAAAGTGGTCACTCCAAAATGTGTCTTAATAATCAACCAGTCTATCGCGATCGAATTAATACCCACCCTGGCCTTAAACCCTCTATACCAGGGATGTCAAACTCATACGATATTACGGGCTATATGGTTTATTTTATTTTAAGTTGGGTTCTCATGTTTTCAATCTTCAAAAAGTCTATAAAATATGATTTTTATAATGTATTATGCATTTATTAGACTCAATATACAGGGTGTCCAGCCTTAATGTGACCCAATAGCTAATTCCCAAACCGTTCGGTTTAGACATGCACTTCCAATTTGAAAAATGTTTTAAAAAAAGGTAAAGAATGTTTTTACGTGCTTTTCGAACCCAAACCCCTATTTACAAAAAAATTACAAAAATTAAATTTTTATACGGTCCCTGGGTCCTATCAATTACATTTAGGAAAAGATGCAGTACACAAAAACAAAGTAAGCACAAAAAATTTCATTTTATTACGATAAAAACTGACTGAGTTATGCCTACATAAATGTGAAGCATCTGAATTGCTAAGAAAAGGGGGTCGTATACAAATTGAGTTTAGAGAACAGTAATTCACTATCTACAGGAAGATCACAAAAGAAAAACATCGTAGTAAACATCATAGATTGATAATTTGTATTGCTATTTGGCAAACAATAAAAGTTACATTAAAGAAATACAATTTGTACCGAAAAGATTTAAACAGCTTGTTTAAACAAATAGCAGCAAAAGAATACATGATTTGCCGTTTAAATTATAGCATAATGTGGAATGATGCTCCAGTCATGAATCAGGGCTTTATTATATCAGAATGACCAAATTAAAATAATGTTCAAAATGACTGCCTTCAGCAGAAATGCAGTACCAAACCCGCGTCAGAAACTCCACCTGTAGCTTCTGCAGCCTCTTGAGCTCCGCAACCGATTATTCGAGTGTCAAATGTCTGCGCCAAAAATGTACATGGTTGCGAAGATTTGTGCGCGGAGGGCACCATCGCGTGCTGGTACCACATGCGTGACAGATCCCGTAAGGAAACTTCATCTTCTAAAAAATCGGCTAAAGGTCCAGATAAAATTTCCGTGTATGATTCTGATGTGAAAGGTCCATCGAAATATATTGGGCCAATTAAGGTGCTCTTCCATATTCCGCACCACACATTCACCGACCAACGCACTTGGTGGCGATTCGGTCGTATTAGATGTGGGTTTTCGAGGGACCAAAAATGCCTCTTCTGTGTATTAATAGTGCCTTGCCTCGAGAACTGGCATTCATCCGACCACAAAACTTCATAAAAAAAATCTGGATTTTCATCCAGTGTGTTTAACACGAAATTGCAAAAATCAAAACGACGCTCCTGGTCTCCGGACATTAGTTCCTGCGCCAGGACTGGACGATAAGGATATGCACCGTATGTATGTAATATGTTCCGCACCGTTGATTTTGAGTAGGAACAAGCCTTGCTAATATCCCAGACACTGCTTTCAGGATGAGCCAGGGCATATCCTAGAACATCCTCAACGGGTATCCGCTGAAGGTGTGGCACGAGATAAGGGAATACGTCTATGACTACTCACAGTTTTATTCAAGCTTTGAACAGCACTGACAACTGTACAATAAGATGGATGTCTTCTACCGGGAGATTTATAATGGCATAAAGTCTTGCCGCCTCCCTCTTATTTCGATTACACTGCCCATACAAACAGTACCATTTCGCAGCATTCTTCATTTGTATACATCTCGTTCTCCCATTCTAGAACTCCTAATATTAGAATACGATTCCATGCAATTGCAAACGACTACACAACTGATATTTAATGTTCGCCATTATCAGTACCGCAGCAAATAAACCTATTTTTTTGGAACTGTTTTTGAAATGTTTTCTTACTCCAAAATATTTTATTTTGTCTATGTTTTACATGTACACATAATAAATTTTATTTCTTAAGAGTACTTAATTATTGTAATATTAACTTTAAATTTAAAAACAATTTACATAAGAGCGAAAGCTTACTGGCAAAGTTCCAATTAATTTCACTTTGGAGACGGCCCCTTACTAGCTTCTTGGGAAAAAGGCCCAGAAATGTATGATTTTCAAAGTTCCATAACTCGGCCAGTTTTTATCGTAATAAAATGAAACTTTTTATGATTACTTTGTTTTGTGTACTGCATCTTTTCCTAAATATAAGTGATAGGACCTGGGGACAGTATAAAAATTTAATTTTTGTAATTTTTTTCTAAATGGGTGTTTTTGGATCGAAAAGCACGTAAAAACATTCTTTACCTTTTTTAAAACATTTTTCAAACTGGAAGTACATGTCTAAACTGAACGGTTCGGGATTTAGCTATTGGGTCACTTTAAGGCTGGACACCCTGTATATTGTATATTACACATACGTAGCCATTTTATATTTCATGTTAATTTTTAAACTTCAACTCTACAGTGGGTCCCAAAATTGAGTATACACCATTTACTCTTTTTTTTAAAGCTGTAAAAAATAAATACAAACTTACCATTAAAACTTCATACTTATAGGAACATTGAAATAGATATTAAGAAGTGCATTGGTCAGAAAAAAAATCTTAAATCCTTATAATATGTTTTAATTATGTATATTTTTCGTAATAAAACTGAAATTTGGAGTCACAAAATAGAGTTTAAAAGTTAAACACCACTTTTATTATTGAGATTTTTCTTCAAACCGTTTCTAACGTTGAACTCAAAGAGTACAAACGTAATAACAGTTGTTTGCTAATTTAATTTTTTTTTTCACATGTAAAAACCCTTGAGATGAACTCTAGGCGAGAAACGTCTGAAAATGAACGGGCTTTTTGGTTATCAAGTGGTCGAAAGACGGCAAATCTCTTCGAGAAATTGCTTCACTGATCGGAAAAAGCCATGGTTGTATCCAAAAAATACTACAAAAATATCGTAGAACTGGATGTGGGGCCAATATTCCAGGAAGAGGGTGCAAAGAAATTTTGAATGCTACTGCAAAGAGGAAGATTATACGCTCAGTAAAGAAAAATCCACTGTTAAGCGCCCCGAAACTTGCATCATCGATATCATCAGAAATTGGGAAAAAAATTTCAGCAGAAACTGTCAGACGTGTTCTTCATAATGCAGGATTTCATGGTCGTACTCCAGTACGAAAACCACTCATTAATTGCGTCAATAGAAAAAAGAGATCTTTTGCAAAGGAACACATTTCAAAGCCGGAATCATTTTGGAACACTGTTATTTTCTCTGATGAAAGCAAATTTAATTTTTACAGCAGCGACGGACAGTATAAAGTGTTTAGACAAGTTGGGAAAGAACTGGATCCTAAACACACCATAAAGACGGTTAAGTATGGAGGTGGATCCGTCCTTGTTTGGGGGTGTATGTCTGCAGGAGGAGTCGGAGAACTTGTGTTCATTGATGGCATTATGGATAAAATGGTATATTTGGAAATTTTAAGGAATAACTTGCAAAAAAGTGCCGTTAATGTAGGACTTGGATCAAATTTCATCTTTCAGCTGGACAATGACCCGAAACATACGGTGAAGATTGTCAAGTTGTATTTATTGTACCATTGCAAGAGAAAGAACTACATACTCAACCCCAATCTCCAGACTTAAATGTCATCGAAAATTTATGGTCTCAGTTGGAGAAATCCGTCTGTGAGCACGCCATAACGAGTAAAGAGGACTTAAAGAATGTCTTAAAAGAAGAGTGGACCAAACTCACAGTGGAAAATCACCAAAAAACTAATGGAATCCATGCCTAAAAGGTTACAAGTTGTGATCAAGGCAAAAGGTTTTGCAACTAAATATTAATTTTCTTCCTATAACAAAATGAATAAAAGTGTATACTCAGTTTTGTGGTGGTGTTTTTCTTCCAATTGTGTATTGTTTTATTTTTTATTTTTGTATAAAAATTAACCATATTGCATAATTTTTACTTCACATACATGAAGGGGATAAGAACAAGTTTAAATAGTTAAAAAACACGATTTCCTTAATGAATAATTTAGTCGGTTAAGAAAGTACTTAGTATATAGTGTGTTGGTGTATACTCAATTTTAGGACTCACTGTAACTATTTTACATTCCTTACAAAAAAAATATTATAAGAACTTCAATTTATCATTACTTTTTAGAAGATATTTGACATCGTTTTTTTCACAAAGCATCAAGATTTGATTGAAAATATTAAGCTGATGTAATTTTTAAAACTGACAATAAATATTGATAGGTTAATATCTTGATCTTTCTGAATTTTTGCTATTTTTCATTAAAGAAAATAATTGTGCCCGCATTAAAGAGCTTCTAAACATAACTATCATTCGCATAACAAACGATACATTTTAGGAAACCGATCCAGTACTTAAAAATATGTATAAAAATCTAGAATTCCAACTATCATAGATCTTTGCTGCAACAAAGAATCAAATTTTGATTTCAAATGATTTCATATGTAAGCTTTCTTCAGCAGTTTCAATATCGATACATAGAGGTGGTCAAGTAAAAGTGCAAAATTTTAATTCATAGCTTTTAAAATTCGAAAATCTTCCATCTATAATTCCGTTTCTAATAATTTAATTTAGTGAGCACATTCAGTAAATTTTAATTTATGGGATTTAAGTAATAGATAATGACAGCTTTCAAAGTGGAGACAAGTTTTCTTTTTTTATTTATTTTCAACAAATACTTTTTAATAGTATCATATAGAGTTCTAACTACATAATTTTCGCCTTGAAGTTTAAAATTAAGTTGATTAAGATGACTTGTAATATAAACTGAGAAAGCCAGGTCCTTTATCCATTGTCCCTTAATTCAGCACATTCATAATTTTTGTTTCCTAGAAGTTAGTAATTTAGTCCAGCCATTTGAAGAATCATTTTAAAACTTTATGATTTGAAAGCCATTAAACTTCCGTATAATATTACAAATCATTGTATTCACTTTCTTTATTTCATCCAGAAATGAAGCAAATTGACAAAGATTAGGTCTATGCTTACGAATATAATTTACCATTAGGATGACTATTTAAAGCATGCCCTAAATTTAAAACTTTGGAGCATTGTACCTGCTGGTTAATAATACAATGAAACTGTTCAAAATTGTTATTACCATGCTTTTTGCATGCTTCTTTTAATCTTGTAACAACTCTTTTTGTAATACTGGTCATAGTAAGCGCACCATCATTGTCTCCTCGAACCAACAAACCAACTTTTTCAATGTGTGTGTGTGTGTGTGGTAACTTATATTTCTTCAAAACATTTATAAGTAAATTCAAAATATACCAGCCTAAATGGTTGCATTATGAATATAAAGGATTTCCAAAAGTTCCTCACTTATTTTTCTATTAACCTCGCATTCGTGAATAAAAATGATTAGCTAAGCGAAATTTCGAATATCTGTGCTTGCATCAATATTGTGCAATTTAGTAGGCTTCAAATGTTGATGTTGAATTATGCTGATTTCTCAAATTCTTGGCACTTTCTTCCACTCTGCTAGCTACGGTACTTCGACTTAAAGGTACACTTTTAATTTGATTTGTTTGTGCTGGACATATTTCTCCACCGTTTTAAATAAACGATTATTTATAAATTCCCTTTCGGTAAATGATTTCGATCTGCTTGCGTGATTAAATGTGATAATGTATTTTTACAGCATCTGCACAGTCTGCATCAAATTTTATGAGTATATTTTGTTGTTTTTGAAAAATTGAGAGAGAGATCTCTCTTTCTCTATCTCTCTCTCACACGCACGCACAATTCGGACTTGTCTTCACGAAATTTTGCAAAGTATTGGTCATAGTTTGCATCATGATTTATGTCATATTGCCGTTTAAGATTATATTCTTTAGATAACTGAAATAGAGTTTTTATATATCAAGCATATTTTATTCTTGTTTTGGACATAGAAAATATTGAATTTCCAATACTCTGGCAAATAACGACGTTCCTCTTCAATTGATCTTTCTTTACTCATTGTTGAAATTTTATTATATTTTTTATTAAATAACTTTTTAGTTTAATAAGAATAAAAATAAAATTCCACTTTTGTTTACAAACGATTAAGTATACACTACCCTTTATCTTGACCGTCTTGTGTGAATATGTTTTCAAACTTTAAAAAACATTTCCGATTTCCTTTGGCTGATTGGACACTACAAACAGCAGAGGAAGAGAGATAAAAGTCGCATACGCAAAGAATCAGTGTATCATCCATGGTTAAGAATATGCATAATGCATTCCAGAATTTAATAGAAAGTAATTTATTACAGTAAAATTAAACGAAAACGTTTAAAAAAATAAAAATAATATTTTTAATCCAAAGGCCATTTCTATTATGAAAAAGGATTTCTTTTAAAACAATAAAAGAGAGGGGTCAAATAGATTTATATGTTTTATCATAGTTGGTAGATTCATATGTTTAAAAGTTTCACCTCAAATTTCAAAATGAAGAATTTAAAAACTTGCTATTTAAATTTTTTAAAAAAGAGTCGGTGGGATGGCAACTTATGTACTGGCGTGTCACATGCAACCCGCGGGCTGCATGTTTGACTCTCCTGCTCTACACGGTAGATTTTTAGCAGTATCAGGACTCGAACTAGCGATTCAACAACCGTAACCACTACTCTACCGCTGCTAGATGGAGTAAGAGTAAAAATTTTTGAAGATTTTTATTCAATGAATGAAGCTACAATGAAAAAAAGAAAAGAAAAAGAGTAGGAGCTGGATATTTTACAGATATGAAATAGCTTTATACACAAGATATATATATATATATATATAATGCATATAATATTGTGTCTTTTAGCTATATCATTAATGCAAAATGTGCATTAATGATATAGCTAAAAGAGACACAATACTCAAAAGCGGATTAGTTTTATTTTACGTTGAAATAAATCACTGAATTATATACACACATTTTAGATTGTTTTTGATATATTATTTTATGCATTAAAATCTATGATTTCGATTTACAAGGTTTCCCAAGGAACCCATTTTCCATGTAAATCGGTGAGATAGGTATATATATTACACACATGAACACAAAAAAATTAGCGCACCAAGAAGGAGTCGTCAAAATGAAACGAAATTTTACACACGTAATGACTACTTTGATTTAAGTAAATGATTAGAAAATCAAAGAAAAGGGATAATTTATTTAATAGAAAAAGGAAAAGGAACGGAGGAACCCCCTCTACCGCGAATGCACGATGCGATACGATCGGGCATTAAGGCATACAAGTTCTGTTTGATGTCTTGAGACATTTCGTTCCATATTTGCTGTAACCTTGCCTCTAGTTCTTTCAAACTCGTGGGATGCCCAAATCGGCGTCCCAAATGATCCCAGATATGCTCGATTGGAGACAGATCTGGGGATTTGGCAGGCCAAGGAAGGGTAGTAACAGTGCAGAGACAGTCTTTCGACACCCTTGCTGTGAGAAGGCCGAGCATTGTCTTGTTGAAAAATGGCTCCTGGGAGCCGTTGCATGGAGTGGCAACACATGTGGTTGCAGGATGTCATGGACATACCGCTGGGCTGTCATGGAGCCACGGATATATATTAGGGGTGATCATGTATTGTAGGCAATGGCAACCCATACCATCACATCAGCTATGGGAGTGGTGTGTCGCTGTAAAGTCAAGGTAGGATTGAGACGTTCACCACGGGGTCTCCACCCACGAACACTATTGTCATCACTGCTGAGATTGAATCTGGATTCGTCGCTAAAGACGACCTGGTTCCATTCACTGCAGTGCAGTTTCCTCGTGCGCGGTACCACTCCAAACGGAGGCGTCGGTGGGTGGGCGTCAAAGACAGCACACGTAATGGTCGCCACGATCCCAAATTTCTTCAGCTAGGGGCCTTCGTATGGCACGAGAAGACACAGGGGTCCCTAGTGAAGGTGTTACCTGTGCCTGGGTGGCGGCCGTCGAAGCAGTAGTTGTACGTGTGCATTTCTTACGATGGGGCGGTCTTCTCGACGACTGGTCTGTAGAGGTGTCCTGAGCCTGGTTTTCGTGTAAATGACATCTCTTGGATCCACTGGTCCCAACACCTCCTCACAACACAATCAGAGAGGTCTAATTGACGAATTACTCGCCTAGCTGACCACCCAGCTTCTATCATGCCGATGATTCTCCCCCTCTCAAACTGTGACGGCTGCTCATATTATCTTCAAAACGGCGTAATGGCATGTTTACCTCAACTTTTCTTTTGTAAACGATACAGCACACTCAAACAAGCTTTGGTTACCTGTTTTATACTCCACGGAGAACGACGTTAAACGCCTTCTACCGGATATACGTAATGTGCAATCACGCTGCATTTCTAATCATTTGCATATTTCCCCGACATGTACTTTCATGCCAAGTTTCGTTACGATCCAGCAATTATTTCTTGTTGCGCTAATTTTTTGTTCCATGAGTGTATTTTGATTTTCCCATTAATATTTTTAAAAATATCTTAATTTTGAATATGTAGATACGATAACAGTCAACTTATTCAAAATGAATATCGATGACTACGCTTGATGATTGTGAATGATTGGCCAGGACCATGATATACAGGATGGTCCAAATTCATGGTACAAACTTTAATGGTAGTTACAGGACATTTGTAACAATCATTTATTGTTTCGAATTTGACAGGTTATGAAGTGACGCGGTGGGCACAAACCACAAATAAGAGACGAAGGAAGGACAAATTGTATGAAAGCAGATACGTGACAAGTGTAATGTTTACAACAACTCTTCAGCACATGGTCTATTAAGTCCAGGTACGGCTCGTATTGCTGCACCACCCACTGCAGTTGAAGACAGTCTGCAGGATTCAAACCTTGTACACGCTGAAAATGGGAGAAGTGTAAGCGATTTTCGTTTTACACTCTACAAGTGGTCTGAGTGATGAGCAACAGCTCTTGTACATTTGACCTCTGGTCATCAGTCGCATTTACTCTCAACATTGCTATCTTCCAGCTGGTCCTTTTAGGGTATAACTCTTCGTCGACCAGCATCATGTCTGGTATGAGGAAGTTGACGATGGAAGTTGGCGATGTAACCGCTGAAAAATTCTATGATTGGGCATTCGTCGATCATGAAGCTGCGCGTGATACATTTGCAGCGAGCTCTGCCGTTACCATTTGCACAGCCGTACATGTATAATGCACGTACGCATTTTTACGGTAGACGTCAGCACAATTGCAAATGGCACTTTCCCCTACTGAGATGCACCATTTTGAAGGGGGGCTAGACATCTACTGCCCCAATAGGCAACAAAACCAACTGATAACTCAATTTTCTTTTATTTTCTCTGCGCCTCACCAAGTCACTTGCACCCCTACATTCCAATACAATAAATGATTGTTACACTCACAATGTCCTATATCTACCCTTAAAATTTGCACCATGAATTTGGGACCACCCTGTATATATAGATGAATACACTTTTTTAATGGAATACCGATGCGTGTTACCGCTTACTAGAGCTTATAGTTGTCTAGTCACTTTCTCGAAGTCAGTTAGCAACTCGTTGGTTCGGCTCACCTTCCCATTTTTCATTTCAATGTTGTTCTAGAAGACACTTTCCGATCAAACTGTCGTGACCTTGTGGTGGACGAATGGTTACAATTGCTAGCTCGCGGATTACGTTGTCGAGTCGCCGATTGGAAACTTAATGCCACCGAAGAGCCTCTGTCTAGAGGGGCCGATGCACGTTAAATCTGTAAAGGCTCAAAGTCCTTCCGTTGGTGTGCAAGTTAGAAGAAGGAGGTATGAGCTCAGTTTCTCTTCCTCGTCTCATGACCATGGTTCAAAATTACGAGGTCCGTCGCCAGTATCCCTCGTGGACCAAAGTGCGATGTAAATCAAATTAAATCAGTCAAATTGCCCATTCTGCTTTACACTCCATGGCTTTTTGTGACATCAAGAGAAAAGGAGCTGCTTTCTGGTAGAGAATTGAAGTACCAATTCCCGTACATATTGTTTGGATGTTTTCCTTCATGTAATGCTTTGCTCATCGCATTACAGAACCTATTTATTATAAATTATTTTCGTATAAATAATTTTTTTTATTTCTAATGGGCTGAGGATTGGTGTTTTACCATTGCAGAACTAGTACATTTCCGGAAGCAGGTATCTCTTTTTAGTACAGTACCATATGGCGGATACCAAATCCCACAGGTAATTTTGACGCCCAGTTTCCTCCCTTGAGGAAGGCACCTGAGCTTTGACGATGCGAACCTGTACAAGGATTTTAATTTTGCCGGGAGCACCCAAACCATATATACACTCTAGGAATCTACTACATGCCGTATAATCATACGACATGGCCGCTGTCTATTTTCTGCATCATGAACATCCACTGACTTGGGCCGTTTTGAACCCGCAACCTTCCGTATTAATATTGTTTGTGTGATTTCCTTAGCATTGGTTCTCTATTCAGTGGGATAAGTAAATTATTTTGTTATTTTGGTAATAAACGAGAGATTTATATTGATTTATTACAAATTAATTTGAGTACTTTTACATTTTAAAATGTTTTTCATTACTTTTAAAACTATATTTACTGTACTAAATTTTATTTCAGTTTTGTAATACAGCAGTACAATTTGGGATCTGAGTCTATGAGTTTGTTTATATGTACAGTTAATACCTCGACTTACGCTACACCGACTTACATAAGCCCGGAGTTACACGGTTTTCGAATCGCGTGGATTAATCTTTTTTTTTTATTGCTGAAACTCAGAATTAGTGCCAGAACCTCACAAAATTGGTAACATGATTGAAGAATTTGTCAATCTTGCAAAGCAAATAAATTTAGAAGTGAATAGTGATGAGGTTCAAGAACTGCTGGATTCTCTCACAGGAGCAGACAGTTGAGGAGCTCATATAAAGGTATGAACAGAGAAAAAAACATTAAAAAACTTGAGCGTTTGGACCCATTTCAAACAGAAAATTAAATGACGTTTGGGAATTGAAAAAGGGTTACAAATTTTAGAAAATGTAGACTCCACCGAAGAGCGTATTTTTTCAACAAAAAATAAGGAATAAAAAATTATCGTGATACGAGGAAGTTCTGTGGGAGAAAAAAGTATCTTTGAGCCAGCAGTCTACTTTGTTAGCTTTTATGTAACCTTCTACATCGAAATATCTTCGAATTGTGATTTTGTGTATTCGTGTTATTAAACATTTTTTTCTTCTTCTGGATTATTACTTTCTTTCGTCTCCGGTTCCACCTAAAAATAATTTGCATGTAGTAGGATTCAAAAGTTCCCGGACTGAATCTATAATTTAAAAAATATTATCAGTTAAGTTGCTGAAACACATCCTCCTTTAAAATAAGGCCCTTGAGCAACAGCACACTTTTACCATAACTTGTAAAGTTCATCAAAACATTTCTGGAATCCATTTTTAGCCATGTCCTTTAATTCAGCCTGCGATTCACTTTTAATTTCATCTGTAGATTGAAATTGACGACTCTGCAAGTGGCGTGCTAGCTCAAGAAGAAATATTCTGAATTTTCAGGGAGCGAAATTAGGGGAGTAAGAAGGATCTGGCAAAACAGTTCTTTTCATTTTCACTCCGTCGTTGTTGGAAGCATGTTCTTGCGTACCTAAAGATATTTAATAAGATAAAAATAAACAGCTGAAAATATAACTATTTCTTCAAAAAAAAAAATTCAAATTGTACGTATGTGCATTATGTATTTTTAAACATATTTATTAAAATAAGAAATTGATTACATAAAATATGTATTTCCTTTCATAAAAGTTAAATAAAAAGATAAGAAAAATTTTAATGCGAGCCTAGTGCTTGCACCGCTCTCTCTATTTTCATATCGCAAAATCAGGGGTATAATGTGTGACTTCCAATTAGACACGTTTCTGAGCATTCACTTGTTGCACAATTTATTTGCAGATACGAAATATTTTTCAAATGAGGAAGGATTTTTTTACTTAGAAATATAGAACCAAAAGCGAAAGACAGAGTACATCATGCAATTTTTTCTCTCCAAACAATTAAATTTCTACAGCAATGGCATTTAATAATTTACAAAATATCTGGGAATTTATCTTTCAGATTTTTTCTAATTCCTTAAATGTCCATAATTCTGAAGATGTTTGATAAATAAAAAAAAAAGTCCATTACAGATTTATTAACTTCCATCCACTCAAAAATTGAGAAATTTGTAGAGTAGTGCAGAATGCCACTGAGAATTGTACCACGTGCCATAGGTTGCCGACCCCTGCTGTATAACATTTCGAAAGAGGCATGGAGAGGCTTAGAAAAATAGAATTTTTATTCTCTCAATATAGCTTTCAACGACCTTTTAACGATGCAAACCAATGCAAACTGTGTCAGATTTTGAGTCGAATTGTAAATTTTTATTTCAGTATCTGTTACATCATCAACTTTTAATATAGGTTTTGAATGGAGAATAATGTGTAGAAAAGTACAGTCTATGACTATAAAAGGAATTGAGATAGGTTTGGAATGTGAAGGTTGGAGGATCTTTTCTGAAAGAAAATATTAGCTGTTTTTTTTTTGCACTCGAATATGCATGGATATCAAATGATAAATCGAATTTTTGTGGGTTTATGTTTTAAATCTTTTCATGAATTTACAAATACATTAGGCTTGCAAGTAACTCTTTTAAGTTGGTCAATTTATAAAATACGTTTGGATCCCTGTTAAAAAAGAAATCGATATTAATGAAGAAACAGATAAATTAGCACAAATTCCTCCAGATAGTTGGAATCTAATTCCTCTGATATCAAGAAAATATCTTCAAACATATTTTAAACACAATAAGAAAAAGAAAATGATAAAAAATGTAGAAGGGGCATGCGATATACGAATTTTAATCAACTATCGCATTTTAATCATTGGAACAATATCCTGCAGAAAACAATGCATCCACAGATATTCTGATTAATAAGTTTCGCTTTGAAGTTACCTTTAAATCATTCATCTTTCCTGTTTATATATAAATTACTCGTAATAGATTCTCTGCTTTTTTCATCTTGTAAAATACAGAGACAAGCCAACAATTCATTTTAGTCTTTCTTTT
Source organism: Trichonephila inaurata madagascariensis (assembly GCA_019973955.1). Lineage (NCBI taxonomy): Eukaryota > Metazoa > Arthropoda > Arachnida > Araneae > Nephilidae > Trichonephila > Trichonephila inaurata. Next base: position 168,565 of record BMAV01026354.1, on the reverse strand, counting down.
CATTTTGTAAAAACTCAAGAGTACAAGGAGAAATTTATAAAGGGCTTTTCTATCACAACGAAGTGAATGATTTTACTCATCAACAACGGGATTCAAGACTGAAAAAAAAACATACTCAATATGTTGAAGACATTTTTAATATCTTTTTACAAATTCACTCTCTGAATTTCAACAAAATTTCTTCTTTCATTAATGTCTCAAAATAAATTCCGAGTACGCGGCAATGTACAAAGCTCCAAATGTTACACAAAAAGCACTAATTATCAATAAAAAATACTTCAGACCATTTTATATTAGTATGTTGTGTTTAACTATAAGAAAAAAAAGGCCATACAGTAGAATCTGTTTTTGTGCAGTCTTTTTTATGCGATTTTGTTTTTGTGTGATTTTTTTAGTGCGATCTTTTTTTATTTTGGTATCTGAATTTCAACGGCTTTTGCGCCACTGCTACCAATATACTTATAAACACTTTACGACGCTGTATTCATTTGTCATAAGCAATCTCCCGACAATGCAGGCTCAATTGCTTTCTCTCAACGCGCTAGCAGCACGCCCTTGATTGAAGATGAAACCTACAATGACAGTGGCATTATCAATAATTTGATAGATTATGTAGAACTGGATTCTCTCTGACAGAGGATAAAATACATACTGGGATACATCTTTCTGACAAATCAGGAAAAGCATTTTCTTAAAATAGATACCAATTCCAAAAGGAGTTAGAAATTCCAAAAAGAGCTTCAGTCAAGCATATCTGGTTATCATGACGTTGAAATCAACTATCCAATCCACCATCACACAGTGGGCAGTTTTCCCGATCTGGCGCACGGAAATTATTTTAATGGCCTTAAAGTCTTCATAATTATATCTAATGATCAAAAATCATTGTAGTTAACCCGGGAGCAGGCGCGCACTCGATGCTAATGTTAATGGTTGCGCGGGGTTACTGAGTCACCCCAATCCTCTTTTTTATAATTATTTTTACTGTACACGATAAAAATCGTAATTTCAATTGAATAATTTAACTAAGAGAAAGTACATTTACCTACTCTTAAGGACTTTTCAGTTTTACTTTGATAATTTGTGAAAAAATATCAATCAAACTGAACCAAGGAATTTCAAATGTGCGCGACTTTACTAAAGGACACAAATCACAGACACTTTTCACTAACATTACAGGAATGTTATTTGCAGGCAAAACTGTCATGTTGTTCAAGCTATTGTAGTTTTATTGTCCTTTAATGATCGACAAAAAGCATGTTGAACTTTTTCTTGCTTGTTTTTTTTTAACTGGCCGAAGTGTGTCTTTATCTAGATTTACGGCTTCATACTTTTCTTGATGAAGTTCTTCAGGTAGCATTTGAAAATTTTCATTTCAACTCAAACGTTTCATGTTCATCACTTTTCTTATCACTTTCGATATCATGACTAATATGCATTATTTCAACAGGTTCTTCCCTTGCTTGATCATTTTCAATTTCCTTCAATATGGATGGCAGATAACATTTCTTTTTTCTTTATTTTATATTCTGCTCATTTACATTTATAAGCCATAATAAGTCGTACAACACTGCAATCAAAACCCCCAACTTGTTCAAAGGGTAAAAATGTAGCATGCTCATAGAAAATATTATGGAACATAAATGGTGGCGCGGGGAACTCAGTCAAAACAAGTACCTTAAGATTGTAAAAAAAAAAACGTTTGCCACGCCCAGAAAGGAAGCGATATGTGACAAATACATTTTAGTTCCCATGAAGACTGTCATATAGGAGGATACAGTCAAGAGGTGATTGGTAACACATAAACAGTTTTTCCAGAATTAACGATTTCGTGAGCCTGGGAAGACTCTGTGCCCCGTGCGCCTGATCCCGGGTTAAAGTAAATTGAGCACTCTTTTCTATTCTCTACCTCGAAAAATAAGGTTATTAGGGTCTCAACAAATTTATCCCGTTTGAATTTGATAAGTATAAATAATCGCTAAGTGGACCTAGTTTTTGAACAATAATCTAAGGACATTAACAGAAGCAGTACTTTGAATGTGGGAGAATATATACAAAAAATAGGGTGGCGAGTTAAAATTAAATGTTAACAGATTATACACAATGTAATTAAACAAAAGTACGCATTTATAGGCATTAACGTTGTACATATGCAATAAAGGATAATAGGTATGATGAGGAGGTGTAGGAAAGGAGGGAACGTGGGGGCAACACAGAGTGTGCGGGATTGTGTGGGTAGGGAAAGTTGGGCAGTATTTGAGCAGTAGCACTAGTTATTGCATTATTTTGAGTCATTAGCAATACATTCGCTGGACTCGTATTGAGAAAAAGACCTTTGAGGGCGCTTTTAGTATAAAAATAACTTCTTTAGGCAAAGGTTCTTTCTTCTTTCTTTTAATTTCCCTGAAGCTTATTATGAAGGAATCTGAAGAAACTAAACGCATGTGCATCATATCCTCCATGCTTTGTTACCGGTTGAATTTACAAGAGTGATGCTCGTGAAAATATTTTGAGTTCTTGTTCCAGGCCTCTATAGCCTCTTCCGACATTTGTCCTAACGGTAAGATAGAATCATTAACAAGATGACCTTCAGGTATTAGTCTTTTGTGGAGGCTCTGAGGCAGGTATAGTACCAAGGATATAGTGCTGCACAAAGCTTAACTGTAGCCAAGCAGAATTCTTTGAGCTTCTGTGCGTTAATTTTGTGCCCATAAGTTATGGTGATCAGCACTAAGTTTTTAATCTGGATTTCATTTATCCCTGTGATTGATGAGGCTATTACTGGGTTGCAGAAGAATGCTTTCTTCTGGAATCCAGTAATAACTTCTTTTTTTTCTTGCACTTCCTTGCGTGTATCCACTACAGGTCTTTCAGCCTTCATCACGGACCATTTTTTGATATCTAACCTATAAGGTATATAGACAGAAGGCGTTCAAAACATTTAATCAGGCCTACAAGCTGGATATGCCCAGTTTCACATTCTCCTGCGACAATTTGCCAAGATTTCATAGCCTTCAGGTCATTCATGAAGCCAGGCTTTGAATGGCACAAGTGAGTTTTGAGATGAGGAATACGCCAATCAACTTCAAATTTTTCCATCCATCATTGCCAATGACAAAACTGAACTGCAGCTGTAAACATTGCAATCTAGCGTCACTATACTGAGTTGGAGAAGGGAGATTTGGTTTTTGATTTTTTCAATTTGCAGCTTTACAAATTTTTACCTTTGATGCCAAGGAAAAATAGGGATCCCTTCTGTGTGAAAAAAATGCTTTATTTATATCGAATACGCAGTTACAAAAATATATCTGGATGCTCTCGCGAGCTCTCTTACAGAGAGAAATATGATAGTAGAACAAGGTTTACAACAATAGCAACGGCCAACGCTGAAAAGAAATCACACAACTTTGGAAATTGCAGCTAAATTTGGTATTAAATTAAGTGTCCGTATCTACTCTATGTAACTTAAGTATTACAGTGATTAATCCGTGTCAATCTCAAAAGTTCTTGTTCATTCAACACAAAAACCAACATATGAGTTTGTGGGTATTACATACTGTGCTAAATGTTACGTTTTTTTATAATTTTGAATAAACCTAATTTGAAAGCCAAATAAAGAAATTATTTACCCATGACATATATTTTCAAAGAAAAATGCCAAAAAACTGCAAAATCTTGTTCAGGCGAAACGAGAGAGCTTCCGACTGGAAAATGAGGCTCGCAGGTGTGTTCCTCTCTCTCGTAACCCAACAAACCCGATCTAAGCCGTCGACTGTTGAGGATTTCCAAGCGCGTACTGACGAAAACTGATTACAACATGGCTAGGGAGCCTAAGAGGACCATAAATTGTGGGTTGTTTTTCCCGCGCAATTTCATTTTTGAGGCTTCCGTGCGCCAGATAGTGAAAACTGTCCACTGTGCGTCATAGTAAAAACTTATCACTTACTTTAAGGTGTCAAAAAATAAATCAATCGAAATAGTATCTTCAAGTGACGAAAGCGATTTTGAATTTATTTATCGCAGGAAGATGAGTGCTTTGGATTACGACGAGTAGCAGTGAACTATGTATGTGCATTTTGAAAACTTTTCCATTCTTACAATGAGAAATTAAATGTTTTAAAAATGTTTCCATGTGTAATTTAATTATTTGTTTTGCTTGAAAGCACTTTCTCTCATAAATTTCATAAATAATTTACATATTTTCTAAGTGCTACTTTTTTTATGATGTCCCTCTCCACCGCAAAAAATTCTGTAGTATGTCGATAAAGTTATTTGTTATATATAAGTATTTATGAAATATATATTTTCAAATATTTTTTTTATGTGGTCCTTATCAATCGCACAAAAACAGGTTTTACTGATTTCTTTAATTCGGTACATGTATAACATTATACGATTTTTTTTGGGGGACTATAAATATTATTATACGTATACATAGTTAAACAACTTCTCATGACGGGTTTTTAAAAAGCTTACTTCTCAAATTCGATTAATAAAAATTTATTTCCATAGAACGATATAAATACACAATATTGTTTCATTTCTTATTATATACATTTATAATAATTCCTTTTCTCATTTTTCTTTTACTCTTTATACTGCACTCTTTTTCACAACTGGTTGAAACGAATTAATATTTCTATTAGAAATAAAATTTTTGTTCATTAGGAAGTGGAAGTTGGAGTTATTTTTCTCTTTCTTAAATCTATTTTCTAACTCAATTGACGTTGAGTATATCTCTTCTTCTAACACAGCTTCCTGTAAGAAATTATGCATTTGCTGTAGTGAATGATGCTGCCCACTCAGCCTTTCAATCACCTCTGATAAATCACTATCGTCGTCGAATTCGAAAGAACAAGGGTTCAGATCTAAGCTTTTTAAAGCGCAATCGAACAAAAATCTATTTTTCTCATGGAATAGAAACACAACAAAAATGAAAGTAACCACAACTGGAGCAAGAAGAGGTCCAAACTTGTCGTGTAAGAATATGATTGTCGTAAGCATTTCGGATACACTGTGACAAAATAGGTTTTGCCCATACTTCGTAATTCAATCTCTTCAGTTGAACTGAAAACAATTTCCAATCCCTATACATTAATTTCACTGCTTCGAAGCCAATCGAAGTTTCGATTGCTTTCACCAAGTCATCCGAGCACGTGAACTAGTTTTTCAATTTGGGTAAACTTTCTCGTTCTATATTCAAGAATCTCTGAGCTTTTTCTGGGGTTTGGAGCGGGGTAATGCCACAGTTCACGAGATATTTCCAGAGTAGAATTGCAGCTCCTCCCACCAATCCTCCCCCAGCAACTCCAACACCCACTGCTGGAATTATAGCTAAATGGAATGGCCACAAAAGAGTCCCCAAAACAGTAACACCTAAAATGAAAGAGGAGAAAACATGTTTAAGTAGATATTTACTTCATTATATAAATTAATTTTTAAACGGATAAGATTACATATAATTATACTTCTTTAAAGAGTAAAAAGAAAGAAAAAGACTGCGTTGTATATATATATATATATTAGTCAAAATTCTCTACTGGAAAATAATTAAAATTGCAAGATAACCAGACATCACATTTTAGATAGGAAAGATTAGAAATTAAAATATATATAATTGATTTTAAAATATAAAATATGGATGCTACAGTATTATAAACATTGCTGACTTAGGAAAGTTCTTATAAATAAAATAATTTATATAAAAGTGGGGTTGAACATGTTTTGTGGCCAGCCAACCTTCCCCCTTTCTGTTAATAATACTGAGCAAAGACCTATTGAAAATAACGGATAGAATATCTAAATCCAGTCCCAGAAAAAGGTAACTTACCTAAAAATTGCGTTCAAAACAGCATAGCCCGCGCTAAATCTGAGTACAATAAACAAGTTATTTCCTGATTTTGGACCCAAATGCAAATTCAAAGCATGAGAATGGCTGAAAAGTAGCACTTAGCAAAAGTATGAAAATAGAAATAAAAAATTAAAAAAGTGTGTATACATACTACCATTACCTTAGAGACACTAGAATTATAAATGTATTTATATATATATATATTATATATATATATATATATACATATAAAAAAATTAAAATTAAAACTAAGGGAATAAGTAATTTTATCTAATATTTGAATATGAACTTATCTATATCTATCTAGGAAAAATGATAGATTTATAATAATAACCTGTTAATAAACTAAAGAATTTTAATCATTATTCTCTTTATAATTTCTTTTTTCAAATAACTATTAATAAAATTGAGTATTTTTGATTGCATATATATACATATATATAATATTTTTATGAACAAAATTACATTAAACTTACTTTGTTTATGCATCTTATATTAGACTAAAAAGAAAAAAAAATATTTTAGAAATATTGCCATATTGCCGAGCGTTTTTGAAGATTTGAACGCGAAATATTTTTGTAATTTCTAAACATAAAAGAGACTTCATAAAACTTTTTAGAGTATAATCCCCATAGTAGCCATGGTCATAGACTCATGGCCGGCGTATCTCATGGGTTCGAGCTCTATATAGTGCCACTGAAGACCCTCCATGCATAAGGGGTGATGAACGCTAAGTCTACCAGGGCTCCGTGTCTTGGCGTGGTGTGAAAGTTCGGAGAGGTGAAGGCAACTCAGGTGTCGTCCTCGTCACTTGACCATGGTTTAAAATTACGAGGTTCTCCTAAAGTGCTTTTTTGTGTGACGTTAATAAACACTCACTCCCATTTTTTTATCAGACGATATAAAAATCTTTTTTTAATTGAACTCGATCTGGTTGGCATTTGGAGGCCATGTAGAATAAATACGTCTGTTCAAATGGATGAGCAACCACGCAGACGAAGAGTTCGATATTTTTCAAGGAAATTCTCTGTAGTGGTATCATCTATATAAGCCAGTAGCAACCTCCAAACTGAAGTGATCATTTTGGTCTTGGGGTATGTTACGTGCTTACGGAACCAAATGTCACGGGTTTTGTCCTCTGGACAATACAATTTCTTTGATCAGATGAATAATTTGAAGATACACACATTGGAAGTTGTTTCACAACAAATTTTGAAAACAATACTTTTAAAGAATTGTAATAAACTTTAAGCTTCCATTTATAAAATTTTTAAACTGCAATTTTGCTTTAAAACCATCTGAAAATCTAGTTTTCATATGAAAAAATTCAGGCGATTTTGTCGGTTGAAAATGAACGTATCTGCTCCCCCTCCTTTCCGCTTCCTAAAGATGTCTTTAAAATTTGCTTTGCAAAATCATATGTTTCTGAAACCATAATAGGGTACTTAATAGCATAAATCATGCTACGAAATAATTCGCGCCATCATGCTATCTGAAATTTATGCCTGTTGACACCTGCGTGATTCGATTTGATTTTGACACGAGAGCTATTGGGCATGGACCTTGTAGTTTTGAACCAAGATCAAGTGACGAGAGCGACATCTGAGCTGGCTCCTTCTCTCTGCGAGCTTCCGCATCAATGGGAGAACTTTGAGTCTTGACAGATTTATAGCGCACATCAGCCTCTCTACACGAGGGGTTTTGCGAGGTACTATATTTCAGATTTGTACTATAGCCCTGTGTTACCGATTCCACCAGCGCAGCGTTTCCAAACTGTGGGGCCCGACCCCTTAGGGGGCGTGATAATTCTACAAGGAGGCGTGAAACATATTGAAAAGTCGAAAAAAAAAAGATTGTTTTAAAAAATTATTAATTTACTGAAAGTAAACAAACAAAATAGATTCTGTCAATAAAAAATAAAATTAAGATTTACACTGATATAATACACTTATAAATGTATCAGAACTACACAATGTATTTTATAATTAATTTAACAGTACTAAATAAGAGCAAGTTTAATAATTACCAGTGACCCCATGGGCTTGTCACATATAAAAAATTATACACAAAAATTAACACTTATCTTGATAATTTGTTCGGCTTATAAATAATCCCTTAAATGCAGATTAAAAGTTACGCGATTCACTTTCCAATGCTTCTGTTTACGCGCGTGTATATGATGTATTGGAAGGGGGGAGGAGAAGGAATAAAAAGGGAAAAAATCTTCTGATATAAGTAAATCCTTCGCAAACACTGTTAAGGTCCTTTTATTGCGTTCCAAAGCCTTCGGAATAATTTCATGAATAGCAATGAACAGAAAAGATCGTACTTCGGAAAGACGCATATATACGTCCGGGGCATTTAACGCAAAGTTTGAGCGAGACGTATATATACGCCGGTGACACTTAAGAGGTTTAAGTCGTATTGTAGCTTACCATAATTCAAAGAGTATTGCTACACAATATCATTGAAGGCTAAGCTACACAGTTGAAACGCCAACATACTTGATTTGTTATAAATTCGAAATTAATTATATACAGAAAAAAAAACCCAGTTTCATAACCCAAGTACTAATGTAAACATTTATATTAAGTACGTCTTAAGTCGTATAGGCATATAGGCCATTTATTCCGGTTTCAATCATTGTACCATTTTAACTAATATTTTATTTAGCTGGAACGTTCCGAAAGTAAGTTTCATCTTTTTTGAAAATTTGTGTGTGTACCAGGTATAAAAAACAATCACCATAAGAAGCCCCATCCGTTTCTGGTTGACAGATGGAAGAAGTGTCAGCCGAAGTAGAATGAAGAAGGGCAGAGCGCGAAGTTATTTGAGTATATATCACCATGACAGAAAATCGTGGGCTGACAACGTGGTCGCCAATGGAAGTGTGTGCTGTTATGTGGTATGAATGGATGAGTGAGTGAATATTAATGCGTCGTACTGTTCAGCTACAGGAGGGCTATTGGTGACGGACCTCGGTAATTTTGAACCATGGCCAAGTGACGAGGACGTCACCTGAACTGGCACCCCCCGACTCCAAATTATCAAACCACACCAAAGGGAGGACGTTTGAGCTCTCGACAGATTTAACGTGTATCGCTCCCCTACACGGGCTTTTAGTGGTACTGGGCTCGAACTCATGACAAGCAAGCCATGATCCATACCTAAACCACTTGGCTACCACGGCCCTGTATGAATGGTATGTAGGATAGCCATGGACGTGTGCTAGTCGTGTAGGGTGATGAGGTCCCGTTACATCAAGGGGCTGCGGTAGCCCAGTGGTCAAGGTATCGGATCATGGCAGGCATGCCATGGGTTCGATCCCAGTACCACTAAAGACCCGCCGTATAGGGCAGCGCGATGCACGTTAAATCTGTCGAGAGCTGAAACGTCCTCCCGTTAGTGTGGTGTGGTAGTTAGGTCAAGTGTCGTCCACGACACTTGACCGTGGTTCAAAATTACGTGGTCCGTCGCCAAAAGCCCTTGTGTAGCTGAACAGTGCGACGTTAATATTCACTCACTCACTCCCCGTTACATCAAATTGTTAGTCGCTGGTGTTCTATGTTCAATGAAGGAAGGCAGGATGTCGAGAATGAATTTCGAAGTGGGCGTCCCTCCACATCCTCAAATGAAAACAACAATGCTGGAGTGAGTGAATATTAATGTTGAACTATTCAGCTACGCGCAATGGTTTTGGTGACAGACCTCATGATTTTGAACCATGGTCAAGTGACGAGGGTGACACCTTGGCTGGCTACTCCCTCTCCTAACTACCACACCACACCAATGGGAGGATGTTTGAACCTCGACATTTTTTTCGTACATGGCCCCTACACAGCGGGTCTTTCGCGGTACAGGGGCTGTGACGCGTGAACGGGCGGGCGCGGGCGGACATGTGGTGGACGGGACAGGACGCGCGGCGGGGGGAAAAGAGTGAGCCATGGCGACCGGCGGGCGGAAAACTAAGGAAATGGCGCGGCAGAGCGGACGCGAGACGGCTGGGTACGGTAGGACACTGTGCGGTACTGGCTATGAAGATATGAATTTCAACGGCTTTGGCGCCACTGTAATGTTTTTTATCAATGTACCAGTGGCGACGGAGAATGTTAGGGTCCCTCTACAAAGTCAGGTTTTGCCTTTAATATTTTATAAATTGGGTAAATACGCACTTGGTGTTAGTCAGGCATTGGGCCCCCTATAGTCCTGCCCCCCAAAGGAGGTTGCGGGGGTGTACGTTACGCCACTGCAGTGTACACATATACATTCCAAAACGCTTTGTTCATTTCTTATAAATAGTCTCGCGACAATGCACATTCATTTGCTTTCTCTCAACACACCAACAGCCCGCGTTTTATTGAAAACGAAATTTTCAATGACAGTGACATTCTCAATAATTTGATAGATTAGGAAGACGGACTGGAATCACCAGATTCTTTGAGAGCGGATAAAATACATGCAGGAATACAGCTTTCTAACAAATTGGAAAAGCATTTTCTTAGCAATAGATACCAATTCCGAAAGGAGTATGAAATTTTAAAAGAAACTTCGATCATGAATATCCAACTATCGTGACATTGACAAGAAATTGACCAACCCACCTTCGTCATGAGCATCCTGTAACGCGTTTTCGATAAATGGAATTGAAATAGTATCTTCAAGTGACGAAAGCGATTTTGAATTTATTCATCACAGGAAGATGAGCGCTTTGTATTACGACGAGTATCAGTGAATTATGTATGTGTGCCTTTTGTGTGTGTGTGAAAACTTCTCATTGCATATAACTAAATGTTTTAAAAATGTTTCTATGTATAATTCAATTATTTATTCTGTTATAGAAGTACTTTCTCATAAATTTCGCAAATAATTGGCGTATTTCCTACGTGCGACTTTTTTTATGCGGTCCCTCTCCACCGCATAAAATTTTTTTTTAGTACTCCGACGAAGTTGTTTGTTACATGTAAGAATTTATGAAGTGTGTTTTCAAAAAATTTTTGTGCGTTATTTTATATGCGGTCTCTATCTACCGCACAAAAACAGGTTTAACTGTATATATAAATATATATTTACCTGCAGCAAACTTGAAAACTCCAGTAGCAATCTCAGAAACGTCGGAATTGAATAAAGCGTAATCCAGAGATGTTTGAAACTGTTTCAGCTCTTCTATACGTTTTAAGCGCAGAAAGCTCCAACTATAAAACTGACCCATGAACTCGTTTCTGGCATCATTTAATTTTTGGAAGAGATCAATTATTTCTCCGAGATCTTTTTTCAGAGGGCCTATTTTTTCGATAAAGGCATCCTCGAAACATGTTTTCACAGTTAAACTCCTATCATATTCCAGTTGAAAATTTCCCATGTTCCACACTGAATTATAATTTTCTAGATTACGTCTTATGGCTTCTCGAGTTGCTCTCGAATAGATTGTCGATGCTAATTGTAGTCCTTGATCATTCAAGAAGAGGTTTTTGGAATCCAAAAAGAGTTCGAAGAACACTTTGAAAAGTTCCTGTTGCTCCATGCGGTGTTTATCATCGAAGAGAAATGCAAAAAGAGAACCTAAAATAGTTTATTGACAATGAATACCGGATTATATCGTTTATTTATTTTTTCACTTTTGTGTGAATCTTATCTTTAAAAAGGAATGATCTTTTAAAAATGAGAATCTAATCTTGAAAAGATAAATGAAAAACCTATTGGAAATATTTTTCTGGTCGTCACTGATATCGATTTATTTCGAACGTTGCTCAACAGATTAAAATAAAAATGTTTAAAAAAACACAGAGAAAGATAAATTGTTCCAAGTTTAAGCTAGACACATAAGTCTATGCTATGGGAGAATTATAATATAAGAAAAATTAAAAGGGAAACAAAAGTATTTGTTTCATATGGAACGTATATTATTACTGGAATAGATTCCTTACGTGTAATACTACCATGCAATCTATTACATGAAATAACGTTTGCTGATACTAACACAATGGTTGCAATAATACAGAAGTGAACAACACCCCAAGCAAACTCAATAAAGGTGCTGGTTTCAATAGCCAAGTGATCATGGTAAAAAAATTGTGGGGATCGTTGCTTCTGTCGTTTCGATTTCTCCTTTTCGGAGCCAATTTCACACATCGATAACAAACAACGGTAATTTTTAAATAATAAATGTAAGGAAAATATTGTTTTTCGGAATCTCGTTAAAACGGTATTAGACGAAAAACACAAAAAGTTTTTTAAAATCCGTAATTTTTTAAGCATTTTTTTTCAGTCTTTGGAAGGATAATAACTTTCGACACTCGGAAAAAAAGTTTCATGCGATTATCTTTATAAATGACGAATTTATTAAATATTTAATTAAAATTATGAGTATTTTTTGAAAAATCGTAAAAAAAAAAGTTTTTGACATTTTATTTTTAAATGACTGATTCTAAAAGAGAAAGGCATGAACTTTTTTAGAGTAGAATATCAATTAATTAACACGAAAAAAAATTCATACGCAACAATTTAGAAATCATTTTCATAAGAACTCATCAATTTGGACTCATTTTTAAAAAAATCGTAAAAAATAGAAAATATCATTATTTTGTAAAAGAAATTGTACCGTATAGTGGTGAAATAAATTATCTTTCCGATTATGCATTTATTTTTGTTTTGGAAGAATTGGATGGCTCTTTTAAAAACGCAAAACTGCAGAACTGCAAAATATAATATTTTATTTTGCGTCGCCGAAGAAACAACACAGAGGTAAAACAATTATTCTTTTTAAGGTTTTCAATTAATATCTTTTTAACTAATTGCAATATCAGAATATAAATGGTAAAAACGGATTCCTTGGATCATTCCCAATCTTTTGGTACCTTTGGCAAGTTCCCACGTGGTACAGTTCATGAGAAGATAGACGCATTAATTAGGCACATTAACATAGATACATTTCTTTCCCTTCGAATTTTAATTGTGTATATAGATTCCTTACGCGTAATACTATCATGCATTCTATTACATTAAATATAACGTTTGCTGATACTAACAACGTTACAAAATAATACGGATGTTAAACAATACTACAAGCAAACTCAATAAATGCGCTGGTTTCAGTAGCCAAGTGATTATGGTAAAAAAATTGTGGGGATCGTTGCTTCTGTCGTGTCGATTTCTGGAGCTCCTAAGATCCACAGCATAGCACGTTAAATCTATCGAACGCCACCCACGCTGACGGGGCGCGGAAGTTTGGAGGGTGGATTGTCGTTTTCGTTGCTTGACCGTAGGTCATCAACTTTACGAGAGCCATTGCTAATAATCCGTTATATTATTTTCTGTTTTCTAATTGTTCTGCGGAAATTTTTTTTGTAGCAAAATTTGTAGAAATATATTCTTAAATTAAAGATGTTAGTAGATTGCTGTATCTTGTGCACTTTTTCTATTTAGAATTCAAATAAATAAATTAGAAATTAGACACACATTTCACGCGTTAGCATCCCATTCACATATACATCATACTTAAGTTTGTACTATGTATCAGTTATTATAACTGTTGCATTTCTATAACATATATTGATTTATTTTTAATTTAACAGACTCAATATTTTTAATTACCTACATATCGCATCTCTGGAAAAAAAAAGGATTACTGCAACGAAATACATGCTAATTTTTGTCACTAGATGGAAGTACATTTTTTCAGAAATCACAACAATTATAAAATCTCTGATGCCTCAAGAACTGTGTTTTGCTATATAAAAAAGAATCCATTATATTTGTAATGCTTCCTCTTGTTTATTGACGAAATAAATTACCAGGTAAGAAATTTAAACATTTTATGATGAATAATAAAATCCTCATATAAAATTTTTTTTTTGCAATTTATAGCACTACTGCGCAATGTTGCACTTCTGTAACAAACAAAAAATGACTGAAATTCAATTTAAAACTGCTTAATTTTTTAAAAATATTTTTTCCTTTTATTGTAACTTGAGAACTAGCTCATATATAATTTTTTCATAGAAATTTAAAAAATTGCGAAGTTAAGGGTTAAGTCGAGTTATAGTATAAACTTTATTATAGACATAATGTGAATCGTTAAAAACTCAGTTTTAAGGGGGTTCACTCATGTGACGGCCTGTTTTTCAAACATTTTTAGGAAAAACGTTTTGGTGACCAGTAAAATGATAGAACTTTACGCTTTTTATCATTTATTTATATGTATCTTAAGAGAATGTATATAAATTTTTAATCTAAAATATCCAATAGAACGTGAGCTATAGCACTCTGAACACACCCGGCTGCGAAAACATGGACGCTCACTTCCTCCCAAAAGAATCAAAGGCGCTTTAATTTATAAGCTTAAGTGCATCGAATGGACTATACTCAATTGAAAATATAAAAAATTGGAATTTTGGTAGATCTCTGAAAAAAAGTTTCAAATTTATTGGGTTTTTTTGTTATGATTGATTGATTGAATATTAACGTCGCACTGTTCAGCAACACAAGGGCTTTTGGCGACGGACCACATAATTTTGAACCATGGTCAAGTGATTTTTTGTTATGTTTTTGTAATAAAAAATGGAAATACTTTGAATTTTGGAATGATCCTAAATTCATTTTAGGGTGCAGTAAGCAACCATAGGGAATGGCGGACCCTAAAAATATGATTTTTCCGATTGATTATAATTCTAAGTATGTAGTACGTAAAATTTAATTAAATATTTGTTATTAATGATTAATTTTATTTATTAATGCTAATTATTTATTCAATAATTAGTTTTTACTCTGTTTTGTTCCCGAAAATCGAAAAAATCAAAGGAGCATGATACAAGAATGGTGAACTTTTCATTTTATGAAAATTCCTGTGTGCGCTACTGATTTGGTGCATATATTTGTGCTGAGTCTACCCTATAAATTTGAAGTCATTTGGTCAAACCATTCTTGAGATTTGATGAAGGAAAGTTTAAACAACAAAGTTTTGAGAAAAACGCGTTTAACGTTTCAAGTCCAATTAAAACAATGAAAATCTTAACTTAGCGCGCCGAACAGCTGCTTCTTTATAACGACTTCGAATTTAAAAAATCACTTTACCGACGTATACTAGACATGTTAAGAAAGCAATTTATGAAAAAAAAAAAATTTTTTGAACTTATCACATGGGTGAACCCCTTTAAGTAATGGGCTAAATTCACGTGACGTCGTAGTCACATGATAATTGTAACCACATATTTTCAGCCGATCAGTTCAAAAGTCATGTGTTACTATAGTTACATGGGATAAAGGGAAGCACTTTTTTTATCCATTCAGTTCATGTGCTTCGCTGTTGCCAACTTTTTCTTTTTTTTTACAGAAACTTCCTTTTAAAAAGTATATGTACTTTTTGTTAAACGATTTTCCCTGTATGGTGAAAACCGTTTAACCCAAAACTGAGGGGACTGAAATAAAAGAATTTCGTGTTAAGAAATATTGCAACAAAATACATATAACTAGCAAAATTAAGTTTATTACAGTACATTTTATTGAAATAGATATATTCAAACATTTCCGTAATTTGCTTTCTTTTTTAACTATTGTTGATAATGTAGAGTTATAAATACCAAAATCTTTACAGATTTCCGTTTTCGTCTTCTGTTTTAGAGCAACAGCCTTAAGAAGCTCCATCTTCTTTTAAAGCAAAATAGCACTTTGCTTTCCCCCTGAGCTTTTTATCGTTGTGTGCGTACAATAATTAATCTGAAATAGAAAATAAAACATGAACCAAAATCTCTGAGTTTTACACACACTGCTGTGTAATTGTCACCGAATTCCAAAACCAACTGATGAGAGATATGTTTTGTGTGGCGTTTGTAGAAGTGATGAGTGAAAGTAGCTTAGATAAAAAAAAATTAGATCCTGACATAGGCTATTCTAAGGGTATTTTAAAACCAAGTTAGCCTCTTTTCTACGAAACATGTGCAACCACCTCTTTTTTTTCTTTCTTTACTCACCCCTCGTAAATCTCGTCTGCGCGCGTCTGGGGTTTTCCGAATATTGTTCATTACCAGAAAGGAAATCATTTCGTGTTAAGAGATAAAATTCGGGAAAACATATATTTATTATTTCGAGTTGACTGATATTTCGTCTTAAGAGTTTTCACATTAAGCGTATTTCACTGTATTTGTCTACAATAATAATGCGCCCATGTAAGCGAAGTGCACTTTATTTAAAAGCACATGTATTATGGGTTTCTTTTTTTTTAATTTTTTTAAAATTGTAATCGAACATCTGCCCCATTATAAAATTTTTATAAGTAAAACAATAAGTGCAAGTCTAATGTCAATTTTAAATTGAATGTATAACACATGATTGCATTTATTATGTGACCATCATGAATTGTGTATTCTCTCTCTCTCTCTCCATTGTAAATTTTAAATTAACTTAATTACATAACAAACACCATATAAATCAGACTTTATCTAACAGGGCGCAAAATTTTGGAAAAAGTTCGTCAAAAGGGTTTTCTTTCACTATACTTTATAAAAACCCCATAAAAAAAAATTTTTTAAAATTTATAAACACTATATATATTAAAAAAATAATTATTCACACCCTTTTTAAAGTAATATATGTTTATTTTATATATTTTTCCCCTCGAAAAGAAAAAAAAAAGAAAGCGCAAGGAAAACAAAAGAAAAGAATGTCGAAAATTCACTGTACTTTCAATATTAAGAAAATAATTTTATACTAAAATTTGAATTTTTAAAGGGCATTTTTTAAGTAAAAAAATACAAGTAATACTAAACATACATCATTTTATAATTAGAACAGGGGGCTCGGGGCAATCCACTGAGGGTGAAAAAAGGATATCAAAGTTTCAGTGAACTGACAATGGGGGGTTTAAAGGGTTTCACCCTTTGGGTGAAAACGTCCCGAACTCTATTCTCTCGGCAGGGGGGATATAAAAAATCCAAGATTTATGATCATCATAAAATGTGTTAAAGAGAATAATTGTTTTTTCCCAAAATATTTTAAAAAAGGGGAGAAAAAAAACGTAAAATCACAAAAAAAAAAAAAAACCCTAAAGAAAATTCGCAATATGGGCTCTTTTTATACAAAAGGTTCGACTGTATATATTTGTAAATTACAAATATCTCCTCTTTTAGATATGGAAAAATTTATTTAAAAATATTTTTTCTCTCGATGAAAAGGATGACACCGTAAGATTAAAAACTAGATTTTATTTTATAAAATTTGCGGTAGAAGCTTATGTTAAATTTTTTTTTATCGATTTACGATCAAAATAAGTTTTTTTACGCGTTCTTGTTCAAGAGTAAGTGCGCAGTTCTGCAACAACTATACTTTTCTATTCCATTCAACACGTTGCCATTTGTATACACTTAATTTGATTAACAATTGTCTGGGTGATATCGAGAATGATTTCCGAATTACTTTTGTCGGCAGAGGAATGTAATAAATAACTGCCTCTACAGATTGATATTAATCTACGTCCAGCTGGATTCTTTAGCAGTAGATCTCAAAAAAAAAGAGTGTTTATAAAAACAATGCGAATGGTGAGGCTGAAAAAGAGGATTCTTAAGTAAATATAAATTATGCATGATTTTTAATGACCTGTGTACAAATTTACTTTTCTTTTTACGAGCTTACTTGAATTGAATCTTTTTTAAAATTTCCCTACTAAAACTCCACTTTGTCCTTTCCCGAAATATTTATTTTTTATATTTTTATATTTATTTATTTATCTTGGAATTTTTTCCCTCCCTTAATAAAAAAAACATTTTAAAGGGTGAAATTTTATACAGGATTCATTTTTTGGGTTTCAATACAATAATTTTAAATTTTTAATTAAAAACATTAATTGGTTAAAACTAATTTTTTAAAAATTACAAATACAACCCCCGTTGCGACCCCCTTTTTGGGGACTTGTGTCAAAACTTGAAAAAAGGGTTTTTTCATGTTAAAAACATTCAGTTGGATAAAAAAAACACAAAAGATAATTTAATGATAATTAAAAAAACTAGTTTTAACTTAATGTTTTTGATTATGTACTAAAAATTTTATACATATTTATATTAATTGTAACTATTTGGGAAAGAAAGCTAAAATAAAATTTTTTCTTGTTGATCTAAGAGGAATTATTTAAAAAAACTATTTTTATATTATTGTTAAAACAGCAACAGGCAACGGGGATTTGATGTCAATTAAATGCAGTAGATACGTAAACAACCATTTCCTATAGATTCAACTGATTTCCGTCAGAGTGCTGTGGTGTAGAAGTTTCGCAAAAGAATTTCTTTAAATAAATAAAGAAAACCATTTACTTTATTCTTTATAAAAAAAAATATGAAATTGTAAAGTTTTAGTAAAATATATATTTTTTTATAATTAATTAGCAGCGTTTTATATAATCGCTGGCTTTGCTGGGTATTTCTTGGCATTGTAAGAAAATATATTTTCTTTTGTTATAAAGTCCAATATTGCTTTTGATTGGAAAAATTTTTTTTTTTCCCCGTTCTTGTTTTAAGAAGGACGGAAATTTCAAAACGAAAGTATGTTTATCTTTTCCCCGTAACCCAATGCTTCTCAAACTTTTAATATTTGCGACCCAATATTCAATCATAATTTTTATCGCGCTCCCGCCCCCCACCCCATAACAATGTATTGAATTCAATAATACTATGTTTGGTAAACTACATTACAACATCCAAGGGGTTCCCCCTATGTGACGGCCTGTTTTGTGTTTTTTTGGAAATTTTTTTGACGCCCAAAAAATGATAGAACCTTGTTCTTTTTATCATTTATTTATATGTGTATCTTAAAATTTAATAAATTTTTATTCTAAAATACCAAATAGAACGTGAGTTGAAGCGCTCTGAACACATTCTCCTCGAAAGAATGGATGCTCATTTCCTTCACGATTCCGGCTGATTGGCTTATCTGAAAAAAAAAAAAACAGTGTTTTAATATATTATAAGCTTAAATGCACCGAATAAACTATACCCAAAGGAAAATATAAAAAAAATTTAATTTTTTTGGCCTTTTAAAAAAAAGTTTTGAATTTCATGGTTTTTTTGTTTTGTTATAAAAATAGAAATATTTTGAATTTGGGAAAGATTTTAGTTCATTTGGGCTATATTTGTGCTAGTCTGCCCAAAAACCATTCGGCAAACCTTCTTGAGATATGATGGAGGAAAGTTGGGAAAAAAAAAGTTTAAAAAACTTTAAAATTTTCAAGTCCCATTAAAAAAATGGAAACTTAACCCAAAGCCGAACAGCGCCTTCAAACCGCTTTTTTATAACGAATTTTAAAAAACCACTTTACCACCGTATTCAAGACATGTTAAGAAGGCAATTTATGAAAAAAAAAATTTTTTTTTAAATTTTTTAACCCATCACATGGGTGAACCCTCTTAAGTGCCGTCGGCATATATAAACGTCTCACCCAGCCAGTGCGTTAATTGCCCTGGACGTATATATACGTCTTCGCGAAGTACGATCTTTTCGGTGCACTACTATCCATAAAGTTATTCCGAAGGGTTTGGAATGTGCCTTAAAACGACCATGGCAGTGTTTACAAAGGATTTATTTATTTCAGAGGATTTGCTTATTTATTTCTCTTTTCTATTTCCTCTAACCCAATACACCACATACGCTAGCCTACGTGTTAATCGGTGGCATTGGGGAGCGAATCACGCAATTTTTAATCGCTATTTAAGGGATTAATTACAAAGCTGTACAAATTATCAAGGTAAGTGTTAATTTTTGTTTTAATTTAATTAATGACACACAAGCTCATGTAGTTCCTGGTAATTATTAAACTCGTTCTTAACTTAAGTATTGTTAAATTAATTATAAAATACATTGTGCAGTACTAATGTATTTATAAGTGTATTATATCAGTGTAAATATGTATTTTATTTTTTATTGCGTCAGAATGTATTTTATTTGCTTACTTTCAGAAAAGTTAATAATTTTTTTGAGTAATCTTTTGTTTTCGACTTTTCAATATTGTTCACCCCCCTCGTAGGGATATCATGCCTCCCTAAGGGGCGTGCCTCACAGTTTGAGAAACACTGCCTTAGAAGTCAATTTCCGTAAAAGCCATTTTATACCAATTTTCTAATTAACAAAAGAAACATGCTTGCCATATTTGAAGTCTGTAAGTCCTATAGTTTAAAAACGGGAAATTTTTGTTATCTATTTTGTCCCAGTAATTCTTCGAAAACACTTTTGAGGATCTATTTCTGCAAATACCCATTTTTAGCGACTTTACCCAAGAAAAGAAACTTCTTTGCTAAGGTTTCAAGTTTGTAAGTCTAATATTTCAAAAACTAATTTTTTCACCTCTATAACGCATTTGTAATCCTCTTTGGGGTCGACTTGTGGCCGCGGTAACCTAGTGGTCAAGGTATCGGATCGTGGCTGGCATGTCACACGAGTTCGATCGCAGTATTGCTAAAGACCCACCGTGTAGGGGGGCGATGCACGTTAAATCTGTCGAGAGCTCAAACGTCCTCCCGTTGGTGTGTTGTGGTAGTTAAAAAAGGGTGTGCTAGCTCAGGTGTCGTCCTCGTCACTTGACCATGGTTTAAAATTATGAGGTCCGTCGCCAAAAGCCCTCGTGTAGTTAAACAGTGCGACGTTAATATTCACTCATTCACTGGGGTCGGCTTTCCCATGTTCATTCTTAGCGAATCTCGACTTAATAAAAAAAAATGCATATTCGTTAAATTTCAAATATGTGAATGGAATACGAGTAGTTGAAAAAATAGTTTGGTCGCTATAAACCAAAATAGTTATTTTGGTTCATAGCGATCCAATAACCTCTCTTGGGAATTGATTTTAGCAAAATCCGCGGATTCTTTTTTTTTTTTTTTTCGTGCTTAGAAACCCCGGTGAATAACCCTGTGTAAATCAGAAAAACAAACTGGATATGGAAGCTCATTCAAAGTAAAGGTTCAGTAAACAGAAAATGAAGATAAAGAGTTTTACTTCGAAATAAATAAAGTAATTCAAAAGTAACCAATACCGGATGGGCAAAAAGTCCGTAAAAACTTTAAGAAATTTATAAAAACCAGAAAACTAAACAAAATGAAAAACGGTTTGCAGGTTTAGCATCGATAAATCACGGAATTTTTAAGATTAAAAAAAAAATTAGAAAACAACCGATAGGTGGCGTTTTGTACATAAGTGAAAGAAAAGACTCGCAAATAACAGAAATAACGTTACCAAATCATTTATTACAGCAGCATGTGTTCCACATACCTACCACCACAAGGGATGACACATTCCAAGTGTGTCACAAATCCAGCAATGGCAGGGTGCAGAATGTCCGCCTGAATACATGACAGCTCTCGGTGGATCGCATCTTTCAATTCCGACAGATTGGATGGACGGGATTAATACACTGGAGAATTTTAATATCCTCACAGAGAGGCAAAAGTCTACTGGAATCAGATCTGGAGACCGAGGAGGCCATGTAAACTTGCAACGTTTGCTAATGATTCTTAGACTTGGTCGTCCGGATCTTACACGATCCTCAAGTGATCCAGTTTCCTCAAATCGCTGGACAAGCTTTATGAGGCGTACCACTGTTAAATGCCCTTTTCCAGTCTCCACATTTTTCTAAAGGAATTTACTCAGTGCAACAGTCGCTGATTCCTTGTTCATGAAAAACAGCTTCATAAAAAAAGTTTTGTCTTTCTTACTCAGCATATTTGTTCATTTAGTTGGCATGCAACGGAGAATTAGATCTGGATCAAGAGCATCAGTATTTGTATTCGCATGTCTCGTTTGCATATTTTCAACTCAGATGTTTGTACCAACACCATCTGTTGGCTGTTTTTTTTTATCTTAAAAAAAGTCCGTGACTTGTCGATGCTAAACCTGCAAACCGTTTTTTATTTTGTTTAATTTTCCGGGTTTTATAAACTTTTAAAGTTTATACGAACTTTTTGCCCACCGGTATATGCTTAATTATACTCGTATTTTCCCTTTTAAAAGTAAAATATATGAATGAGTACAAATATTAATGAATTCAAAGTTAAGAAAGAGCTTTCATATTGAATTACATTTTTCAACTGTCCTAGAAACGTAAAAAAGATCTGAAAACAGAACTTTAAGAAATAATCCACGGGAGTAGAAATTACACATTACCTAAAAATTGTTATTGATTTTACGTACTTTTGAGTGTAAGATTTCTTTTTTTTTGAGTAATGGTTAATTTTAAAACGAATCATTTATCGTTTTATATTTAACATAGAATTTACTTTATTCCTATACAAACGTTCAAAAAACGAGAAACATAATAGTAATGCTATTCCTTTGAAGTAGAATTTTAAATTATGAAATTTTCTTAACTTGATCTTTATGATAAACGGTTAGAATAAAAAGATAGATTTGTTTTGCAAATGTAAACACTATTTTATTCATATTGGCTGTAAGTTCTTTTTTCTTTGGAAAAAGAGATAAAATACCACAAAGAAAATAATTCTTAAAAATGAAGGTGAAACCAAACCCTGAAAGAATTACGAAAAATATATTTCAAAGATCCTTTTTCGGGATCCGTGCATAAATATTCAAATATTCCATTTGTATTCATATTTCAGTGTTTGTCTATTTCTTCTGGCAACAAATCCAAAAATGCAATTTCAACTTCGAAGAATTTTTCCCCCAATAAAGAATATTTTAGAAACGAATAAAACACTGCTATTTTTGTTCCGAAAGAAAGAAAATGTCTCCTATCCAAACAGAAATTGAAATCTAAGGGGAAAAATCTGTACATACAAGAAATGACAAGTGAAAACAGTTTGATTTTTATCTCGCAGTTTGCGATTTAAAATGTATTTCAATTTCCAGTATTACGCATTGCGACAGTTTTGAAACTTAACCTTATATCCAAAAATTTATCTCCCAGTTTTCGAAAATCCTGTCGAAATTTCTGCGTTAATAATATAAATTTTAAGGTATACCTGCATTGCTAGAGAAAGAAAAATTTCATATACACAGTGAAATTCACTTAACAGAAAACTGAATGGATTTAAATATTTTTTCGTGTTAAAGGATATTGTAAAAAACAAACAAATATATATCAACAAAATTAAGTTTATTAGAGGTTTATTTCGTCTACATAGATATGTATATATGCATGTATTTAATAAAAATCAATAAAACAAATAATCTTTTGCATTATCATTTTTGGCAACAAATTGTGAAACAATTTTTCGATGGCGTACATTTTGTTATTCATTTCAACATTGAAATGTGCGTCTAAATAACCGCGCATTTTTTTCATAATGTTTCTTGTTTCGGATGACGTTGGAACACAGGAGCCGCATTATTCATTTCATTTTCTTTGTCGGAATCTGCATCAATGATATTTTTCGAGCTGTGAACAAACTCCAAAATGTTTTTGTCTGCCCTAATCGTTGCTGAACACACATTGTCATCATTAACCGCAATGAATTTTTCCTATAATACACTAGGACAGTCTAATCTGGTTGATGTTTTCCGTATTTTCCTCATTCCCAGAAGGGAAATCTCTTCGTGTTAAGTGGTTTTCGTTTCGTGTTAAGAGGGAAAAACAAATGAAAATATACATAGTAGTTTGTCGGGATATTTGTGTTATTTCGTGTTAACCGATATTTCATCTTAAGCGTTTTCGCGTTAAACGCATTTCACTGTATTTAAATTTCTAAAAAAAATATAATAGAAGTCAGGATTCAGGATTTCTTTTTCTGAAAGAAAATTTTCTTTCTTTAAAAACTAGTTATGCAACAGGAAAAAAAAACTACCGTAAAATCCGTCATATAACGAGCACTTTTAACACAAAAAATAAGATCGAAATTTAAGGGTGTACGTTATACGCCGGGTATAAAAGCTTAAAAATAAAAAAAGAGAAGAGCATAAAAAAAACTAGACTTCTATATATATCGAAATACAGCTTATTTAAAAGAAATGACATTCCATATGAACTTAAAGGGTTGTAGTTCGATAAGAATACTACTTTTCTTGTAGTTTGGAATAATACTTCGAACAAAGGACTTCAAAATAAAAGAACATTGCCCGCGTAATTTCAGATTTTTTTGTAAAAAAGGTTTTGCGACGAATATACCTAAATATTAAAAATTGCAGCTTGAAAGTATAGGTGCGCGTTACATATGCTGGGTTTAACGGTAGTAAAAAATTCTTCCAAAAACACCTCTATTAATTAAATTTTTGTTATGTTTAAAGAAATTTTTGTGGTACTTTTTGGTTTAACTTTAAATATCGCCAAGTGAAAGCTTTCGGTGAAGACACACATAATATTTATAAATAAAAGCTACCAACTGTTAGTTGCTCTGCCAATTTTCGCGAATCATTACTAAAACCCACACATAGAATGATTATGGTACCTAAATGATTTATTCTCGAAGAGTAGTTTCGAATTCTGATGCCAATAAAAACCTGCCTTATAGTAGGGTCGGTGTGTTCATTAAATCTATTAAGGTTGAAAGTTCTCCCTCTGGTGTGGTGGGGAAATTGAGAGTTAGGTGTCGGCTCGGCTATTGTTCTCGTCACTGCTTCAAAATTACAAGGTTTGACACCAATACCCATGTGTTACTTTTAAATGCGACGCTTATAAGCAATCAGTTAGTGTGAAAAAATCCGGAAATTGTTGCAGTTGGCGATATTAATCGCAGTATTTAGTGATTTATTGACCTTGAGTCCAATCACCAAAAAAATACCAATTTTCTAAAAATGTATTAGACTTAATTAATGACAAAATTTTAAAGATCACAAGCCTTTGTAATGTTTAGTTATTCATATATAAGATTTTAAAACGACACACACACGATGTTCTTGGTTTCGGTTTCAGAACTTTTTTTTCGTTATGTGGGGTATTTTAATATGGTCATCAGTTCTGTTATATGTATCACTATTATTATATATAGGATTTTTTAAGAAATGCAGTAGTTCAAGACGATTTAAGGCATTTGGTAATAAGATGATCCTTTTGTAAGGTTGCTGCAATCATGGAAAGGAGAAGGGCTTTTATAATTTAAACATCTACATTTTATAAACTAACAAACGAGTAAAGTGTCGGTATAAAAAGTACGGAACAAACACAAATAAACAAACACGCGAACATTTAAGACAGACATTTTAGCATTTTAATTGTTTGCCCCCGAGATCTAAACTTTTTTTATAATTTTGGTCAACCTGAAGCAGTTAAGAGAGTCATATGATTTCCAGTTAAGGCTTTTCTGATTAGTCCAAATACGTGGGTAATGTGAGATTATGTCATTCTGTTTTAAAAACGCTAAAGTTTCAATTTTTGGGGAGATAAAATTGTGATTATTTCCCGTTAGGTGGAGAAACTAAAAATTAGTTACCACGCGAAATTTTGGAGAGCTCAAGATCGTTACGAATTAAAATCCCTCGAGAGAAAATTTAAGTGAATTATTGCATATGCAGAGAAAATCGATTAACACGAACTTGAAGGGACTGAAATATTTTTCCTAATAAAGAATTTCGTGTTAAAGTATATTACAAATAAATAAATTAATTAATTAAATGAAATATATATTTAAAACAAAAGAGTTTTATTCGAGAACATTTTCTTTACATAGATATGTAAATATCCACATGTGTACTTAATAAACTTCAAAGAAATTTAATACAAAATAATGAAGTCTTTTGAAAAACAAAACATTTATTGAGTTCTTAGAAAATAATCTGACATTTTTCTTTGTATTGTCTTTTTTAGCATCAAATAGTGAACAAATTGTTCAATTCCGTCCATTTTGTTATTCTTCATCATTGGAATGTGCGTCTAACTGCTTATACTTTTCATGATGTTCCTTATTTTGGATGACATGGGAACAGCAACATCATTTTATTCATTTCATTTTCACCGTCGGAATCTGCATAAATGATATTTTTTAGCTCTTTGAAGAAACTCCAAAATGTCTTTGTCATAATTGAGGCTGTACCCAGATTATCATCATCTACAACCAATTCTTCCTAGGTGGTATAGTAGAACAGTCCAATAATACATACATTTTCTCAAACATTTTATTGAGTGTCAGGTCAGTTTTAATATCCTTCTCCTAGAAGGGAAATCTTTTCGTGTCAAGTGATTTTCGTTTCACTTTACGAAAAAGAAATTCATGGAAAATACACTGTAGTTTGTCGGGACCGTTGTATTACTTCGTGTTAACCGATATTTTGTCTTAAGCGTTTTCTTGTTAAACGTATTTCAGTGTATGTATATATTCGAATATAAAAAAAAAAAAAAACATAGTATATACACTTGCCTCCGAAAGTCTGCTCAGGGCTGCGGTAACCCAGTGGTTAAGGTATCGGACCATGGCAGGCATGTCATGTGTTCGAGCCCAGTACCACTAAAAACCCGCCGTGTAGGGCGCGATGCCGTTAAATCTGTCGGGGCTGGGAAAAGTCCTCCGTTGGTGTGGGTGTGGTAGTTGGGAGGGGTGCCAGCTCAGGGTGTCCACGTCCTTGACCATGGTTCAAAATTACGGTCCGTCGCCAAAAGCCCTCGTGAGCTGAACAGTGCGCGTTTAAAAATTTTACTCACTCACCCGAAAGTCTGCTCTC
Source organism: Trichonephila inaurata madagascariensis (assembly GCA_019973955.1). Classification (NCBI taxonomy): domain Eukaryota; kingdom Metazoa; phylum Arthropoda; class Arachnida; order Araneae; family Nephilidae; genus Trichonephila; species Trichonephila inaurata. Next base: position 142,140 of record BMAV01026354.1, on the reverse strand, counting down.
AGGTGATCATCTTTCATATTCGTGCAAAGATCGCTAATTTAATGAGCCTTTTTGAATCAATACTATTTGTTATTGATTTCTTTAACGTCGTAAATTCAAATAGTATAAATATCAATCACCTGATTATTACAAAAAATAATGCAAATATTTATAATTTGCGAACAACAAATCGTGCGTCAAAAAGTCTGCGTACACGGGAAAAAAACCACAAAAAAGGATTGTAACAAAAAAATTAATATTTTTTTAAGCTATTCTCCATTCTTTCTATAACTCCCCAACATATTTGCCGGGATCTATGGGTTGTTGTTTCATCTGGGGGATTTTTTTGTTCCATTCTTCTACTATGACAGATTTGAGCAATTCCTTGAATGTTATTCGTTCTCTCTCTCTCTGATTATTCACTCAAGTGAATACCACAAATGCAGTATTGCGCAGTCTGGGGACTAGGCTGGCTTACGGAATTGGCTTGGTATATGTCAGAAAAGCAATGGCTTCACAATGTGAACCACTTGCTGAGTACCTTTGAGCCGAAAAATCATCACTTGCCTCAAGTTTTTCGGCATATGCCCCGTTATTTTTCCAATAAGTTCGTAACCAATTTGATAATTGTTGTCCTAAAATTCCCGATTACCAGGAAAATTCCAAACACCCTCCTTTTTTTCTCCTCCTCCATGTTTGTGATAGTCGATTCTCTTTCTTAAGATCTATCCAGGTATTGTTACAGGCATATTTTTTTTCCTTTTTGATGCTAAAAATTACAAAAATTACTTTTAATTGAATATATTACATTTTTCTAAGACATATGTGTCCTATTTCGCTTAACGCGCATCTATTTTTTTTTTATGAAAAAATAGATGTTTGCTACAATTTTTTTACATAAATGTTTACCTTTTACTTCAAATATATTTATTATTAGCTAGTAACAATTAAAGAAACATAATATATACAACCCTTTTCTATTACAAATTCGTCTTCTAACAAGACGAAAAAAGGAGATTCCCCATAATTAACTTCATTTAAATATCTAATATATTCAAGGGTGTGTTTTGAAACACACAAAATGTATTCATCACTGAAGAAAGAATTACAAAATCATAGTCAACTATTCGAGCCATCTTAAGATTTATGTGAACAATGCGGAGACATTCCAGAACTCCAACTAGCGAGGTCATCTTCATTTCATCAACGGCATTGAATATCTGAGCACTCAAATCATTAATTAAATAGTTTGGTGAATTTCGGGGCGGAGAAAAAAATGGGCGAATCGATGCGATGTTCAAAACCTTTTTCATGGAGGGGAATTTCCCAAAACGGCGTCTGCGGGGCATTTCAGTTTTAATTAGAGCAAGGCTTGCATTTCTGAGTTCAAAAGACGTAAAATATGCAGAAGGTGAAGCAGAATATTTTCCTTTGTAGTTCGAGTGAGGTAGGAAACTGGCTGGAAGAATTTGAAATTCTTTAGAATTCAGCATTATGAAGAAAACTACTTGCATACTTTCTTGTTTTTTGTTTTAATTGAGAGAATCATTGAAATTTTATAAACTATTTGTCATTGAAAACAAAAGTTGAACAATTTTTGATTCATAAAGTGTAGGAACTATTAATCGGTTTTTAACGAACACTTTGAAAAAACACGGGAGGGGGGGAATTGGCCGTGGTACCCTAGTGGTTGTGGTCACAAGCTCGTGGCTGGCGTGTCATGAGTTCGAACCTAGGGCCATCTGGAAGGACTGACACTCGTTAAATCTGTCGAACTCAATGCCCTCTAGTTGGTGTGGTAATTTGGAGAGGGAGTAACAGCTCAGGTGTTGTCTTCGTGACTGGTTCAAAATTGCGAGGTCCGTCACAAATAGCCCCAGTGTTGCTTTTCAGTGGAAACAGTGGTAACTTTCAGTTAAGGAAACACTCATTCATTCACTCGTGAGGGAATGATGGTCAAATGACGAGTATGAGATCTGAGCTAACATTCCTTTTTCCAAACTTCCAAGCCACATTAACGTGAGGACTTTGAAAATCCATGCAGATTTTAATTTTTTTTTTTGCATTATTTCCACTGCACAATCGTTATTTCGGGAAATCAAGATTCGAAGATCCGACTCGACGTCGCCTTATTCAGCTGCACGAGGGTTTTTGGTGACGGACCACATAATTTTGAACCTTGTTCAAGTGACGTGGATGACACCTGAGCTCACACCCCCTCTCCTAACCACCACACCAACGGAAGGACGTTTGAGCCCCGACAGTTTTTAAGGGTGCATTTCCCCCCATACACTACGGGTCTTTGGTGGTTTTTTGGGGCCCCAAAACCCCTAGTTGGGGGTCAAAAAACCCGAGCCAAAAACCCAAAGAACCTTTAAATTCTCGGGTTTTCTTCCCCCCTTCATGAAAAAAACTTTTTTAGATTCTCTGTTTTTGAAAAAGTCCCACCCCAAAAAAAAAAGTCAAAAAGTGAAACAATTTCATAAGAATTCCACTGATCTCTTATGTTTGCGTTGAAAGTTACGTGGCCGCGGTAGCCTGGTGGTCAATGTATCGGACTCGTGGCTGGTGTGTCATGAGTTCGAAAATACCCCCGAAAAAGAAAACCCGTGTGGGGAGCGAGGGCACGTTGAATCTGTAATCCCAAAGCCCTCACTTTGGGAGGGGAAAGATGGGGTGCCAGCTCGGGGCCGTCGTCCTCGTCACTTGACCATGATTCAAAATTACGGGCCCGGCCCCCCTTTTCGTAATTTAACGGCTAACAGCTTAATTTTCCCACCTTTTTCACTTTTTTTTTTAAGGTCCCCTTTGGGTCGAGATTCCCCAAATTTTTAACTAAAAAATAAGTTCTTCATATGTCAAATAATATTCATTTGCATTAACTATTTTTAAAGTAATTATAAAACCTTATCACACATCAATTCATCAAGCGAGCAGTCATGATCACCAACTCATGGCCGGTGACTCGTGAACTCTACTCCTGGTGCCTGTGTGAAAAGAGGCTGATTTTCGAAAATTTTCACCTCCCCAAAGTTTACGTTGGGTGGAGGGGGTGCCAGCTCAGGGCGTCCGTTTTTTGAACGGGTTCATCACCAATAATTTTCGTGATGCTTCCAAGTGCGACGTAAATCATTCACAGAAGTGAAAATAAAATCTATAAATCCCACTCTGCATTAAATCTACTATCTTCTTCAATGCTCTTTTCTTGCAGTTTGACACGATGGTGTGAAGGAAATTAAATAATATCTAAGAAAGTGTATACATAGTTGAAATACAATGACACTATATATTTAGTAAAGTGTTTTAATATAACAACATTAACACACAAAACTGTGTAACTATTATTATCATAGTGAAAGTTGGATAAACGATATGTCACAATCGCCCTTTTATGAACACACACATAGGGATAATAGCCTTTGTTGCTCCACAAAACCAGAACTGAACTGAACACACATATGAATAAATAAGGAAAAAGTTTTTTAAAAAAAGATCGGGAATTTTGGGTAGAGTTCCCTTTGGAATAGGTATAGTGTTCTATCATTTAAAATATATAATTACATATGACCACCAGTAACCACTGAAATTTACATTTATACCTTTGTATTTTTTAAATTTATAATTTTAAAGGGGTTAAAGGCAATTTCTCAAATAAAAAAAAGAAAAAGCACATGGGGTTTAACGAAATTTCCAAAAAAATTTCTATATATATATATATAATGACAACTAAAGTAAAATGAATCCTTCATAGTCTAAAGTGTAGCAAAAAATAGAAAACTGCCCTGCAAATTTAATTTTGAAGCAAAAAACAGAAAAACGATAAAAATGCAGAAACGTGATGTCGTTTTGAAGAGCGGTTTTTTTTTTGTTATCTCAGTGGGGAAATTCAACCTTTCGTTTGTTGTTTTAAGAAAAGATAACCAGAAAATGTCACGACAACGTGATCTACCGGAATCCCTTTGGGTTAAAATTATTGGCAGACTGAATCTTTGGGGTAACACAAAAAACAAAATGGACGCTGTTGGGGGTGGGGGAAAAGTGTCATCACAAGTTAGTGGAATCGATTCTAAGAATCGAAAAGGGTTTAACCCTCAGCCAAAATACAAAGTCGCCACTTGCTACCACAGCAAAAAAATGACCGATATATCCTGTTAAGAGCTTGTTGAGATAGAACAGCCATTGAAACGCAGATTGAAAAACAATATCTTTTGGCAACAGGATGAAGGGTATCTAGCGAAACAACCCAAAAGAGGCCTCAATGCGAGTGGTCAGTATGCACGAAGGCCAGTGGTGTGTATTCGATTGAAAACAAGACACCAGTGGCTCGAGTGAGTGAGTGAATATTAACGTCGCATTGTTCAGCTACACGAGGGCTTTTGGCGACGGACCACGTAATTTTGAACCATGGTCAAGTGACGTGGACGACACCTCTCCTAACTACCACACCAACGGGAGGACATTTCAGCTCTCGACACATTTAACCTGCAACGCTTCCCTACACGGCGGGTCTTTAGTGGTGCTGGGTTCGAACTCATGACATGCCTGCCCTGATCCGATACCTTGACCACTGGGCTACCGCAGTCCACCATGTGGCCCGAAGAAAGTGGGCTGCTGAACATCGAGATTGGATGCAAAGTGACTGGAGTCAAATGCTGTTCATGGACGTCCTGATTCAGTTTAGAGTGTGATACCAGATTTTTTTTTTGGTATGGCGAGAAAGGGGCACACAAAATAACCCGATATTCGTTCGGGAAAGATCACATTACAGACGAGGTGGTTTGCCGGTGTGGGCTGGAATCAGCACAGGTGAACGTACTGACCTCAAGGTATGCAGACGAGATCCTGAGACCCCATGTCGTTCCTTACACTGTAGTCATTGGTGATTCTTTCTTTTAATGCAGGATAATACCAGACTTTAAATAGCTCGTCTTCTGGAGAGTTTTCTTGAAGCTGAAACAATGCAGCGTATGCAATGGCCAACATGATCTCCTCATCTTATTCCAATCGAGCATGTTTGGGAGACACTTAAACGACGTGTTGCTGCAAGACCAAGGCTTCCTGTCACTGTCCAAGACGTGGATATTGACTTTCTCGGAGGGGAACAGTTCTCCCCAAATTTCATCAATAACCTCATTGCATCCATGATAAACGGGTGCGGGACAGTTTTAGCAGTCGGGGTGAGGGTTGGGGGGCAACGTACCCTATGAAACTTCCTTATCATTTCCAAACAACCAGTTTTTGTCATTTAGATGCAACCAAATTGTTTTCCTGAAGCATCATTTTATATTTTGCATACCATTCCCCAAAGAATTAAATTTTAAATATAACTGTTTTTTAATGCTTTTTTTCTGTATTGCGTTTTTGTACACCTGTGTCCTCTATTTCATGACCATGCATGGCTTTTGCGCAACGGTTTCATCACTTTTTTTTAGCAGTGCAAATAAATGAATATCATTGAATACAAGATCCAGATTCTATGAAGGTCGAACATTCCCCACCTACGTTATAGTATATTAAAATCAAAAGCAACATTGAAATTGAAATATTAGAAGCCTTACATGTACTGACAACATGATATGATTAAAATTTAAGTTTTTCGCAAAATTCTTTTCCTCGATACGAATAACTTTTAAATTGCTATATATTTCGTGTTTTGATTTTTCAATGGAATTCATTAATTTTTAATAAATTGAAAATAGTAATTAGTAAAAATCAATCCAAATGCAATGACATCTGAACACCATATAATATAGCTCTAATCAACTACTACTAATAAAAAAAGCGTTAAAGAATATAACAGTTCAAGAATTTCATTAACTTAGGAGATTATGGAAATGCTGAATAAGTCACTTGAATAAATTTAAGTTTCTCTTAGAACCAAATATTAAGGTTGTTTTCTTAAGGAATTCTTTAAATATAATCAATATAACACTAAAATAGGAATAAAAAATTGATAGGAAGTACCGCTCTTGTTTTTTAGTACATCAAATAAAATGAATGTAATAATAATTAACAATTCAATTCTGAAGCGATTATTCTTTCTTTTAAAAATTTTCCAGCTTTTGAAAAAGAACAGCATGTTTTTAAAATGATTGAAAAAACTTATGTAACACATATAATAAAAATATGTAACAGTTAACAGATGTTTCCCAAAATTAGCATGCATCATTTTTTAAAAACATTTTGTACCACTTTTGATGAAGAATTTTTACACTATTAAGGCATAATTTGTTTTCCATGTAATACCTTTCTTTTTTGTAGTTTGAACACAAACATAAGAGATCAGTGGAATTTTTATCAAATTGTTATATTATTTGACTTTTTTTAAAAATAGGTAGTTCTCTCTCTCTCTCTCTTTCAATTCCTACTATTAGCTCGCATTGTCTATATATTTTTTTACATATTTGTATATTTATTTATTTATCTGGTGGAATTTTCAATCGTTAATAAAATACATTTTAAAGCGCTCCATTGAGCTGAAATTTTATACACATGATAATTTTGGATGACAATACAATAATTTAATTATAATTAATAAAAATTAATTGATTAAAACTAATTATTTAAAGAATTACAAATACAGCCACATTGGCGACTTGTGTCAAAACTTGAAAAGGTTTTTTTTTTCACGTGTTAAAGCATCCAGTTGGACTGAAATTAAAAGGACAATACGATACTTTAATGATAATTAAAAAAGCTAATTACCACTTAATGTTGTGATTCTGTCCTATGTATATACATATTTATAATAATTGATACTTTTTAATAAAAAGTAGCTAAAAAATAAAATTTGTCGTTGTTGATCTAAGTAGGAATTGACTTAAAAACTATTTTTTTATATTACTTGTTTCAATTAAAAAGAACCCAAAACAATTTTTGCCATTAAAGGAAGGAGAAGCCTGAGAATTTTAAGAACTGTAATATACTCCTTAAAAGGGAAATTGCAACACCTAGAAATAATGTACTCAGCCTAGTGCAAATTTTAGGAGCGAAAATGGCGAGATGGATATGCAAATGATTAAAAAACAGACAAATACAAACATTCTAAACCAATTTATTCGGTATCAAAGGCCCATTTTTGGAGAAAAACCCTTTTGTCAGCAAAGCCTTCTATCACAATTAGTTCATTGAAGACTACCTGAGATAACCGTTATCAAGCCACATCCACTGCTGTGTGTAGATAATCCATGGTTTGCGCTAATGGTCCTCGGTTCATGTCACGTCCAATGACGTTCCATAGGTGTTCGATGGGATTCAGATCTGGGGAATTTTCCGGCTGGGGAAGTATGTCAAATCCAGTCAGGCTGCTAAGAGTTTGCCATGCGACCTGGCATTGTCTTGCTGGAATACCGTGTTGGGTGCGCCCTGCAACAACAATAAAACAACAGACTCCACAACTTATGTGACGTAGTGGTCCTCTGTCAAATGGCCATCAATGTGTACCAGAGATGTACTGTGATCAAACATTATGACACAACAAATCATGATGCCCGGTGTAAGAGGAAATGGGTTGGTTCGGAAAGTCCTCCAGGTCACCGCCATACCAATCGACGACCGTCGTTCCTCCATAGACAGAAACGAGATTCATCCGTGAACAATACCAGATGCCATTCGATGGTCCAAGTATGATGACGATGACACCACGCCAGATATCTAGCTCTGTGTTGAGAGGTCAATGGGACCCTGTTATTGGTACCCGTATACGTAACTGTACTTCATGGAATCTGTTGCGTAGGGTTTGGGTGGACACAGGTCCATCTGCTTCTGAAAGGAACTGGTTTCGGATGTTACGTGCCATGGAGAAAGTGTCTCAAATAGTCAACTGGTGAATACGCCAGTCTGTCCCAAACTTTCTTAGGCGTGCACTGCCCTTTCCCGAATCCCTGGGTACAACGTTGGATGGTACCCGTTTGGGCCCGACACGAGTTGTTATTGTGTGGAGCAGCAAACCCAGTTCATGGAGTTCGATAATACGGTCACGTTCCCGGTTGTTAACCGATGGTATGGGCTAAATTCGCCAACATAGTCACAGATGGAAAAACCACGTGATTCTAGCCAATCAATTCAAAAAAAATCATGCGACGTCATAGTACACGATAAAAAAATATCAGTGAGTGCTTCTCAAATTTCTTCTTGGGCCCAATTTTTAATCCCATTTTTACGCGCCCTCCATACAAAACAATGATTGAATTCAAAAAAGCATACTTTTATGTAAAAGCTACAATATAACTTTTTTATAAAAAGTACAAATTATCATAAAAGTATTAAATTTCGTTATAACTTTATGAATGCCTATAGAGCTACTGGGAAAATTTTTTAAATTGGGTTTAAATTAGTATGTTAAAATTTAAATTTAGAAACACATTTGTATGCGGTACTGATACATTTATAAGTGTATTTTATCAGTGTAAATGTGAATTTTATATTTTATTTTGTCAGAGTGTATTTTGTTTTGCTTATTTTCAGAAAAGTAATAATTTTTTTAAATAATCTTTTTTTTTCGACTTTTCGATATACTCGCACCCCCTCTTGCAGGGTTATCACGCCCCTAAGGGGCGCGCCCCGCAGTTTGGAGAAACACTGATCTAGTGTTTCCAGATAATCAGTTCACACGCTCCGGTGTTGCCAAGTTTTGCTCTTTGTAGAAACTTTCTCTTAAAAAGTACACATGTATATAAAATGCATTTTATTTAAAAGTACCAACATAACATATGATATTTTCCAATTTAAAAAAATCTTTTTGAAGAAATTCCCCCCCCCTCAGCATTTAAACATCTTTACCCAAATATGAAATTTGAAATTTTATCTGAGTTATACAAATAGAACAACAAGTACAATTAGTTTAATGTTTGTTTTGAATTCAATGGAAAACACGTGTTCGTTTTTATCATGTGACTTCATGAATTGAGCCTCGACGACGTCTCATAGGCATTTTCTACGCTTCCTCGAAAGTTGGGCAAAACCTCAGAGGCTGTTTATGAGAAGGGAAAGTTGCTGGCCTTTAAAACCCGAATATGAGTACCGCGTGATATACTTGCGCAAATTTAATCTTTTGCATATCCATCTCACCACTGTCGCTCCTGAAATTTGTATGACGGGGCGTGCATTATTTATAAGTGCGACCCCAATAAACAAATATCATAATCTTGACTATCGAGCATTTTGAAGTCCTCATGTTGGCATGTTACATAAGTTTGGAGGGGGGTGCAAGCTCAGGTAACAAGATACACAATTAAGAGGTTCATCACCAGTACCCACATAAGCTTGAAAGGGCAATTATAATAAACAATTAGTGAAACTGCCATTTTTAATTCGTGTGTGTGATCACAGTTTTAATCCCGTGTAATATCTAATTTCCTTCTGAAGCCTGCAATGGAGACCCAGCCCGAATGAAATAAAATGCATCCAAAAAGGAAAAGAAAAAGCAATGGAAAACTCTGTAGAATTGAATTTTTATTCCGATATTGGAAAATATTTCTGAAAGATCTGAAAGCCCAGATCAATCTTTAAAACATACATTAATATATATAAAGGAGAAAAGCGACTCATTCACACATCACGATATCCCAGGAACTATTAGACCTACGGATATGAAATTTGGCAGGCATGTTTTTTGTTGGGAAGAAATACACTGTGGACGGGTTTTGTAAAAATCGATCCTTAAGGGGAGGGCTGCGGTGGTGTAAAACACAAAATTTCCTGCTTTTGCACTATTAATCATACCCACAAACTTGAAATATGGCAGGCATGTTTTTTTGTTGAGTAGAGATCCGCTAACAAGGCGCTTGGGAGATATCGATTCCGAAAGACGGAAGGGGAGTTAAGGGAGCTAAGGAGACAAAAAAGATTCCACTTTTAAACTATGAAATCTATGTATATAGTTAAAATTTGGCAGGCATCTTTCTTTTGTTGAGTAGAGATTCGCTAACAAGGGGCTTTGTGGATTATAGATTACGACGGATGCACTTAAAAGAGCTAAGTAGATTTTAAAAATTCATGCTTTTGAACTATTTGGCCAATGTACTTGAAATCTGTCAGGCACGTTTCTTTTGCTTAGTAGAGATACACTAAAAGCGGTTTTTCTGAAATCGCATTATAAATAAAAAATATCCAGTTTCTGATTTATTATGCCTGCAAACATGAAATTTGGCAAGCATGTTTCTTTTGTTGAACAGTGAAGCTTTAAAAATGAGGATAATGGAAGCGTAGAAAAAAATATACATTCGCTTTAGAAATTCAAATCCTGAAGTTTTTAAATCAAGAAGCGAAATCTGTAGGAATATTGTTCAATACATTAAAAGCCTAAAAATAGGTTTACTTACATTAAAATAACTTAAAAAAACAATATATATAGTCAGACAATATAATGAAAAAAAACAGAGATGCAGGTGGGTATATAATGGATTGTAAAAATATGTATAAAACACACTGTTTGGTGGAAATTTTGCTTGGAGTGCTACTGAAAAATATAAAACAATCCGTCTCGAAAGTGGAAATGCGCATTAAACGCAGCTTCACTGTTCAGATTTGACGTCATCCTTTCTTTTTCAAGGTTATCGTCGGCGCTTCTCAGAATACTTCTATAGCAAAAGCCGTTTTGCATAATATTGCAGTTTCAACTCAGCCGCATCCCTGCAACAAAGGGCTTCACGGCGGGGATCTAGCATTATACCTACCGAAACTGTCTCGGCTTATTTCATGTTACAACCTCCGGGATTTTACGGCAAAGTAGTAACGAGATATCTTTTTAGACGCAGTTAGGTTTTCATTATACTTCCACCACATTGTGGACATCTCTCTACTTTGCTTTCATTTAGGATTAATCAAACATTTTGGGAAAACGGCCCCGTTATTTTATGATCGGTTCTCCGGATAGAAGGTTTAATATCGGATAACAGTGTGGGTCATTAAATTTTTCTTAATATCATTTTTCGATGAAATACACTATGATTTGAAAACGAGGTAATTAAGACTATACACCTCGTGCGTAGTGTGCAGGATTGTAAAAAGACTTAATAATGCTTTACGACTTCCGCGTGGGTTTATGACACCTTTAATGCAGCTTTTTTTATAATTAAATTATCTGCGCTTGCTCCCTTTGAACAATCATTTATAACTTAATTCTGCCCACGTTGTATACGGATGCGTTTGCATCTAACACTCACCTATAAAAGGAGTTCCATAATTTAGTATGAAATGGAAAATATATTTAACTACCTTTTCAAATACAAGAAAGCATTATTTTTCATTGAATCAGGCCCTGTTTATATTATCCGAAGGCGTAATTTCTTAAAAATAATAGTTGATTGTTCCTTCTGATTATTTTGGGTAAAACTCCTTTTTTCATTATTTGGAAAAAATGTTTAAATCTAGCCATCTTGTTTATCTTACCTGATAAGGCCGTGGTAGCCTAGTGGTCAAGGTATCGGATCGTGGCTGGCTTGTCACTAGTTCGAGCATAGTACCACTAAAGACCCACCGTGTAGGGCAGCGATACACGTTAAATCTGTCGAGAGCTCAAACGTCCTCCCGTTGGTGTGGTGTGGTTGTTAGGAGACGGGGTGCCAGTTCAGGTGTCGTCCTCGTCACTTGACCATAGTTCAAAATGACGAGGTCCGTCGCCAAAAGCCCTCGTGTAGCTGAACAGTGCGACGTTAATATTCACTCACTCATCCTACCTGGTGGTTTAACAAAGTACAGTGAAATACATTTAACGCGCGAAAACGCTTACGATGAAGTCACCGTCGTAGCTAGTTCTGAGTAGGCCCTGTATCAATGTTCCTTCTGGGCTCTCTTTAAGATATGAGAACCCTGTTAGTGGGACTGTAGTTAAACATGTTGGGGGCCTCGTATCATTAATACGACTGATACGGCGGTTGCTACGCCCCTGGATGAAATAGCAGTTAACACGAAGTAATACAACGGTCTCGACAAACTACTACCCCTCAGGGGGCTCACCTTCTTTAGGTGGGTACGGGTGTCACAATCCCGAGGTACTCTCTCTAGTGATCTTTTCCTTTTCCCAAGGGGTTTACTATCTTTGGTAAACACGGGTGTCATGACCCCGGGGTACCCCAGTGATCCTTCTCTATTTTCGACCCTCCATCTTGTCATCCAATTTCTTCTTTTCCCGTCCAGACCTCAGACCTATGAATGTTTGGCGCAGTTTAGCCAAAAACTGGCTTTTGTACCATAAAACACCAAACTCAACTCAACTCGACAAACTACTATGCATTTTGTTGCGAGAAGCAGAGGGCAACAGTCGTAAAACGCTGACACAGCAGCAAGAGCTTATATAAAATTTATTGACAACACTAAGAACTTATTTACAAACCCCAATCCGTGTTGCAATGCGTTTAACCCCCAAATTTATACTCCGCCAACATAGGCACAGCAATGCTGAAATCGTTTGATTTCGATTAAAATTAAATGCCAATATAGTCGTCAAGTGAAGTGCCGGCTCTAGACAAGAGTGATTAATGTTTGACCATCTAAAAGGGACAGGTTTGCACCTAAAGGAACTAAAAGCACGAGAGACAATTAAATTTCCCTAATATATTTACAAGCATTTTTTATCTCTTAACACGAAACGAAAATTGCTTAACACGAAAAGATTTCTCTTCTGGGAATAAACAAAAAAAAAGGAAAACAACAGACACTTAATGAAATGTTTGAGAAAGTTTCTGTATTTTTGGACTATCCTACTGGATTATCGGAAGAATTCGCTGCAGTAGATAAAGGTAATTTGTATACAGCCCCAATTTTTTTATGGCAGACAAAGACATTTTTTAGTTTGTTCAAAGCTAAAAAAAATCATTGATACAGATTCCGGCGACACAAACAAAACAGCTCCTGTTTCCAAGTCATCCGAAATGAGAAACATCATGAAAATAAGCGTAGTTACTTAGACTCACATTTTAATGGTGAAATGAATAACAAAATGGACTTCATCGAACAATTTGTTGACAATTGGATGTTAAAAAAGACAATGCAAAAAAAAATAACAGACAATTTTCCCAAAACTCAATAAATGCTTTATTTTTCAAAACACTTGAAAGTTTTGTCTTAAATTTCAAAAAGTCCTTCTGAATGTATTTGTTTCATTAATTTTTATTATTAAATACATGCATACATACATCTCTTTGTAAATAAAATGTACTCTAATAAACTTAATTTTGTTGAAATAGGTTTTTTTTTCTTTTGCACTATCCTGTAACACAAAATGTTTCAGTCCCTTCAATTTTATGTTTTCACTGTGCGTTGAGCTTTTTGTAAAATTTGTAGTGACAGTCGTAGGTCAAGTGGTCATGATTGGGAACTCGAGGCACCGTTGTCCGATCGTAAGTTTGAGTCGTGGCACCGAAAACTTGTCATGCATAAAGATAGGTACACATTTCATCTTGAGATAACATTAGCAAAATTCGCACATGATACCTAAGATTAACTCGTTGATTTTCGAAGCGCTGACGTTGGTGTAATGGAGAAGTTTGGAGAGTGGGGTTGCCAGCTCAGGGGCCGTCTTTGATACTTGATCCAAGTTCAAAATTATGAGGTCTAGCACCAATAGTACTCGTGTAATTTCAAAGGGCGGCGTTATTAAAGCTTAATATTTTAAAGTATATTAAAATTAATACAATTATAATTAGTAAAATAACTTTTGCAAGCACTTTAAGTAATATTTCAGAAGATTTTATACTAAATCCCATTTCAAAAAGCGGTCATGGTCACTTAGTGGTCATGACCGCAAAATTGTGGTACGCATTATTTCCGTCGGATCTTGGGAAAGTGTTCAGGAACAACTGAAAAAAACATTATGTAGAGGTTGTTTGATGTACGCTAAATCTTTCCAAGACTCAAAACCCCCACGTTGGCGTAGTGCGGAAGTTTGAAGAGGTACACCTCATGTAATTTTTGTGTTGTCTCGGAATGCGTTGTATATATATATATAATCAACGAATAAATCAACCCAATTTTACAAAATACAAATGAAATTTAATTAGCCTCTCTGCTTTCTAAAGGCGAATTAATTATTAAAAAATATGGGTGCCAAATAAAGAATTCACTATGCATTTCTTATAATACTGAAACAGCTTTAATAAATGTTTGGAATATTTTCTTTGCTTCTTATCGACTATGATAATTCTAATGTTACAAAATACAAAAAAATTAATTCAATCTCAACCTTCTATTCCAAACTTCCAACTCTCTCTAAACTAACTAATTTAAAAAAACTATAAGAAATAAAATAATAAAGTTTAATTACCAGATATTTCTTTCAAAAACTGCATAGAAATAATAATATATAAAGAGAAAGAATACAATATTAGAATTTGATTAACAGATCGTATTTGGTACATTCCTTAGTAACCCGAATAGACTTGTAAAAGCCAGACGATTTTTATAAAAAATGAATCTTTAAAATGCATAATTACATGCAAGCAAACACTTAATGTTAAACACTAAATAAAAATTATTGTTTATGTTGTATAAAATTATTTTTTAATAAGTTAATTAATATTATTATTGTGAAGCAATATTTTTTCGCAAGTAGTCAAGCTAACATTTCATAGAACTTAATTTGAATGCTGATTTTGAATACAATATTTATAGTACATGCAAACGCAAATATATTGATTTCAAGAGGATTATTAAAATAAAAAAATCCATTCATGGGGGTTTTTCCAAACAATTATCAAAAAATATTTATCTATACACATACATGCATGACTGATATAGCAAGACACATTGCGTGTATCGTTTAACAGAGTTGGAATATCACATTCTGTTGGAATCATCTAACCTTTTGACTGACATGTTATTTTAAAGATTTGGGTACATAAATTGTCAAATTTTTTCATTGCAAAAATCAAATGCTTAGCACAAAATAAAACATACTTGGTAGATAAAAACTGATATTTTGAATTACTTGCACAAAAATTTTAGGTTTTATAGCTACTGTGTATTCGCTTGAAGTCGCTGCCCCACTGCATGGCAGTGGTAAAGTTCACTTCTAATGGAGCATTATTTTCTAAAAATAAAATAAAAATAAATACTTATTAGTAGTTTAATAATTCAGTTTTTGTGGTAGAACTGGAAACACTTTTCCAAGCCCATACCAAATCCATAATGTTTATACCAGAATCAAGTTTCCTTCAATACTTTTTTCCATTTTCATCTTTTTTAACACGCTGTTATAAGTTTCACTTGTATGTAATGGAATATTTGAACTCGATTTTTACCCACTTTAAAAGGTCAGATGAATTCGAAATTTTAAACACTTGTCAAGGACTGATGATTTCATAATTTTGTTTCATTGTCCTGATTAGGAGCCTTATAAAAAAGGATTTTAAGGATTTCCAGATTTGGTGACTAATTGCATAAACCATTTTCAGATATGGCTACTAATTCCATACCATTTCAATTTGGGACTAATTCCAAATTTAGCGACAAAAAGATTGGTAAACCCAAAAACCGCAAATAGGTGGTTAATACAAAAAAAACAAAAAGTGTTCTTTATGGGAAAAGGGGTAGGGTGGATGCGTAGTTTTTCTGAAAATGGAAATAAAAAAAGACTTGTGCATGTGAATAATAATAATTTATGTTCTAAATGCTAAATATTTTTTTTTAGTTTTATAAAAAAACATTTATACGTTAAGAAGTTTAGAAGTGATGATACGAATTAACATTATAGCGATACGTTTAAAAGGTGATAAATTCATGTTCTAGCTGCTAAATATTTTTTTATTTTGATAAAGCAATATGTTTAAAAGTGATGATACCAATTAACATTATAGCAATACGTTTAAAAGATGATATAATACGATTGACATTTAATATTTCTTCTTTAACACACTTTTATTAGTTAGACCTGTATCTATAGAGGCGGGATCTTTGAAATATAACGATATGGGACTCATCCGAGGCCCCGTAAACGGAGAGAATATAAATACCCTTTAGACCCATTAATTAATATCCATTGAAGAGCAAGACTAATTCCAGCAGCCACATAATTTCGGCTCGAAATATCAAACTCAAGGATATATACAACAAAGAATAAATGATAGCTTTAAAACTAAAAAACCAGATTTTTATTGTAGATCGAACTAAAGAATGAAAACTAAATTATAGTTTAAAAAAAATTAAAAAACACGCTTTTATAGAGAATTAAACTAAAAACTAAAAAAAATAATTCTTAATATAAGAATAAAATGATTAACGAGAAAATGAATGTCATTGTGGTAAAAGCGAGGGGTGCTTTGTACTCGTACTACATTTTTACACTAACTCAGCATTTCGGTGTGAGTGAGTGAATATTAATGTCGCACTGTTCAGCTACACGAGGGCTTTTCAGCATTTCGGTATAGAACTAGTAAGAAATTATAGCAATTATTACAGAGCACCCCCTGCTTTTATCCCAATGATATGAATTTGCTCGTTAATCATTTTATTCTTATATTAAGAATTATATTTTTACTTTTTAGTTCGATTCACTATAAAACCGTGTTTTTTAGTTTTTTTTAAACTATAATTTGTTTGATAAACAAGTTAGACAGGCTTTCAAGGACAAACCTTTCAGTTAGACGGGCAGGGTGTAAGTGGTCTGCCTGGATTCATTTGTCTAGAAGCTGCATCATCATATTTATGTAAAAGCTATTTTACAACTTGAATTCTAAATTCTAAAATTGTAATGCGTTTCTCATCTATATTTTATACAGCAGAAATGAGTTCCAGAGTATCTTGTCTAGCAAATGTTAAAATTTTTATTATAATATTTTGTATGGCGTTTTCGAATTGTTGGATGAAAGGATATTTCCTGATAAATACAGCCATCTACACTACTCATTGTAAATTACTCAAAAAAAAAACCTATATAATACTCGGGTGTGACATTTTGGAGCTAGTACCAAGCCCGAGATTATCTTGGACATGACATTTTAGAGCAAATCCTGAGAAAATCTCAGGCATGATAGTTAAAGGTAACTTGAATTCAAAGAACTATTCCATTGTCATTCCAAATATATCTCACTTTTTGATAGAATATTATCTATAATTCTCTCTGTATGGTTAGTTTTGATTACTTGAGAATATTCATCTCAAAATCTCTTTATTCAAAATCCCTCGAGGAAAATAAATATAAGCATTATACATTTAATTGAGCAGATTCAGGTGTCAATAAAATATATTGAAGTGAAATAAATGGACACATGTTCTTGAAATTAATGTGGTCAAAATCGCAAAAATATAAAATAGGCTAATTAAAAAGAACATTAAAAGTATCGCTGCGGTGAGTGAAATAACGAATTTTCTTTATTTCTGAATAAGAAGGTTGTTCAAGCTTTATGGAAACGATTTTGTATTCTATTTTCACGTTTACATTTCGAGATTTAACTTTGGCAAATTCATAATAATCGTCTGCTAATGTTTTCTTTTGATTGGAATGTAAAATAAAATATTTATTTTGAAAAAGGCTTCTAAAATTGATAGATAGCACGCGGATTACGTATAACTGTGTTTTCCGAGGAGAAGTATTCGTATGCACAAATTAAAAAGTGGTGTAAGAAATATCTCTTATTGCATTTCTAAAAAAGTTATCGTATTCATAATATATTAAAATTGAAAGGATAAACACACGTCTAACTCAAAGTAAAAATGAAAACATGACGCAAGCAACTAAGAAGAAAGTGAAGTCTCTGACCCTAGAAAAAATTCGCTGACTCAAAAGACTCATTGTATCGAAACTAGGAATGTATTAAGGCACTGTAAGTAAAATCATTCATAAAGATTTCAAGTTAAAAACGATGTTTAAACCTAAAAAGTTCATCTACTTTTGCCAAAAATATTGCTGAAAAAATAAATAAATTGTACAAAATTATATGAAAAGCACCTAGCTGCTGAAAAATGGAAAATTGTGATAACACGCGAAGATGCATGGATATACATTCATGGACAAAAAAATTAACGCACCAAGAAGGAGTCGTCAAAAAGAAACGAAATTTTACATACGTAATGACTACTTTCATGTAAGTAAATGATTAGAAAATCAAAGAAAAATGATAATTTATTTCAGAGAGAAAGGCAAAAGGACGGAGGATATAATACCCTGTTGAACCCCTTCTAGCGTGAATGCACGTTCCGATACGATCTGGCATTGAGGCATCCAAGTTCTGTATGCTGTCTTGAGACATTGCGTTCCATATTTGCTGTAACCTTGCATCTAGTTCGTTCAAACACGTGGGATGCCCAACTCGGAGTCCCAAATGATCCCAGATATGCTCGATTGGAGACAAATCTGGGGATCAGGTAGGCCAAGGAAGGGTAGTAACAGTGCGGAGACAGTCTTGTGACACCCTTGACGTGTGTCCAAGCATTATCTTGTTGAAAAATGAATCCTGGGAGCCGTTGCATGAGTGGCAACACATGTGGTTGCAGGATGTCATGGACATACCGCTGAGCTGTCATGTTGCTACGGATCAATACTAGAGGTGACCGTGTATTGTAGGCAATGTTAACCCATACCGGTGTGTCGCTGTAAAGCAAAGGCAGGATTGAGGCGTTCACCACGGGGTTTCCACACACGAACATGATTGTCATCGCTGCTGAGATTGAATCTGGATTCGTCGCTAAAGACGACCTGGTTCCATTCCGCTGCAGTCCAGTTTTCTCGTGCGCGCACCACTCCAAACGGAGGCGTCAATAAGTGGGTCTCAAGTGCAGCACACGTAATGGGCGCCACGATCCCAAATGTTCTTCAGCCAGGCACCTTCATATGGTTCGAAAAGACACAGGGTCCCCTAGTGAAGGTGCTACCTGTGCCTGGATGGTGGCCGATGAAGAAGTTGGACGTGCATTTCATACAATGTGGTGGTCTTCTCGACGACTGGTCTGTTGAGGGTGTCCTGAGCCTTGTCTTCGTGTAAATGACATCTCTCGGATCCACTTGTCCCAACACCTCCTCACAACACAATCAGAGCGACCTAATGGACGAGCTACTCGCCTAGCTGACCACCCAGCTTCTATCATGCCGATGATTTTCCCCCTCTCAAACTGCGACAGCTGCTCATGTCTACCTCAGCTCTTCCTTTGTAAACGATTCAGCACACTCAAACAAGCTTTGGTTACCTGTTTTGTACTCCACGGAGAACGACGTTAAACACCCTCTACCGGCTATGCGCAATGCGCAATCACGCTGCATTTATAATTATTTGCATATCTTCCCGACATGTACCTTCATGCTTCTTTTGTTCAACTGACAAAAATGGCCGTTTGAAATGGCTTCGTCAGTGTACAGAAAAGCTTCCAAAAGGTCTCATTTTAGTTGTAGGATTTTGTTACAACGGCAAATTAAAAATCAAAAAATTCTCAAGTAAAACCAAAATTAATTCACTCTACTATCAAAGAATATTTTAGAGCCAATTTTTGAAGAAGAAATATATGGAAAAGACATTGATAAATTTGAGCTTCATATGGATAAAGCCTCTAGTCATACGTCTAAGTCAGCTGCTGCTTATTTAGCAAAGAAAGAATCAAAAACAGGAATGAAGTTTACCCCATTTGATGCAATAACTAAAATCATCTGACGCTTCTTCAATGGACTTTTGGGCTTTCGGTTTATTAAAACGAGCCTTTGAAAAAATGGCATCCAAGAACACTGAACAGACGTTGAAAAACGGTTCAAAAAGAACGTAATAAAATTGGCGTGACAGTACTAAGAAAAAGTTTGCTTTCAAGAAAATTCGAGCCGGAGCTAGGGTCAAGAATCATGATTATCAGATAAAAGCAAATTGCCACAAAAAGTACATTTATAGAAAAAAAAAAAACTAACCATCCAAATTGTTTCCACAAAGAGTGCGAACGACCTGTTCTGTTTTATGAACACATTAACATAACTGAAAACATTATTTCTATTAATTAAAAAGATAAGTGAAAATTATTTATAGAGTTATATATATAGGAATTAAAAGCTAATAGCAAAGCTTGTGTTGATAAAAGGGAAAAGTCAAATAATAAGAGAATGGCACACTTTACATCGAACTATTAAGAATCTTGTTATATTTTTTTTTCATGTTTTCTTTTTTTTTTTTTTCATGTTTTATTTTGATGTACAGTTATGTATAATGTAGAACTTATATATATATTTTGTCAAGCAATTAATTAATTAAAAAAATATTCTTATAAAAATTATTTCGCTTTTTAACTGAATGAACTAATTTTTTCTTCTGATTAAACATAAAATGAGAATATAATTTACAAAAGAAATTCTTTCTGCTTATCTTAAAGAACAAGCCTTACTTCCATAGTTTGAAAAAAAAAAGTTTTCTTCTTTGTTTTTGAAAATACTTTCATAAACAAAGAAATTTTTCATAAGCAAACAGAGACAATTCTTCCTTTCATGTTTTTTGTTTACGTGAAAGTTGAGTATTTTCTCATGTTTTCACATCTTAAAGAACTGGACAGCTCCTTTATTCGAAAATTTACACGGGAATAGTTTCTAAAAGGGAAATTTGTGTTTTCTTTCATGCTATATATCCCTATCTAAGTTTTAGAGGCTTTCTATTTGTCCAAAGAAGGCGGGAATTATTTCCAGATTTTGAAGTAAGTGACATTTCAAATGATCCCAAAAACGTGAGAAATGCATCGACACGAAATAACCAGATACACTAAAAATAATTTTTTAAAAAACGGTTTTTTTATATTGTTTATTTAATTGAAAATAATTTAAGAAAAAAAACCCCTTTGATTTAATGGTTTTCACAATTTTTTTTTTGTTTCTTCCAATGCATATATATTACAAAGAGTTTTGTGATCAGAATACCACAAAACCTATTTTATTTTTTGCAGAAACTTTAAAAAAATTATGAAAGTATTTAATATTTTACTTCTTCTACCGATAATTGACGTACATACAAGACATTTTGCTATAAATACGTCGAACAACGCATGGTAAAAATTGTTATAGGTTTTGGGATAACACGAGGAATATTTTTCTAAAAATACTTTTTTTTATGAATGATTTTGAAAATTTCTAAAAAAATGTTTAGTAACGTAGATCGGGGTTCGAGGACTTCATGCAATCAGTCACAAAGATCAAGACAGTCCTTCAGGAGCGATGGAAATTTGTCCAAAAACAATCCTTGAAATACAGGATACAATACTCAAATTCGCTGAGTAAATTTCAGAAAATCTTCACACTTTCTACGGCTCTCAGACACAACTATTAGTCTAAAATATAAGTATGTTATGAATATTCACAAGCACGCTCGTCCTACACAACAGCCGCAGTAGTAACTAATCGCTGGTCGACTCTTCACGGTTTAATCAATACTATTCAACGGTCAAAACAAGATTCAGTTTCAGAGGGACTCTCTATTCATAGGCCTCACGGATTTTTGAGAAAAATTAGTAGATTTCTTTACTAATTTCCAGAAGAACCCATAGGGTCACGATACTCCCAAAAATGGTGTCCAAAGTCGCCAAAATGGTTGCCAAAATCGTCAAAAGGGTCCCCAAAAACGATGCCAACTTGGCCCTATCGCCAAGATTTCGCCAAGTTTCCATTGAATCGCCATTATAATATAAGTAACGGCATTGTTTGCGAATATTACAGTTTTAACATAAAAAAAAATATAACAACATAGAGTAATATAAACGCATTACACATCTAGATATTAATTATTTACGCTATTTTATAAATCATTATACAAAATTCGTAACTGTATAAATTATAATATCAATTTTTGAAAAAATAAGTATAACTTTGATTCAAAAGGCCATATACCAACTTTTATTACGTGTATTAATAGAAGTAGTTGGAAAAAAAATTTCAAAGAGCATTTGGCCTAATAGGAAAAAAAAAATTAGTATATATTAACTAAAATTTTTTCTTTCTCAGATAAATCAGTTTAAAGTTTTTATTTGAAATTGAGATGTGTAAAAAATGAAAGTTATTTCTGGATTTTTTAAAGGTAGAATTTTCAAGTTTTGTAAAGTTGAAAAAAATGTACAAAAATAAATAAATAAAATAAAATAATAGTAAAAATAATTTAAGCTAAGAAAAAGCTGATTTTATTTTTTGATCGATTTTGTCAATTGAATTGTATTGTGATCCCTTAAATTACAATAGAGAAGGCAATCTTCAATGATTAATTAGTCAATTCATTTATTCATACAATCAATTTGTCAATTCTCGTTTTAATTACATTTCAACAGTTGCCAATTGTAATTCAATAAGATCAACTCCAAAATGTATTATAAGTTATTCTAAGACATATAGATTTCTGTGTCTATAGAAATAAGATATTTATATTTTTATACTTTGTTTATCAACTCTTATATAAAATATTTAACATAAAATGGACTTTCCATTCACCCAAGGCATGGAATTTAAAGTTTTTTATTATGTATCACACATCACAATTTAAGTGAATGAATTACTAAAGCTCATCAACTCGCTTTTGAGTAGATCCTAAAAGAAGATTTAGAAAGTAGAAAGACCTGAAAGTAGATTTAGAAAATATCTGTTTTTTTTTAGAATTGTTATCATCGTAATATTTTACATCACACACATTTATTTGCTTCATCTGTTCCTTCTCAAAGGACTCATTTTATGATGGTCACATGATAAAGACAAACACGTGTTCTCCATTTAATTGAAAACTGACATTAAACTAAATGTACTTGTTCTTTTGTAAAACTTACACTGCTGGCCACACAAAATTAACACCAAGAAAGACCTGGGATGTCACAGTGAAATTTATTTGGCAGTTAATATGTTTCACAAAAATCAAACGATTAAAATTACAGCCCTCTTGTGAACGTTTGGATGATGACAAAATCAGTAGTTAGTGTAGCCACCATTGTTGGCTATAACCGCTGCCATACACCTCGGCATAGAGTCAGAGGCTTTGAATGTATCCTTGGGATGGAGCAGTCCATGCGACTTCCACATATTGCCTAAGTTGATCTGGTGTAACAGTGGGAGGCGTATCCCGGGACAGTCATCATGCGAGCATGGGCCATACGTTTTCGACTGGAGATAGATCGGGAGAACAAGTAGATCAAGGAACCGATTCAGTCTGATGGGTAAAGAAGAACTCTTGAACATTGCGTGCCACGAATGGTCGAACATTATCCTGTTGGAATATGGCTGATGGCCAGCGCTGAATGTATGGAAGGACCACAGGCTCCAACACCTTAGAGATGTATTGCTGGCTTGTTCAGTATACCGGCAATGCGTACTAGAGTGGCATGGCAGTGAAATCCAACACCACTCCAAATTATGATACCGGGTGCAGGACCTATGTGGCGATGCATAACACAACAGTTCAGCAGCCTCTCACCAGAGTGTCTCCAAACTCGAATTCGACCATCGTAATGTTTCGCTGGATTTGTCAGTAAACACAATGTCGTTCCATTCCATTGTCCATGCCCGCAGTTCATCGCCTGTGGTTTCCACTCTATGGTAAACAAAGCAATGGAAGCCTTGCGGACATTCCAACAATTCAGTTGCGGAAATTCCATTTTGGTTCGATATATTTTCTACCATTTTGTTACTGCAACCAACTTATCAATATTTTCTAATTTAACGCCAACCATATAATTATCATCATTGCATGTACTTTCATTTTCGATTTCCTGTTTTGATGTTCATTAGTGCTTTTCTGTTTCAGTTTCCCATGTAACTACTTGTAGAAGGCAGATTTAATTCAGTTGGATAAACTAGATGATTTCTGAAGAAAAATATCAGTTTGAATTATATTTTTCGTACCTTAGCATGTGATCATCCACGGATGTTTGTATAGACTGTTTAGATAGACAAATCAGAATCATAAACCTAGTTGTCCAATGTGATTTTAATAATGGATAACGATGCCAATGCTCTCCGTTCTCTGCTCACCACTCGTATCACACATGTTGGTTAACTGTATCAATTCATACAGTGTACCAATTAAAAAAGAATAAAATCTTCTAAATCATTATCGAAGGATATTGTTTTTTTTGTTTATGATAGAATTGCATTTTTAGTACAAATAAAATACATTAAATAAAATAATTCATTCGGAACTGTCCCGAAAACAGTTATTTTTGGCGGAACGAAAACCGGAACTGAACGATATATATATAGTGTAAATTCTCTACAAAAATGAGAGATGAACATTAATCCAACAAAACGGAAAAAAAATTGAGATTGTAAGAAACCATATATAGAAGGATATATGAGAAATTAAAATTATAATGGGGTTAAGAATATAAAAAAGGGATGCTATACAGTATTATAAACATTACTGACTTATAGGACAGCTTATATATTTAAATTAATTTATATAAAAGTAATGTAAAGTTTATATAAAGTTAAATATATATACAAACACACACACACACACACACACACACACACACACACACACACACACACACACACACACACACACACACACACACACACACACACACACACACACACACACACACACACACACACACACACACACACACACACACACACACACACACACACACACACACACAATACATATATATATATATATATATATTTAGTTGAACCGGAATTAAAAAAATTATATGGTTCGAAACCCTGAAAGATGTCCACTTATTTTGAAAAACACTTTCTTCAAAATGATTTTAAGAAAAATCTTATTTTATGCATGTAATTTTGAATAAAATGCATTTTATTACCCTTAGTGCGTTATTATTGTTGATAAATATGTACCTTTTTACAGAGAATTTCTGCAAAGTAAAAGTTAACAACAATGAAGCGTATTAGTTGATTAAGAGGAAACACATGTTTGTTTTATCGTATGACTATGACGTTATAGGAGTTTTTGAACCAAATAGCTAGAAACACGTGATTGTCATTATCATGTGACTATGACGTCACATGAATTTAACCCATTGCTATCAACTTGGACGAAATACCTACTTCTCATCTTATGGATCTTTTAACCGATAGTTAAAATTTTATTGATTTGGTGTTCCTGTAGTTGTAAACTAACTCATTGTATAGCCTGAATAAAAGACTATTGTATAGGTAAACATACACAAGTTTCCCACTCACAGGAATACAAATCGCAAAAATTATCACCCGCATTATTCTCAAAAGTTTACTACTGTAGCAATGTTAGACTTCTGTAATACTTTTTCAAGCATATAATTTGATCTGAGTGTCAAGTATGGTCACAGAAATCTAGAACAAAGAAGTTTTGTTTAAAGAGTTAGCTATTTAACCTGTTATTTATTTAGTTACTAGCCACTTTGTTGTTATATCTGCTTCTCTGGGTATATATAATAATATATATGTCAGGTTTGAAAAGTTTAGGTTCAAAATTAAGTAAGTAATAAATAAAAATAGAGCAAACTCTTTACCATCGCGTAAGGATTTGTGGGTAAATAAGCCTATTTAAAGGTGGAACGAGCGCTGACGAAGAAGAACGCATACTCGAAAAGGCTTAGCTGGTGACTCTTGTCCGAAGTGTTGTTAATGTTCTACTCGGTTGCGCGCCAAAGGGCCGCCATGTTGGATTTTATGTGATTGAAGCGAAATAAAGAAGTTATTAAAGAGATGATGACTTCTTCATTTTACCAGCAGGCCTGGGGCCTGTCATATATATTCTAAGTTACTGATATCTAAGTCTTAGCATTGAGCTTTCGAAGGTATTAAAACATTATTATTGCCCTTCCCCTTGATTTGAAAAGAACAAGGCTTGAATTTCTAAAACAGAATATATTTATCTTTTAACTTCCGTAAACCCACCTTTTGGAATTAGATTTCTGCAAAAACGTTTTCAGTGGATCTCTACTCAACATAAGTAACACGCTTGCCAAATTTTAAGTCTGTTGAGGTAGGGGGTCTTAAACTAAAAAATGGGAAATTTAATCTATAACATTTCGCTACTCCAAATCCTTTCTGTTCGCAAAACCCGATCATAACAGATCTCTATTCAACAAAAGAAACATATTTGGCAATCTATGTAAGTCTGTAGATTTCATAGTTAAGAAAAAAAGGGGCATTTTATCTTGATTTTTAAACTCACGTTTGGGGTGACGTGTTCGAAGGAAATGGCCCGCATCAAAAAAAATCCACCCAAAGGGAAAAAAACTTTAAAGGAGACGGGGAAAATTGGGGACACAAAAAGGGAAAAAATTCTTGTTTTGTGATAGAAGACACCGTTGATCGTGTGCTTGATTCATTTTGTGGGAGTTCTGATAAGTCTATAAGGCAAACCAGTAACCACATTCCATTCTGTTCGAACAGGTCGCTGTGCACGCGCGACTAATTTAAATTCCGTTAACCAAAGTACGCCCTGCATCTTTTACTGTGGCTTTCACACATCTTTACTAATGAAAATAGTGTAAAAAGTTCATTGTCTGTGATTGCCGAATAATGCACACACGTGCGGTTGATCGGAGTAGACACAAAAAATTTCGGAGAGTTTTCCAATCTAAGGATGAATAGTTTATTACATTCTCATGGGTAGTTCCGTAAGAATAAACCACTGCTTTTGGATACTTTAAGCCCGGACATCATGTATACAGTGTGAGCTCAAAAGATGGACCCGATTTTAAAAAAGCCCTATTATCGAAACTACTGTACATATTACAATAAATTATACATGAATGCAAAGAGAAAAATACCAAATTATTTTTTCTGTTACAAATGTTCGTTGTGTGACCCTTTTGTTACCTGAAATACTTCCACAAAAATAAAAAAAAAAAAAACTGGTAT
The DNA here is from genome assembly GCA_019973955.1 of Trichonephila inaurata madagascariensis. Classification (NCBI taxonomy): domain Eukaryota; kingdom Metazoa; phylum Arthropoda; class Arachnida; order Araneae; family Nephilidae; genus Trichonephila; species Trichonephila inaurata. The sequence continues at coordinate 115,421 of BMAV01026354.1, read as the reverse complement.
AGACATGCGTATGCAAATAAAGAGATATGGAACCATTCAGAGTACGGCGCTGTGGTCAGCAAAGCCTATATGAGATGATGAGAGTCTGGCACAGTTGTTAGATAGGTTACTGCTGCTACAATGGTAAGTTATCAAGATTTAAGTGAGCTTGAACGTGGTGTTATAGCCGGCGTACGAGAGATGGGACATAGCATCTACGATGTAGCGATGAAATTTTGATTTTCACGAACGGCCCATTTCACGAGTGTACCATGAATATCGGGGAATCCGGTAAAACATCAGATCTACGACATCGCTGCGGCCGGGAAAAGATCATGAAAGAACGGGACCAACGACGGCTGACTAGAATCATTAAGCGTGACAGACGTGCAAACCTACCGCAAATTGCTGCAGATTTTAATACTGGGCCACCAACAAGTGTCACCGTGCGAACCGTTCAACGAAACATCATACATATGGGCTTTCGTAGCCGAAGGCCCACTCATGTACCCTTGTTGACTGCACGACACAAAGCTTTACACCTAGCCTGGGTCCGTCAACTCTGACATTGGACTTTTAATGACTGGAAATACGTTGCCTGGTCTGACGAGTCTTATTTCCAATTGAATCAAGCTGATGGACGTGTACGGGTATGGAGACAACCTCAGAAATCCATAGACCCTACATGTAAACAGGGGACTGTTTAAGCTGGTGGTGGCTCTGTGATGGTATGGGGCATGATATGGGACCCCTGATACTTCCAGATACGACTCTGACAGGTCACAGGTACGTAAGCAACCTGCCTGATCAACTACACCCATTCTTGTCTATTGTGCACGCCGATGAACTTGGGAAATTTCAGCAGAACCATGCGGCACACCCCACGACCAGAACTGCTACAGAGTGGCTCTAGGAGCACACTTCTGAATTTAGACACTTCCGCAGGCCACCAAAACGACCAGACATGAAAATTATTGAATATGTAACGTCGTGAGTAGATAACAAACAAAGAAAAATTGTCACAGCCTCATTTTAAAATTAAAGCAGTATTAGTTTGCTTCATAGGTTACTATATATGAAGTAATAAAGACCAATAAATATGCCAAGCCGGTGCAGTCAGCCTCTGTCGCGGGAGTTCAATCTTTTTCCCGAATCATCTCTTAACGCCACCGGTGTTCATCCTCTCTTCTTTTTATCCTCCACCGTCCAAGTCTCTTTATTTCAGGGCTCCTCTCAAGTTTTTCTCCATACAGGGCTCTCCTCCCGTCTCCTAAAAAAACCCTTTTAAACACCAGGGGCGGGTCCACAACACAACCCTCGTCTCTTCTCATTGGCAGGCCACAAAAATCTGCCCTTGTCCACGGGCTACATTCGTGTACTATTTGTGCGGCAAACACAAATACATTCTTGGTCCGTCTGGAAACTAAGGGCGCCATAATTCTTATCTAACTTCTGAACACCCTTGTCCATCACACCACCTGGGTTCTATAGTCCCATTCTCTCGACACCGGCCGAGGCGACAGGATTCTTTCATACAGGCTTCGCCTATTGTCAATGGGGTTTCGGCTCTCTTTGGCCATTATGACTTCCAGACTGGGTGTCGGCGTTTGCCCGAGGTCAGACAATAAACAATGACACCATGGCCACGTGCACTTGTCACCTAAAATCTGTTCGGAGCCATAAAACTTAGCATAAATGGAAGGGTGGGGTTCACCATAATCGAAGACGTCACAAATATATCTGGAATGCCTTGCAACGTGCTGTTTGGAAGAGATCTCCACCCCTTCTTACTCCTACTGATTTATGGATAGCCTTGCAGGATTCATGTTGTCAGTTACTTCCAGCATTACTTCAGACATTAATCGAATCTATGCCACATCGTGTTGCGGTACTTCTGCGTGCTCGTGGGGGCCCTACACGATATTAGGCAGGTGTACCAGTTTTTTTGGCTCTTCAGTGTTCCAATCCGCAATACAGTTCATTCCATACATTTTGTAGCCTCACTCTATCAATGGTATGTAATGCTGCACAAATGCTAACATGTTGTCCTCTGTTATTTAATGTGTCAATTGCAAATGATACTGCTTGAAATTTAATTTTTTTCGTTAAACTTCTCATACTGTTTTCTGGGATAAATTTACAGGTGACAACTCTCGTAGAATTCCTGGACCTCGAACAAAACTTTGCCTCACCCTCTCCATTGCTTCTGCCGAGACTCGGCCAGCCGCTGCTTTTCTTTTTACACAAGCAACCTATTTTTTAATTGATGATATCATCGCAGAATGCTCCTGTTGGCTGGTGCCTCTTTCCGAACGATTTTTAAATGCATGTTGCACCTAAATAATCGAAAACACTCGGGCATACTCTAACACAGTGCTCCGCAATCTTTTTATCGCTGCGGACCGGTCAACGCTTGATAATTTTACCGCAGCCCGCTGAGGGTGGGACACGCTGATTGTTTATATTTTAGATTGCTTTGATTTAACAATTTTAATTTAGTTACATTTAAATATGCCTTCAGAATAAAATATAGTTACACCAAAAATGAATAAAAGTGATTTAACGTGGAATATAAAGTGATTTCCGTGGAAAGTTGCTGGCTTTGTCACGAGTTCTAGCCCAGTACCACTAAAGATCCGCCGTGTATGGCAGCGATGCACGCTAAATCTGTCGAGAGCTGAAACGTCCGCCCGTTGGTGTGGTAGTTAGGAGAGGGGGTACCAGCTCAAGTGTCGTCCACGTCACTTGACCATGGTTCAAAATCACGTGGTCCGTCGCCCAAAGCCCTCGTGTAGCTGAACAGTGCGACATTAATATTCAATCAATCGAGACATTATACAGCAGAGGTCAGCAACCTATAGCACACGGTACAATCCTCAGTGGCACTCTGCACTACTCTACAAATTTGTAAATTTTTGAGTGGATATAAGTTGATAAATCTATAATGGACTTTATTTGTCAAACATCTTCAGAATTGTGGAAAGGCCGTGGTAGCCGAGTGTTTTAGGTATCTGATCGTGGCTTGCCTTTTCCCGAGTTCGAGCCCAGTACCACTAAAGACCCACCGTGTAGGGCAGCGTTTCACGCTAAATCTGTCGAGAGCTGAAACGTACTCCTGTTGGCGTGGTGTGGTAGTTAGGAAAGGGGGTGCCAGCTCAGATGTCGTCCACGTCACTTGACCATGGTTCAAAATTACGTGGTCCGTCGCCAAAAGCCCTCTTGTAGCTGAATAGTGTGACGCGTTAATATTGACTTACTCACTCATCCACAACATAAGGATAATATTTTCGCTTACGCTTCTCTTCTTTCGTTCATTCGTTGGAGTTGAGTGAAAGTAGGCTGCATGGCAGTAATATTTAAATGCAGAAAATAAGACTTCAGGGGAAAAAAGTGTGCTTAAAAATTTTACTTAAGAAAAAAAAAAGATGCCTAAAAAGTTCTTAATCAAAACCAAGCTGATCCGAGCACGATTTCCGACTAGAGCATATAAAAGCCGAATGAACGTAATGCACCTGAACCTGACGCTTTATTTAAATTCCCCCTTCAGCAAAACGTGCCTAAAGAAGTTATCACGCGATAAAAACATAATTACAATTTTTTTTTCTCTTCATATGCCTCTCAATATTACATTTGCTCATGTATCACCCTTCCAGCAAAAATAGGGAATGATTTTAATAAGTAATCGTAAAAAACAACCCACGCTGCTTGCTTTTTTCAACGCCAAAAAGTTCTCTGGAGCTCGTCAATGAATCATCTACTTCTATTCACACCCCAAGTTTTCCCCACGGGGGACACTTTTCGAAAACTTTTCCCCCACGCATTTCACTTCAAGTACTGAATCCTGCATTACTCGGAGATCGATTCCCATGTGTCAAAGCCTGAGTACCCCTTTCCACTTCTTTGAAAAGTTCCATTCCAGAATCAACGCGAGTGGGCGCTTGACCCTAATGTTCACTTTTATCAAACTCCAACCTACTTCGAAACACTCTTTGTATGATAAAGAATGACTGATACAAAATCGATGTTTATTGAGTAGACTGTCCCACATAACTCTGTCAAAATCGCTTCTCCTCCAAGTGAGAATGTAAATCTTCGTTAAATAGTGGTTTTTGTACTTTAATTTATTGAGGAATTCGATCGAGAATCTCCTTTCTGTTGACATGATTCAATACTTTATCAATATTTCATGATATTAAGGGGAAAAAATGTTTTCCGAGTTTTAAAATAGAACACAGTTGGACCGCAATTTAACAAATTCATTGGGACTGAAAATTTTGTTCGTTCATTCACGGTAATCTGTTATATCGGGAACCAAAAAAATTACAAATTTTTTGCATTTGTTTTGGAAATTCCATAAAGAAATACACAAAAAATATCCATAGTTAGAAATTACTCACACACTTTTCATATTCAATAGTTAAAAATACTATTAGTGAGTTATTACGCATCAGTAGGAAGATCATACGATGAAGGATACATGAGCAGCCGAGATTAAAAATTATAAAATGGATGCTGCAGTGTTATAAACATGGCTGACTTAGGACACAGCTAATATATAAAATAATTTATATAAAAGTGGGGTTGAACATGTTTTGTGGCCAGCCAACCTTCCCCCTTTATGTAAATAATACTGAGCAAAAACCTATTGAAAGTAATTGATAGGAATATCTAAATCCATTACAAGATAGAGGTAACTTACCTAAAAATTGCACTTAAAAATGCAAAGCCCGCGCTAAATCTGAGTGCAATACATAAGTTATTGCCAGATTCTGGACCCTAATACAGATTCGAAGCATGTGAATGGCTGAAATGTAGCACTTTATAAAAAATTGAAATAAAATTTTAGGTAAGTTACCTCTATCTTGTAATGGATTTATAAATTCCTATCCATTACTTTCAATAGGTTTTTGCTCAGTATTATTTACATAAAGGGTGAAAGTTGGCTGGCCAAAAAACATGTTCAACCCCGCTTTTATATAAATTATTTCATATATTAGCTGTGTCCTAAGTCAGCAATGTTTATAACACTGCAGCATCCATTTTATAATTTTTAATCTCGGTTGCTCATTTATCCTTCATTGTATGATCTTCCTACTGTCTATGTGTTTTTTTCGAATGTGATTGTTCGATATTTATCTCTTGTTTGTAGAGAATAAGACTATATATATACAGGGTTATCAGAAATGAATAACCAGATTACAAAATTTAATAATCCCCATATGAATAAACAGAAAATGAGAGAGAGATAATTAAGATGTCATTGTAAGGATACAATTTAAAAATTTTTTTCGTGCGTAACGCGTTTCTTGTCGTAAAATAAAATTTATTTTCACAAATGTTCAATGTTACTTCTTTTAGTCGTTCTTATAATATCATAGCGAACCCGGTCACCCTGGATTTTTGCCTTTACACAGGCATCCAGTTTCTTTGAACTCTTTATACCATCTTCTTATACTCTTAGACGTCGGTGCATTTCTATGGTACTTTCTCCAAAATTCACTCTGAACCGTGTTTACTGACAGACTTTTTGCAAACGAAAGCACACAAAATGCCTTCCCCCGCTGCGACGTCATTTCCACTTCTGTTCACAATTACAACATTGCTGCTACTATTACGTTATCCTTTTTGCAAATAAATAACCTCTATTACGCTAGCAGCGTATCTGGTTCTGCAGTTGAATAAGGCAAAATAACTTTTAAAAAAATTAAAGCGTTAAAAATAATTCTGGATTCTAAGAGTGATACAATATATTCAGCCATTCACACACACACAAAAATCAAACATTTTATTCCACACAAAAAATACAATACTAACTTTTTATGGAAAATGACAGATTTACAAGTCATAAAACAAAATTATTAATTCAGTGATGTTCGCTTTTTTCAGTGTTGAAGTTATGAAGTGATGTTCGCTGAAGACACGACAGCTACCTATTTGACAAAAACAATTTTACAAACTCAAAATTTCTTATTTTATCTTTACAAGGACATATTGATCATTTTCTGTTTATTCATCTGGGAATTATTAAATTTTGTAATCGGGTCATTCATTTCTGATAACCCTGTGTATAATACATGTTATATAGAAAATCTTTTTGATTCCTGATTCGAAAGAGCTCTTTTTCGACTCCATGCAGAGATGGAAATACTGCATCATTTACATCCTGCTGTATAACAGAGGCGCTTTTCCACGGTTTTCGAACACTATAAAATGTAAGAAAATGTAATAGTTTTGATAGGAGTTTCATTGTCAATTTCTGCATTAGAATCTCTTTCATTAGCTGCAACAAATCAACAATTCCCATAACTTCAGTTGCACAACAGGTAGTTCATCATCTCGTTATCTTAAGATATCCTTTGCTTTGCAGATTAGGATTTCCTGTCCTACTCAAGACTCACTTGATAGGTTACACTCATGACTCATATGCATTTGTAAAGTCAAAAATGATCTTCACCCTTTCCCGTTGAAATTTGCTGCTTTCAAGAAAAGTCTTTTTTTCTGTTCCGAACAAAACGGATGTCATTTGCAAAAAAAAAAAATTTTTTCTAATACAAACCAATACAAAATATTTTTCCAGCTGTTGAAATAATCCATTATTTCGGAGTTTATTATTCATTAAGCAGAGGTTTTTTGCGTTCGTTTTAATTGCAGGAAGAAAAAAATTCGTTAAATCGCGAAATTCATTAAATAGGTGTTCGTTAAATTGGGGTCTAATTGTATATATAGTTAACGTAGATCCGAGGGTTCGTAGATTTTATGCAAAAACCATTACTAAGAAAATAAACAGTTCTTCAAGAGCGCTGCGAATTTATTATCAAAAGTCCAATCCTTTAAATACAGGATTCAGCAGCAATATTCCCAGAGTAAATCTCCGAAGGTCTTTACACCTTCAACAGCAATCAAACATAATCACCAGTGTTTAAAATTACACATAATTAAAAGATTATTCACAAGCACAGCCGAGCTAATCACTAGTCAAAACAATCCTCACTACTCGCCATCCCGGCGAGCATCTTATTTATAGGCGCGACAGAAACTTCCAGAAATACAGCCGCTCGTGACATTAGTGGAGAGATCCACTACTTTCTAGAAGATTTCAGAGGGTTCCGAACTCACCAACATGGTCGCCAAAGTTGCCAAATTGGCCGCCAACTTGGTCGCCAAAAATGATGCCAACTTGTCTCTATCGCCAAGATTTCGCCAAGTTCTCATTGAATCGCCATTATAGCGTAAGGGGCGGCATTGCTTGTGAATGGTACAATTTTAACATGCAATAAACATAACATAAAGTAATATAAATGCATTAAACACTCAAATACAAATTATTTACACTATTTACACAAAATTCGTAACAATATTTATTCTTAACACACAATTTTATTTCAAGTAATTGTTTTCTATAGAATGGGAAAATTTAATGAAAGGGACAGAAATAAAAGTCAATTCACGTAATTTATGTTTTTCGGGGTTTTTTTTTGTATAATCATGTGGAAATAATTAATTCATTTTTTAACTTAATTAACATTTCAGTAGTGGAAAATGAGGTGGTCAACGGGCCTTGTAATTTTGAAACATGGCCAACTAAGAACACACCTGGGTTAGTTATTAAGGTGGATTGAAATTTTTTTTCTTCATAATTTCAAAACCTACCTATACAGAAAAGATGTTCTCTGGTACATAGATAAAGGGGAAAATATATATAAACAAACAAAAAAAAATATTATTATGTTAAATACCGCCACAAGGGAATGAAGCGAAAGTATTTGAGCTTTTATTATGTTAGAAATTAAAAATAGTTTTTACTAAAGAAAAACAGGCATTTCATTAACATCCATTGCGATCGTAGAACATCTACCTAAATGGTTACAAGAAAAAAACACCATGCACATTATTTAACATCTTTATATAAAGTTAATTTTTTTAAAAAAAACCTACTGTCGAAATGACGGGGAACGATGTAGCGGAAGACGGAAGCTTGGATCCGACTGATTCGATGGTGCTGTGTGAGTGAGGGAGTGAATGTTAACGTCGCACTGTTCTGCTACACGATGGCTTTTGTAATGGAGCTCGTCATTTTGAACCATGGTCAAGTGACGAGGACGACACCTGAGTTGGCACCACCTTCTCCTAACTACCGCATCACACCAACGGGTCAATGGTGCCGGGAGAGAGAGATGAAATATCACAGTGTACATTGTATATTCACTACTCATTTCTAACTTACGGTAAATCATCGCCTATAGTTGCTTAAATTGTAGAAAAATAATTTTATTTTGAATCCAAATTCACCAAAGCAGAATGAAGTCTTTTCCATTTTTTCGAAAATTCAACCCTTTTGTGGCATTATTAAATTTTGAAATTGAATTTCGAGTTACAGAGAGAGAGTCACCCCAAGCTCATGAAATCTTCATGTCTGAAAAAAACGTTTATTTGTTACCAATGACCTTGTCAGTATCCTCCTATATGACAGTCTTCATGGTAACTCAAATATATTTTTGACATCTCTCCCTCTTTTTGGGGATTTCAAACGTTTCTTACAATCAGAGTACTTAAGGTGACAGAGTTCCCTGTACATTTTTGTTTCAAAATATTTCTACGAACAGGCTACATTTTCCACCTATGAACAACTTAGTGGTTTTGATAGCTGTATTGTACGACTCAATTTGGTTTATAAAGGAAAATGAATATTAGAAAAAAAAATTCGCATCTGCGATTTCTATTGGATGAGGTTGAAACTGATCAAGCAAAGGAATAACCTGATGAAATCATGGATATTTATAATCATGACAGAAAGTAAATTTCAGAAAAGTGAAGAGCTTGAAACGTTTGAGGTGAAAGGAAAATTTTTAAGTGCTACCTAAAAGCTCCATCAAAAAAGATATAAAGCCAAAAATATACCGCAAGATATACTACGCCTGTTAAAAAGGCACAAGAGAGAAAACAGTTCAACATGCTATATTTTGATCATCAAAGGACAATAAAACTACAATAATTTGAATAAAATATAAGAATTTTGCCTGCAAATATCATTCGAAACATTTTAGTTCAGTTTGATTGAATTTTTTTATCAAATTATAAAAGAAAAATTGGAAAGTCCTTAAAAGATCAGTATGCTTTCTTTTAATTAAATTGCTTACTGGAATTACGATTTTTATCATGTACAGTAAAAGTATTGGGGTGACTCACACAGCCACCCCGCGCGATTACTAACGTTAGTATCGAGTACACGCCTTCTACCGGGTTAAAGTTTGAAATTTAATTCTTTTCTTGAGCTCTTTTCTTTCTTTTCTCTTAGCGAGAATCCAAATTAGATTTTATCAATACATTGGATTAATATCTAAAGGCATTAAAATCATTTCAGTGGGTTTAAATCAATTTTATGTGTCATGGAGAAAATGTACTTACTATTCGGATTTTTCCTTCTCTTTCTTTATTATTCATTAATTTATTTTATAATAGTTAATTTTCTAAGCAATATAATTAAAATTCATCCAGTTTGTATGTTTAACATTTTTTATTCTACATTTCTTAAAAAAGGAAGATGAAACAAGTTCTCAGATTGAACTAAAACGAATAGGAATAAGTTACGAAACTGAGAATTTAATCTTGTTTTATGCATTTTTCGAAAAATTTCATTTGCATTCGCGATATTATATGGAGAGGCTATTTGAAATATAAAATATTTATTTCAAAAGCTGAAATAAAAATTGTTAAATTTTTTTGAAAAACGAAGAACTATAACAAAAATCATATTAATTAATAAAATATTTTTAAGTATTATCTTTTAAATTGTTAAACAAATTTTCCATTCCAATTTTAATACTTATTCATTAAAAATAAGATGCGACTGAGGATACATAATAATCATTTAGTAAAGTACGAGTACATACACACTGAAGCTTTTTTTATAAAGACGTATTTTTTATCTGAATCTTGCGTCTTTTTTTTTTCTGACTACATTATTGCGAGTTCGAACGGTTAGAAATTTTGTTGGGGTTAAATTTTTGTATTGAAGGGAATTTTATTCAGCGTGAATCGATTGAATCTCTCTCTCTGTTTTCTTGGAAATGTATCACATAATATGGACGAATTCTCATCATTATAGAGCTAAAGCTATGATTGGACGATTAATGGAGATTATGAAGTACGTTTGGTTAAATTAAGTGACATCTGCCAGAAATCGACTAATTCAGGGGCGGGCGGACTTTTCCTGGGTACGCGCGGGTTGCGACGGGCTCACGCGTCTTTTCTTTAACATAACCTCTGGGTTCTTTGGTGGACAAGATTAATGGCAACTCTTTTCCAACCCAAACCCAAGAAGCGAAATGTGAACAAGAAATTCAAATAAAATAGCTTTTAAAGTAACGGAAGTTTCAGTAAGTGGGATGGCAATTTTGGAGAATGGTATGTGTGAAAGAGACAAGGGTGAATTGACAGCCACTCGTGAAGTTACCTGGAAAACCAGCCATTAATACAAGGTGCATACCATTGCACGCGCGCCCAGACGTTTCCACATGAAGATGGAATCTAAGTTTGGATTAAGGTAGGACTGATTATTTGATATTAGGACTTGTAATATTATTAGAAGTGAGAGTAGGCGGATAAAATAATTATAACTTAGAGAAAGTGATCTAAATTACGCGATTCGGTTTAACTATCATTGTGTGTTTGTTCCTTATAGATTCTCGCTTAATTAAATTTATCTAAATTGTTATAGACATTTAAGTTCTCTTTTTAATAAAGTCATATTAAGAATAAAAAATGTCTATTTCTTTTGCAAATCCTACACCTCTAGCTCACGCTGACAATCAAAAATACGGTTACCAAAGGGGCGGTATCACAGGGTTACTTCTGTTTTTAAGGTGTTACGATCCACCCAGGGGTGTAGCTGAGGATATTCTGAATTAAAACCTTATGTTTTCATTTCTAAACATTTGGTTTCGAGATTATACTCCTCTTTTAATATATGAAACATTACTATTTTTACTACAAAAACACAAGCAACACAAAATTGTCAAGTTGAATGCTTAAACAACTATGAGCGACTGCTAGACCGTGGAGTGTGGACGCATTCAATGCAGCAAGCAGGGAACATACGTGGACAGATGAATCTGAAACCGACGTATGTACTTAATTTATTCGCTGCCAAGTTCCACACCTTCGCGGGGCATGACATCAACATGAGAATCCAATCCCGTCGAAGCGTGGAGTGTGAGATGTCTCAGTAGTCTATCTCGGGCTGTCACGGGAAGAACTGATCTTCAACATTTATTTTCCCCTTCAGTTGGCGTGTGGGAAAAATTCATTTATAATGCTGCCATCGGAGTGATTGCTTTTTTTCCTCTACAACGGCAGTGAACGTGTTAATTGTCTTCGTTACCTTCCAATGAAGGTACATGTGTGTGTCTACATCAGGGGAGGGGGACAACTTTTTTTGGGAAGAGTGCCGCTGTTTGATAAAAAATAATTAAATGTGCCACTTCCAACATTTCCATCAAACAAATGTGGAAAAGTAAAAAAAAAAAAAAATATTACTTATTAGCCTATTATGGGATTTTTACCCAAATAGCACATTTTTTAAATATAAGTCCATGAAGTCGAAATTTAAAAATAATATAATAAATAAGATGAAACTACAAACTTAGGTTTTTATTTTAATGAACTTTTAACAAGTTCAATCAATTAGATTAAGTATAAAATAAAAATGAGTAACTTGAATTATTTAATCCGGATCGGAAGGCCTGGGTTCGATGCCCGTACCTAATACCCTCCGAGTACACGCGGAGCACGTGCTCGTTAAATCAGTGGGTCCGAAAGTCTTGTGGGCTGAATCACGAGTGCAGGAAACTGGAGAAAATTTACCTCCAATTCAGTTTCATGCCTAAATTGTGGAGGTGGAGATGGTGGTATGGCCATCTATCGTTCCTTCGGGAATTTCTCCGAGCTAAATCGTACTGTCACCTGTATGATGTTCATAGGCTTACTTCTAGCCCCTTGCCACGATGAATTTCGTGGGCCTCGATCTGACTATGTCAGACAGGTGGCATGAGCAACAACAACAACAATTAAAAATAATTATTAAACACTCAGTATTTACTTCATGTGACTTTTGAATTTTACTACTTTTTTTACCAAGTCATCTATATTAGGATTAGCTCTTACAGATGTTAACAAAATTAGGTTATTATGGGTGCACATCAGCTAGTTTTGAGTGATATTTATTTTATTATGTTCACAGCAGAAAACATTTATTCACGAACATATTTTGATACTTAAACCTTAAGGTATTTTCCTGAGTCACTTCAATAAAATTGTAAAAGAAATGATATTTATTATCTTTCCAAAATTTTTCAGTTTTCACGTGCCACTGTTAAAACTCCACCGAGCCATACTGTGGCTCGCGTACCGCGGGTTGGTCACCCCTCGTCTACACATACATCGAACGATTTGCATAAGTAGATACAGTCGCATCGATTATGAAAGGTCGTTTCTCCAGTCTAGCTGGCGTCGGTGTTCCATTAATGTTTCTTTTAGTACACGCGTCTTAGGTCTTAGTAAAGGCAGTCACCCCAAAATGTCTTGGTGGTCCACCAGTAGATCGCGATCGACTTAATGTCTATCCCTGTCTAACTGGATAAATCATAGAAGTAACTATTCTTATACTGTAGAACAGTGGTCTTCTCAGTCTATGTTTCACGGAACTCTGGGATTCTACAAGACATACCTAGGGGCTCCACGAGTCACAATAGAAAAACGAAAAGAAAATTAAAAATGTGCATGCAAAATGGATTTACGTTTCCTATGCAGTTTGTATCTCTACAAGTATCTCAAGCGCATCCCATTCACATTAAAACTGAAAATTTTTTATCTCTTCATATATAACTTTATTTTGTAATAATTTTGAAACTTATTATAATTTAATAAAAGAATATCACAAAACGTTTTTTCTTTATATGTACTACCAACAACATTATGAATACTCTATTATTTACATATGTATAGGTAGGTGACACTTGGATCCCAAATTAATATTATTAATAAGTAAATTATATTAAATTTATATATTAAAATTTAATAAAAGATACAATTTTTTTTAAGTTGTCTTTTCGTTAAGTCAGTGTTTCTCAAACTGTGGGGCGCGTCCCTCTAAGGGGGTATTATAACCCTATGCATACCGAGCAAAATCGGAAATAAAGGATTATTTAAAAAAATTATTAATTTACTGAAAGGAAGCAAAATAAAATACATTCTGAATTATGAAAAGTAGCATACTCTACTTATCCTATTATATTTATTACAATAATTATATTGCATTCTTAATAAGTGTTTATCAAAGTTCAACATCAGTCATCCAAAATCAAAACAGATTTGGATTAAGATAGATTTCATACACTTATCAAACATTGCACTTCAATTTAAGTACACATTCGTTTCCCACATAAAAGAATTATTTGCACAAATTCTTGAAATTTGAGCTGTAATATGCTTATCTTCAGACAAGATTGTCTGTATTCTCGCACGCGCGTTCATTTTTTTTTCAATTTCTACTATTAGTTCACAATTTCCCTATATTTATATACCTTGTTCAATTGATTGAATATTAACGTCGCACTTTTCAGCTACACGAGGGCTATTGACGACGGACCACGTAATTTTGAACCATGGTCAAGTGACGTGGACGACACCTGAGTTGGCATTCTCCTCTCCTAACTACCACACCACACCAACGGGAGGACGTTTCAGCTCTCGGCAGATTTAACGTTAACGTTTTAATTCATTAGTTAAACTTAATGAATGAACAAATAGTAACAAAAAATACAGTCCAACACCATATATAAAAAGGAAAATATGCTCGTTGTGTCCCTGTCGTGCAATGGATAGCGCGTTGGATTTCTAATCCAAAGGTCCGTGGGTTCGAATCCTACCTGGGATGGCCTAAATTCTCGGAGTGGGAATTATAAATGAATAAATAATAACACAAACGGAAAATAACAGGACAATATCATTTATAGAAAGGAAAATTGCTTTCTATTATGCCACTTAATATTATGATTCTGCTATATGTATATAGATTTTATATTAATTGTAACTATTTAATAAAAAGTAATTAAAATAAAATTTTCTTTATTGAGACCTAAGTAGGAACTAACTTAATTTTTTTTTATAATTCTTTTGTGTTCAACGTAATATAACGTATTTATACACTAGTTTATCCCAGCCGATATTAAGGTAGATCACGGAGGGCTAGTGGTTATGCTCGATGAACTCGCGACCAGCGTATTATAACTTCGAGCCCAAGTGCCACTGAAATCCCGAAGTATAGAGGGGCTGATGCAAGTTAAATCTGTCGCGTGGCCCAAAAGTCCCCCGTTGATGTGGTGGGGAAGTTAGGGAGACGGGGTGGCAGCTCAGGTGTCGCCTACGTAACTTAACTGTGAATCAAAATGGCCTCGTTTTGCTTAAAAGAACGAAGTCAATCAAACACTACCTCACTTATATTAAAGCACATATAATATTAAGAACAGAGTTCGATTTTCCTATGATCAAACCATGAGACCATGGTCGCCAACTGATAAAAGTGACTAACTCGAGGCTGGAAATGATTATATCAAATCCTGGGTTCGACTTCTGGTGCTACATAGAACTCGCCATGCAGAAGGTCTGTGTACACTATATTTGACGAGGCCCAAAGCTCTTAGGTTGTCAGATTGTAGAGATTCAGAGAGTGGGCTACCACCCCTGGTGTCCACCTCGTTATTTAAACCCGACTCAAAATTATGAGATCTCTCGCCGAGCCTCAAAAGTCTCCAACTCATTCCGAGTTAGAGGTTTGTAAACAACAGGGGCGTAGCTACAGCCATGTCAGTCAAGTGAGTGAATATTAACGTCGCACTGTTCAGCTACACGAGTGCTTTTGGTGACGGACCACGTAATTTTGAACCATGGCCAAGTGACGTGGACGACACCTGATCTGGCACCTTCTCTTCTAATTACCACACCAACGTGAGGACGTTTCAGCTCTCGACAGATTTAGCGTGTATCGCTGCCCTACACGGCGGGTCTTTAGTGGTACTGGGCTCGAACTCGTGACAAAGCCAGCCACGATCCGATACCTATACCACTCGGCTACCGCGGCCACGTCATGTCAGCCGAACCAATGATACGGGGCACCCTAGCTACAGGGGCCCTAACAGAGCTCCCATATCTAAAAAAGACAGTGGTGTAACGGAGAGCATTTGGGCCCCCTGGAAAATCCGGTTTGGGGCTCCCAAGTTTAATTTTACTAAGGGTAGGTACTTGGTGGCAGTCACAGGCCTTGGGCTCCCAGCGATGTGGGGGTTGCTGGGGTGTACGTTACGCCACTGAAAAAAAACGCCCCGAAGGAATTTTGATAGAGCTAGCTACGCCAGTCGTAAACAATCAATCAATCAATGGTTAAGTTCCGTGAATCAATATTCTTATGTCACCATAGTATTCGTAAAGTTTACAAGAGAACGCGAAGATAATCATTCAAAAATGTATAAGGAAGTTCCCATGATAAAATTTATGATACTTACCAGAATTGTGAGACTTTTATGGAGTGGATACGATGTCCAGAAGTCAATGGCCGAATACTTTCTGGAAGGAGACAAAACACTTGAAAAATGGAGTAGCATTGAAGAGAGCTTGAAATTAAAAATTGTCAAATGCCTTATTTTACCCAATGAACTGAAGATTGTATTGTCAAGTTTGGTTAATCCAATTGGGGGCCGTATAAAGAACATTGTACACCATTTGTATGATAACGACTACTTACCAAATCATTTTATGAGCATTTTGAGCTGGACATTGCTTGGACGATAGATGCAAAGAAAACTGCAGAAGCTGTTATAAAAGATAATTTACCTATTACTAAGCGTTACGAAATAGCTTGTACTTACTGTTTGAAGGATGAAGTACTAATGTTATGGAACGAATTGCCTGAGACAGACAAAGATGATTACTTAAATGCAAGAGAACCCATTGATGAACTGTCCTACCTTCCTATTTATTGGACATACTACATGAGGGGTGAATTAAATAGACTGGACAGAAAAATACGAGAGGAGTATACTACGCCAGCAAATTGTCATTGTATTGGAATTTTCTGTGCATCTACAACTGCCAATCAACCGGCTGTTGAATATTTGATGGGCCAATTGAGTGTGGAGGAGAAAGAAGAGTATTTCAAGTGTTTTTTTCGGTTTGTGGAGTCCAGAGAATTGAACATTTATTCATGTGATATAATTTTCTTTTTACTTTCGCAAATGAATGAAAATCAACGAGCGAGTATATTTGAGAAATATGCCTTTCACATATTAAACAATTTTTTGGAATTCCCCTATGGAGGCATGTTTTGGGAAATTGAAAGTGCTGTGCAGAAATATCTTACAGCTGAGCAGGTGAAAGATTTAGAAAAACTATATGAACAAACGAGTAAATATTTTATTTTCAGAAAGTTCGATGGCAATTTAAGTAAATTAATGTAACATATTCCGTGCAATTTTTATAATTTTAAATCAATTCAATAGCAAGGTCTAATATTTCGCGATCTCTCATTTAAGAAATTTCTTTTTCGTACCGATATTTTTCTCTAAGACAAGTAACCTATATAAATATATTCTGAAATTATTTTGTTTTAAGCTGATATTTTCCTCCATTGACTGATCGTACGATATATGTATATATATATAATTTCGTTTGACATATTTACAAAAGTTGGATTTCTAAGAAACGGACTCCTCTCCGGTTTGTACATTTTACTGATTATTTTGCACCATTTTTGTTTGTTGGATATTTTTATACCTTTTATCAATATTTTTATCAAACATAATGTTGTTTTATATTTGAATCTCTGCATTCTCACTGTTGTGGGCTCTAGAATATCTAAATAAATACCGATATGTTCTATGCAATGTTAAATATTCGTTAACTCTCTTCTCTTGTGTTAAATTAATCCAATCTAATGTGATGACTTTTCAAATCAGTAAGAGCTCGAACACATGCCAAAGGTCTTCTGAAAATTCCCTAGGATGATTTTTCTACGAAAATTGAATCCAGATCAGGAAGACCATTAGATGATGTCAATGACGAAGTGTTACGCACTATGATCAACGACAATCCCGCGTTAACTTCCAAAGAGAGCTTCAAGCTTGGAATTCATCAGACTATTGCTCTTGGATTACATTAAAAGTAACATATATAAATTTTACTACTTATATTGAGATAATTTTTTCAGTTTATAATTAAGGTAGTATTGTCGCTTAGCGTCAAAGATTATTATTATAGAATTCAATACATTGTCATTGTATAGGGGGCGACGAAAATTCTGATTGAAAATTGGGAACTAATTTGATAACGGGGGTAATAGCGCCAAGTGCTGCTTGGCGTGATAAGGATCACGCCAAGCAGCGTTTCTTGCTGCTGGACTGAAATCCAATATGGCGGCTTAGCGGTAGTTTAATGATACACAATTTTAAAGAATTGTTTTGAAATACATTTAAATGTATTTCAAATAAAGGATATAGGAAGAGATTGAGAATAACCTAGATCAATCAATAAATAATGATTAATATGTAATAAAAAGTAACATGTACTAATAATAGTATTATATAAGCAGCATATAATAAGCTCATAATACTATTTTATCGTAATTTTATGTAATATTCATATAGTATGATTATATAACGATTATTAGAAACAATAATCATAATATAATTAAATAGTAATTATTAAAAAGAATAATCGTCGAACTGTAAAAAAATAAAAATAATGCATAAGAGAACTCGTAATACAGAACTATAAATAAATAACATAAGAATAGCTATAAATGAACAACAAAAATAGTTATAAATGAATAAGATAATAATTATAATTAAATAATAATAATTATAAATAAATAAAATATATTAATTATAAATGAATAACAAAGTATGTAGTAATATTAATAAATGCTAAAAGAAACAATTATAAGTAACGAATATTGTATGATTATTACACATAGTAATAATTTCATTTTTTTTTTTCATTATGAATAAAATAATTACAAAATGTATGTTAAAATTAATTTAGAATATCAATTACAAAGTAGTGAAAGCGTGCAATATGAAACTTGCACTGTAAGTTCCTTCAACGAATTTCATCGAACAAAGAACGTAAAAAAAAACATTTTTAAAACGAAAATAAATGATTTATAGCGATAATTAAAAGCACAACTCTTATTCTCTTAAGGAAAAAATATTCTATTACTCACTCATTTTAGAAATATCCATATTCGAAAATAGTCCAGAATTATACAGAAGACGCAATTCAAAGAAAATTTATACTGAAAATGGTTAAATTTTTGAAGAAATCGTCTGAAATTAAAGGGTTACAGCAGGAAAAAATGAATAAAAGTTATTTCTAATATACGTTATCCCCATGGCAACCACATCAACAGACGATAAAAATATTAAGGTAACCATATTGAAATATTATCGCCCATCTTGGCGAACATAAACAACAACTTGGCACTACTACCCCCGATATCAAATTAGCACCGAAAATTGTTTAGCCAATATTGAATGTTTGAGAAGTACAGCGTTAAGTACCTAAACGTTGATCTACTTGGAATATTATTTTAAGATATGTATTTCTTTAAGTCAGTGCTTCTCAAACTTTCTATATTTGAAATCCAATATTCAATCATAATTTTCATCGCCCTTTCCATACAAATGACAATGCATTGAGTTCAATAATAATATACTTTGACGATAAAGCTACAATACGGCTTTAACACCTTAAGTGCCTCCCGCGTATATATACGTCTCACTCAACCGGTGCGTTAAATGCCCCGGACGCATGTATACGTCTTTCCAAAATACGATCTTTTCTGTTCACTGCTATCCATAAAATTCCGACGGCTTTAGAATGCAATAAAAGGACCTTGACAGTGTTTTTGAAGGATTACTTTTATATATTTCCTTTATCCCCTCCCAATGCATCCCATACGCGTGCCTGCGTGGGAAAGAGAGGCATTGGGGAGCGAATCACGTAACTTTTAATCGGTAGTGAAGGGATTATTTATAAACCATATAAATTATCATGATAAGGTTAATTTTTGTGCATAACTTTATGACGGATCTATACTCGTCCTCACACTAATCCTCTTGGGGGAGATCTTTGAGCTAGCATTCGCGTTTAATTCACAGTCATCCCTTTCAAGAAGAAACCGTAATATTCAGATTAGTTCGACTATATAAAGTCAGAGTTTTATAAGTATAGAAGAGGTAGAAAGCAGCTATATTCGCTACTCTGGTAATCTAGTATGTATAGATTAAGAGTGGTGCTTTGCGACTGAGTTGAATTAGTAAATTTGGGGGTAGGAATCAACGATAGATTACGTTAAGTTAAATTTGATTCCACATATTTGCTTAGTAATCATTGCTTTCTCCGTGCAACTCATTTGACATTCACTTTGTGAATAGATTGTTGTTGTTTAGTTTATTAGACTAAATAAATAATTGTGATTATGGAATTCTCTGGTTCTGCTTTCATTCCTCCCACACCCTTAGGTAGGCAAGACAGTGAGAGAGAAATTTCGAGAAATTTCTTAACTTTATATGAGATAAGCCCATGGGATCACTGGTAATTATTATACTTGTTTTTAACTTGGTGCTGTTAAATTAATTATCAAATACATTGGGTAGTACTGATACATTTATATAAGTGTATTATATCAGTGTAAATGTTAATTTTATTTTTTATCATGTTAATGTGTTTTGTTTTACTTTCAGTAAATTGATAATTTTTTTTAATAATCTTTTGTGTTTTCGACTTTTCGATATGCTTTCTCCTCCCCCTCGTAGTACTATCGCGCCCCACAGTTTGAGAAACACTGCTTTAAGTGTCTGTATGTAAATTGAGGTTTCCCGAAAACACCTTATAGTTCCAAGAGTTCCGTAAGTCGAAAAATTATACACTGCTGTAGTGATTATTGGCGATTGATTTTATCAGAGACGCATAAAATTTGATGCAATAGAAAGACTTAAGCTTCACTCTGGTCGTGACAGTTCCCAGAGATCCAATTTCTTTCAGATGCCAGATGAAAATGAAAAATACTGTTTTGGAAATAGAAAACATGGAACCGGAAATGTATTAGGAAGTATCGATTCGCGATGCTCTTTCTCGGAGCCGTTCTGAGGATTATCAAAACACCCCGGGGTGTTAATGTGATTATAACCTTCCCCGTAGAGGATGTTTTTCATCGAGGGTAGGATCATCTGAATGTGACAGGATAATTTGGGGGGCTGCGTGTCACTCTTCGAAACTCCTCGGATTTACGGCTCTTAAAAGGCACCTAATGCTTTTTTTGGGGTCCAGTGCTTCTCACTAACAAAGATATTGAACCGTAAACGAACGCGTAAACATGTTTTTAGCATCACCAGCTGTTTTGGACACAGTTAATACTTGGTTTATCCTTTCACGTTTCTATCGTCAGAGAGTTGCAGGGTCTCTTTCGATGTTGTTTTGTAACCGGTAGTATATGCATTTAGAAAAATAAGTTGTGGGAAGAATATTTTCCTATAACAGAGATCTCAACCAATTTTCCCATGGCCCGTTTGTGTGCCGCTAAATTTTTGTAAAAATTAATTATAGCCTAAGGAAAAAAATCCAAAACCGAATCATTTGGCCATTTTATACAAATAAACTATTCATACAATTGTTATTGACCATTTGACAACGCTAGAGGATAGTTAATCATTACTTACCAAATTTAGATATAAAAAAACTGATTGGATTCGTAATCTATTTGTGATGACGGATATGTACAGGAATTAGTTTTAAATGAAGAGGAAAAACTCACTTCACTCTGTAATAATCGAGATTTCATTTCAAAACATTCGGAAGAGCATTTTAGTTAAATTTGGATTAAAATCCCATAGTAGCCAAAAAAGCTTTAAAAATATTGTTACAATTTTCTACATCTTATTTCTGTGAATTCAGATTTTCAGCATTAACAGATATAAAAATGAAAAAGAGACCGGAACTTTTAAATGTAGATAACGAAATGATAGAGTTGCATTATCATTTTTACTACCAAATATAAACGAAACTATCAAAAATCATCAAGTTCAAATTTCGCATTAAATCTATTCTTATTAGTTTTTAATTACTCAATAAACATTTTATTGCCTTTGACGTACATATTATTTTATTTAACATTGAAGATTATTTTCATAAATTATTTTTATATATAGTGTATTATAGATAAGTAAAATTCTTTTAAACTTACTTTATTGTTAGTGTGCCGCCAAATTTTGAAATTGTTAAAAGTGTACCGAAACAAAACAAAACAAAAATTTTGAGAATCGCTGAACTATAATATTTGTAAAGAAAATAGATATTGGGGTGAATCGTGGTTATATGAAGAAAAAACTATTATTAATCATAACCTACCAATGCGGAAAAGATGTTTTATGGTAGGGGTCTTCAACCCATGGCCTGCGGACCACGAATGACCCACTGAAGGCATTTTAGTTGCCCTTCATTTGAATCTGAGAAAATTTAAGGAAAAAAAACCTTGTCTGCTTTTTGTCGTAAAAAACGGTATTTTTCTGTCATTATTGATATTTAAAACATTTTACTGAGATATACTTGATGTCCATTTGAAATAAAATTTTCTTAAAATGACAAATTTTTCAAAAACTTCAGTGCATCTTAAATAATTTTAAGTATAAAAATATCTGACTATGCATAAAATCTCAGAAGTTTTCAGAAGAAAAAGTGGACTTTTATCTTTAACACTCAAAGTATTTTAATTCGACTTCCATTTGATGTTTTTGAAACCGATATTTATATACAGTCGAACCTCTATATAACGAACCTCTATATTGCGAATTTTCCTATATAGCGAACTTTTTCCTGGAACCAAGAACATTTCACGATTTTCTTCGTAAAATAACCTCTCAATAGCGAAGTGCATTTTCTATATAACGAACTTTTTCTTCTGTGATTCAATTTTTGTCCTTCCTTTTCAAAAGTATTTCTGAAAAAATTTCGAGTTATTCTCTCTTTAAAAAATTTTATGGTGGCCATAATCGTGAACTGGTTGTATTAGATCCTAACTCGCTGGGAGCAATAGAGTTCTGGACGTTTCATCCAAGAAGTGCAACCTGTAACCCCCATTGCGCAGCTCACTGGAAACATTTTCAATATCCTCTTTCACTCTCAGTGGAGTTACCCCGTGTCCTCGTGTTTTAATTATAAAATAATCTGTTTATAATATCACTTGTATGCTTTACATTATAAAATGTCCTTAAAATGCATCAATTTTAGTATAAAATTATTTTCTTAATATTGCAAATACAGTGAATTCTTCCGCATTCTGTTTTTTTTCCCTTGCAGTTTTTCTTTTGTTCTTTTCTGATGGTGTTAAGATATATAAAATAAATCTATATTACTTTTGAAAAAGATGTGAATAATTACTTTTTATTAATATATAGTGTTTATGAATTTAAAATTTGTCTTATGTGGTTTATAAAGTATATTAAAAGATGAAACTCTATATAACGAATTTTCCATACAACGAATCTTTCCGGGATTTAGCAACTTCGTTATATAGAGGTCCGACTGTATATGCAAATCTGTAACACCATCTCTTCCTTATAGTCATTTGGCAGTTTTGTAAAACAAAACACCCTTTCTTATTTGAATTTTCTGACTACATTACTTTTTTGATAGTCGTATGGCCCTCGGATCATTGTAAATGTATTGATGCGGCCCGATGATCATTGTGAATTTATTGATATGGCCGTCGAGCGTTAAAGGTTGAAAACCCCAATTTTATAGTAAGGAAATTAAGGGAAAAAATTTAAAACATTATTTCAAAATTTAATATGGGTTAAGTGATTGAATATTCAAAAATAAAATGGTAAAGATGAAATTTATTGATTAGAAGATTTTAGACTCAAAGAGTAATTATTTTTCTACAATCTGAATAATTAACGGGATAATAAATGAGGGGATCTAGGGATAAATGTAGGGATAACGATTCTTTCCAAAAAAAATCGATTTTTAAATCGATTCTAATCGTAACCTGATGAATCGATTCACAAAACAATCGAGGTCTAAAAGATCGATTTCTGAGAAATCGATTTTTTTATCAATTCTGCATTTACAATGTAAATATAAATCCATTTTATGAAAAACAAGAAAAAGATACCATAATAAACGATCTCTTATCAGTAAAAGCAGGAATTGTTTTAGTTCAAGGAATTTGACAATTACAACTATTTTTATTACCATACCAAAATATCAGGTATAAAAGAGGACATTTATTTTCTAAATGTATTTGTTACATTGAAAAGTTTAGGAAATTGATAATATATATCTTATAGTTCTCCAAATGATAAATTAATGCAAGCAGATTGATAATGTAAGCCGATTAACCCTGGAATGGTCGAGCTGGGCACAGAATCACCCCAGGCTCACGAAATCTTTAATTCTGGGAAAACTGTTTATTTGTTATCATTGACCTTGTCAAGTATCCTGCTACATCAGTCTTCATGGAAACCAAAATGTATTTGTCCCATACCTCTTTCTTTCTTAGGAGTGGCAAACGTTTTCTTACAATCTTAGGTACTTGGAGTAACTGAGTTTACCACGTGGTCACTTTTGTTTCAAAATATTTTTTATGAACAGGCTACATTTTTCCCCTCCATGAACGATTTAGTGGTTTTGACTGCTGTGTTGTACGATTCATTATGGTTAATAAATGCAAAATGAATAGAATAAAAAGAATGGGCACACCACAACCGCAATCTGTATTGGATGAAGTTGAAACTGATCAAGCAAGGAAAGAACCTGATGAAATAATAGATACTAATCATAATAGTGAATAAATTTTTGAGAAAAGCAATGAACATGATAAGTTTGAGTTGATAGGAAAATTTTCAAATGTAACCTTATCCTTCAATGTAACCATCAAGAAAGATACGAAGCCACAAGTGTACCACAAGACACACTGCATCATGTCAAAAAGACACAATATTATTGTCAGGCTATTTGTCGATCATCAAAAGACAATAAAACTACAATAACTTGAACAAATATGACAATTTTTTCTGCAAATGTTAACAATTTGTTCTGCAATGTCCTTTAATGTTAACGAAAAAATGTCACCTTTTTTACTTTTAAAAATTTAGCAGTTTCAACATTTTTTCTAAAAAAAAAAAAATGAAATCCTGGGGGCTGGTAAGATATTTTCTTAATTGAATTTTTCACTGGAATTACCTTTTTTATCGTGTACAATAAATATTATTGTGAAAAAAAGAATTGGGGTGACTCAGTTACCCTACGTGAGACCGTTGATGTTAATACCCACCCCCTTTTTCCCGTGTTAAAATTGTTGCAATTTTCTCCCAAGAAAAATATTCTCAAATTTTTTTGTACGATCTGGTTTCTATGCATTTCTTTATCCTGTATGATGGGTAGCAATACACCAGGAAGATAAGAGCAGGCAATTTTTTTTTCAAGCAAGGTTGCTCGTGGTTGCATAGTTGGAAGTTGGATTATGTCTGCAGAGATCCGCGAAGAAACAAGAAATTCAACAATAATCACAAAATTCAACTTCATGTCATATGATTATGTTGCATGTAAAAGATCATTTGAGTATCAATTTGACTCTGGTACTCGGGTAATATTCAGTATCAGACGAGAGCTTGAATTAAATTAATTCAAGCCCAAATTTGATAGCGAGATCCGCCACTAAATGGTGCCACAAAATGGATCTCACATTTGGGGACTTGATGTGTCTGCAAACGCTTGGTTGCTAATATGCAGCCCATTAGGAGAAAATGTCTTATGTTGTTTGTTTTTTCTAATTTTTAAATTTTAACATATCACAAAATAACTTTTAATTAAAGAAAACCAAGTACCCAGGTACCTTGATATAGATAGACTATTAAGTACCGAAGAAGTTTTCATAGATTTTACGTCAAGTGTCGAAATCAAAAGACAATTTAGAAATAAGTTACGCTTTGAATTTTGGCAGGGGTGGATGACGGAATTTTCTGCACTGAAAAGAAAAAGTATTTCGTTTCCTTTTCCAACTCTAGAAATTATTAAACTTGTTCATAATTTAGTATTGATAAATCAACTATCAAATACATTTAACAGTTCTGATACATTTATGAGTATATTATATCAGTGT
Organism: Trichonephila inaurata madagascariensis; assembly: GCA_019973955.1. Taxonomy (NCBI): domain Eukaryota; kingdom Metazoa; phylum Arthropoda; class Arachnida; order Araneae; family Nephilidae; genus Trichonephila; species Trichonephila inaurata. The sequence continues at coordinate 90,232 of BMAV01026354.1, read as the reverse complement.
AAACTATGCATTTTTTTTTTTAATTATGTCAGAATGTATCTTGTTTTGCTTCCTTTTAGTAAATTAAAAATTTTTAAAACAACCTTTTGCTTAAAACTTATCGAAAGTTTGACCCCCACTCCACGTTTATTTTCCCCTCCCCAGGGGTATTCCCCATTTAGTAGGTGAGAGTTGTATTAATGCCGCACTTTAAAGCTGCACAAGGTCTTTTGGGGGAACCTAATTTTTTCAAGGACGAGGATGACACCGGAACTGGCACCTCTCGTCTAACTTCCACCACACACCAACGGGCGGATATTTGAGCTTCGTCATATTTAACGTGCATCAGCCTCCTCTGCACGGTGGATCTTCAGCGGTACTAGGCTCGGACTCATGTCACGCCAGCAACGAGTCCGTCCATAGTTTGAGAACCGCTATATTAAAGCAACTTTATAAAACAGAAAATATTAATATCTCTGCTACCAGAACAAATCAGTGTTTTTCATCGTGGTATATTTGTGTTCAGCACACATTACATTCATTCGGAATTGGGTACTTTCATCTAAAAAAATTTTTTGCCAGCATAAATTTTAGGGTTAATATGACTTTGGAGTGATAAAAATATTTTTTCAGTTGAATAGTTTTAAAACGCACTTGAATCACGAAAAGTTATCCTTAAAAATATCTTAACATATGCATGAAGATTCTTTTCCTAATTGAGGGATTCTTTTACATACAGTCGTGATGAATGAAAATTGCATTGAACTTCCAAATTATAAAAAATTAGTTATCCCACCATTACATCCACTATAAACGAGAAGGAATCCAATATTGAACAGATTTGCATTTGAATGGCAGATGTATTTGTGATTAGCGCATATATATTACAAAAAAACCTCAGTAATTGAAAAAATTCTAATGTTATTCTTGTATAAATTAGTTTTCTTTGAGGGAAAAAAAAAGTTGTATAAAAAGATAAAAATCGCTTAGCATGCATAATCTCAAGAAAAGAAAAAAAATACTTTAAGAACTTTCACAATTCTCATTGAAACTGAGCAATTAATCTTAATAGTTCGATGGGGTGACGATTTGTCGTTTTTGTTTCGGTGGTTCAGTGTTCGAAATATGGTGCAAATAATCCTTCGAAGTAGAACAAACTTCTTAATATAAATCCCGGACGTAATAATGAAGAATACTTATTTACACGTAAAAATATTCAATAAAAGCTTTGCAGTCTAAAATCTAAATTAATTAGTTAAGTCAACAGATTTTTCTAGTACATGTCAAAAACATACACTTGCCTCCGAAAGTCTGCGTACAGGCGATCATCTTTCATATTCATGCAAAGATCGCTAATTAAATGAAGTCTTTCTGAATCAATACTGTTTTCATTGATTCCTCTAACGTCGTAAATTCAAATAGTATAAGTAACAATCACATAAATATTAAATAAAATAATACAAATATTTATAGCTTGAGAATGACACAAATCGTGTACCTCAAAAGTCTGTGTACATTGGATAAAAACTTTATAAAAATGAATTGTAACTAAAAGTTAATACTTTCCGTTAATCTATTCCGTTCTCTTTCTATAACTCTCTCAACATATTTGGCAAGGATTTAATTAGCTTAGTTGTTTCGTCTATGGATATTTTGTCCCATTCTTCTACTCTGACAGATTTGAGCATTTTCTTGGATGTATTACGTTCTCCCTGATTATTCCCTCGAGTAAATCCTACAAACACTGTATTGCGCTTTGGTTTGGGGACTAGGTTGACTTTCTGAATTGGTTTGGGATATATCAGAACAGTCATGGCTTCACAATGACTTCACAATGTGAGTCATTTGCTTGGTACCTTTGAGCCGCTGAAAGTAAAAATAATTACTCACAGCAAATTTCTCGGGATATGCCCTAATATTTTACTTCAATAAGTTCAAGTAACTAATTTTGTAGATTGTTGATTCAATAAATTCCAGATTACCAGCCGAGGAAGGTTTCCAATGCACCCTCAAATATTAAGCCTCCTCCTTCATGTTTGAGAGCCGAAAGAGGATTCTCTTTCTTAAGATCTGTCCAGGAAGTTTTGCAGGCATATATTTGTGCTTTTTGATGTTAAATTCCAAAAAATACTTTCAATTGAATATATTACATTTTCTAAGACATATATGTGTCCTATTTAGGCATTTTTTAGCCAAGTCATTCTCTTGGCTCTGTTCATTCGAAAAAGGAATGACTTCTTGAGTGCAATTCGGGCACGATAGTCATTCTTTTTCAGTTTTCTTCGAATTGTAATTAAAGTCACACTATTATGCAATATCTCAACATTTTTAGCTACTTTGAAGCTTATATCTTGGATTTATTTTTTAGACGTAAAAAACAAAAATTTCGGGGTGACTCAACAGAGGGCGGCGGGATCTTGGCTTGGACGTTAAAATTTTTTAGTTAATTTGTAGTTTAGAAATTTTTGAAACAATGAATGTCTCCTATTAACAATTTCAACAATTTTTAAAAGTTTCCCTTTTTTTAAGTTTTATGATGATTTTTCTTTCAATAATACATCGACCTCTATTCTGTTGCCTGTCATAGAACCGCAAAAGCTTTCAAATCTCAAATCCTAAAATCGTAAAAAAAGGTTATAATTACTTGAAAACACCATTTTTAGAGTGCAATTATTTTACAATAAAAGATCTTTAAAAGCTCTATTTTGTAAGTGTGTTTTGGTGGTCATTCTTGTTTTTCTCGTTAAGGCGAATTTTGTTGCTGATGTTTGAATAAGAAAATTTTGAAGAATTGCTGACAAGTATTTTGATTTTCTAAAGCGAGATTTTAATAGTAATTATAGCACAAACACGTAAGGTTATTGCCTGTACGCAGACTTTCGGATGCAAGTGTATATCAATTCGAATTCTAACAGTCAGCTGCCGAATTCTTACATCGAAAAAAAAAATGACAAAAACGATGTCACCTTTTGCAACAAAACTTATGATACCAAAACATTAAAAATCAGTAAATAAAATAAACTATAAGAAAAAAAAGTAAATTATATATTAAACTAAAGCAGACGATAATTATATGAAAAAGAATAATTTCCAACAAAATAGATATACTAAAATTATTTTTCAATGAGAACATACTTCATATTTACAAATTAGATACAGTGAAATACGTTTAACTCGAAACGCTTAAGACGAAATATCGGTTAACACGAAATAATGCAAAAGTCTTGGAAAAACTACTTTGTATTTTCATGCATTCTTTTCTCTTAACAAGAAACAAAAATCGCTTAACGCGAAAATTTTTTCCTTCTGGATACTGAAATGAGCTGATACTTAGTGTAATGTTTGAGAATTATTGGAATGTCCTACTGTATCATGAAAGAATTCGTTTCAGTGGATGATGATAATGTGTGTACAACCCCAATTATGGCAGACGAAGACATTCTGGAGTTTGTTCAAAGCTCAAAAAATATCATTGATGCAGATTTTGACTATGAAAATGAAATAGCTCCTGTTTCCGCGTCATCTAAAATCAGGAACATCATGAAAAGAATGCGCAATTATTCAGACGCACATCCCAGTGGTTAAATGAATAATAAAATAGACGATATCGAATAATTTGTTCACCATTTGATGCTAAAAAAGAAAATACAGAGAAAAATATCAGGTTATTCTCCAAAAACTCAATAAATGCATTGTTTTTCAACGAAAAAAAATACTGAAAATTTTGAATTAAACTTCATTAATGTAGGATATCCCATTTGTAAAAGGTTAGATCATATCCCTTTCCAGAGGTCGGTAATTCTTACCAAAACAGTATTCCACATCAACGCCATCTAGCGTCCCTTTTAAAACGCCGAAATCAACCTTTTTCGGCGAGCCTAACACTCCGTCAGGAAACGTCGTATTTCGCGCATCAACGCCGTTCTCCTGCTCCAGGCGGTAAGCCCCCTTATAGCACCATAAGAGTTCTATTTGTTCAAATTGCCTTCCTTTAAAGTCATGGATTAACTTTCCAGTTTTTTTGAAATATTCCCCATGTAAATACTCCCTCATAATTCATAATAAATTATTTATTTCAACCAATTTCTTTCTTAAACTAGATATGTCTATTTTTATTTCAAAATTAACTAATACATCCTAAAAACCCATAAACATGCCAATAAAACCTACTATCTGAGGCAACCGACTTTTGAAGATTTCGGTTGATTCCACATTAAGTTCTTGTGAATGTTTTTGTTTCATTAATTTTTATTAAATATTTGTGGAAACAAATGTACTCTAATAAACTTCCTTCCTCAGTGGCACCACAGCCCAGGTTGGGCCTTGGCCTTCTCAAGAAGCCTTTTTCCAGGCCAGTCTTCTTACTGCTAGTGTTCTCCAATGCCTAGTTCTCAAAACTAGGAGATCTTTTTCTAGGCCATCAATCCATCTAAGATTTGGCCTGTCCTTTCTTCATGTGCCAATTGGTTGAGTATTGAAGACTTGTTTAGTAGTGCGGTCTTCGTTCATTCTGATAACGTGACCTGCCCATTTAATTCGTTGTATTTTGATGAAGATGTCAAATTCTTTATATGATTGATGGAGATCTAAATTTGATCTTCACCATGCTCCATTTTCTTGAATTCCTTCAAAAATGAATCTTAAAATCTCCCTTTCGTAGATACTTATCATGTTCTCATCTGTTCGAGACATGGACCAAGTTTCACACGCATAAGTTAATACTGATCTTAACAGACTCTTATGCAATAGAATCTTTGTGTTTTTCTCTTGATTAAGTTTGATTTCATATATTTTCGCGTATTCCATTAAGACATCTATTGGCCATAGTAATTTCCTTTTGGATTTCAGTAGTACAATCGGTTCTATTGTTAATTTCCAAACCTAAATAAGTGAAGCTGTCAACAACTTCAAAACTGTACTCTTCACAATTTTAAAATGGGAATTGTGTTAAAACATGATTTAATGCAAGGCATGTACTTAGTCTTATTCTCATTGATTTTCAGTCCCATCCTTAGGGTCTTTTTCTCTAAAGATAAGAAGCCAGTGCGGTGGGTTAGTTTTGTTAAATATATGTTTTTCTCTCTTTTTTTACAATATCCTTTAACACGAAAAAAATATTTAAGCATTTTCGTGTTTAACGATTTTCACTGTATTTTGATTTATATTCAAATCTAGTTTCTTTTTTATTGCATGGCAACCTCCTTCAGCCCAGGTAGAGGGTAAAGTTTCATAGTATTTGCCAAATAATGCAAATTATATCAGAGTTTACAATGACTTTTCCGCAGGGGATTTAATTATGTTGTCAGCGGATTCATTACTTAATACGGTTATAGTTAATTTTTAAAATAGAATTTTCTCATTATCCCCAGCTGTTTTTCTTCTCGTATCTAATTTATTATGATAAAATTAACCTAAATTTAAAACTTCATATAATTCTACGTTTTTAATATACCGATGTTTGATAAAGTGCGTCTCCTAACGTAAAAAATATGTGTCGTACATTTCACGATAATTTTTTACTTGAAACATTTGTGACATAGCCATCATTCGATAGCTATGACGTGGTGGTTCTGCGTAAGTTAGAGGTGTGGGATTATCGGAAGGATGAGACATTCTATAATTCTTAATATGACTTTTATTAAGAATTTAACTTAAATTACTTATATAATGAACAAACTTATTTTAAGTGAGAATAAACCAAAATATGCCGATGTATTTAAGTCAGATCGCACTACTAGACCACTTATCAAAATATAATTGATTATCTACCTAATCTCACTTTCTATATTATACTAGCTTTCGGAATATAATCTTCCTACCTTGGTTGAAGACTCGACGATTCTGATACTTGCAGGTAGACTTATGTGCTCGCTTGCAATCCTTCCTCTTTGTAATTATTATTGAGGGTGGGCGTCTCCTTGTTTGAGTAGGCCGTCTAAACACTTGTTCCGAACTGCTCCACACTAAACTTTCTATCCTTTTAAAGGATATCTTATTTGCATTGTTGCTTCGTTTTCCCTCTTGGAATTGGGTTGGAAAAGTTTTGCCATTAATCGTGGCCGTCAAAGAACGTAGGAGTTATGTTAGAAGAAGAACGCGAGAGATGTCACACATTTTTCAAAGATATTCTTACCAACAGATGTATAATTTTTTTCCAAACCTAAAAGCATGAAAAATTACATAAGCTATATCACAAAAATTTGAATTATTAATTACAGACATGAAAAATATTTTAATTGCAACATGCCAAATCCTTTATACATTTGAATTTCTTAGCTCTAAATTGACTGAAACATAGCCAAATCCCAAACTTGAGGTCAATATCTTTTATTTACCATGGTTACAGCTACCTAATATGTTTTGACTAGTATTAATTAATATGTTTTGTAATGTTTCAGCGCTGTTCCCAATAGAGTTATGGGTTTAGACAAATTTTGTGCTCATATGGAATATACTCTGCCATGTGCCAAGTGACTGTTTTACTAAAAATTTATTTTAGGAACAGAAGGGATAATTAAAAAGAAAAGAAATAAAATCCATAATAATGACAATTCATGGATGTATGAGAAGTATCTGGATTCGTTTTCCTCTCAAATGTTTCAAAAAGTAAACAAAGTCGCATTAAAACATTTTTCCTGACCAATAAAATAAAAATGTCGCAATAAACTAAATTCATGTGACGTCGTAGTCACATGATAAATGCAATCACGTGCTTCGAACCATCATTTAATGCGCCTCACCTGTTGTCAACTATTGATTTTCACAGAAACTTTCTTTTGAAAACTATATATTTGTTAATAACAATGTATAATAAACAAAATGCTCTTGATTTTGAAAGTTCTCACATAACATAATTTTTTTTATTTTGAAAAACTTTTTGAAAATTTTTAATATTTGGACATTTTTACTCAATTCGAAATTCTATGTGGGCATCTACAAGTACAACAGATTTGTTGTTGCTTATGTTACCTGATCGACAGTAACATCAGATCAAGGTCCACGAAATTCATCGTGGCTATGGGCTAGTTTACCCCTGACGTTAGCCTTAGCTTAGAGCACCATGCAGGTGATAGTATGAGTTTGCTCGGTTTCACCCCAATTTTGAGGGAGAACACCCTTCGGGTGGTTAGGGCCTCCTATCTCTCTTCCCCTTTAATCAACCTGACGAGAGGACTTGCGACTCGACTGCTATTTAGAGTACCGATGCCGCGAAAGCACTATACATTTATAAACATTCATGCCTTCTCCGGGATTCAAACTCACACAGGCCCTACGGTACCGCAGTCAGTGTCACTAACCACTATACCTGATGGACAACAGATTTAAATTCAATGGAGAACACGAGACGACCTTTAAAATGTGACCGTCTTAAAGATAGCTTATTTTACCAAAAATTATTTTACCTGAATTATATTCTAATTTTTGTAATAAAAAACTAGTTAAAATATGCACTAAAGCATGTATCAGGTAACAATGTAGGTAACAATGTATTATCTAAATATGCTTAAACTGCGACTTGATTTCTATTCCTAATCAATCGAGAAACTAAGAAAAATTTTAATGCAAAATTAAAACATTTAATACACAAAGCCAACCTAGCGGAAAATGGCTACGACAAATTGCTCCATATTACAAAAGACTTGTGTCGTCAAGTGCAGGATCCATGTTAATTATGCATGAACTAATAATCTAAGTAATCTCTAACCCTTTCTCTTAATAGGTGAACGCGAGGCTTCATGGTATATTTTCGAAACAGAGTCACAAAATTCAGCTTTAAGTTTATCCATCTGGCTGAATTTAATGAATACTTCACGTAGCGCGTGTTGGAAGTGTCTAATGAAATTGGCGAGAGAAATTTACATTTTACGTGTGAGCCGGTGACCTTAAAAGATAACTTTGGCGCATTAATTAAGCCGCCACGATTCGTGGAAAAGAGGTTAACGAAAGATGACTGCTTACTTAAAAGACGCCAAATAGTTGCGATAAAGAGTATGCTGAAAGGAGCACTTTTAAAGCGGTGTTGGGAAATAGAGGAATAAAACGGGATTTTACTGCAGAATATAGGCTCGTAAAGATAAGTTCGAATATTTAAATGCAGATTGGGTATATTGAACAAAATCGGATCTGAGACAATGAAAATCATAATGCGAAATTTTATTTCATTTCCCCTAATTAATTGAATCTAAAGTATTGTGTTTTTTGCAAGAGTGTTTTACCTTCTTATTGGGTGGCGTAAAGAGATAATTGAATCTTTTATTCTGAATTCGCGTTGTTCCTGTACATCGTGCATTTGAACGCATCGTAGCTGATGTTTATTTATTAAAGTACTTCAAATATGGAAATAAGTTAAGTAAAAATTTAATTTGGCATTTTTTTTTTTGCAATTATTCCGAATTTTAAAATTTTAAAAACATTTCTCAGCTTGAGGTTTTTTTTATGATGAAACTTCGTAAATTATTAAGTCAAATAAATATAACTATTTAGTTCTTAATATATCATAGGTCTGAATTAAAGCTTCTAAAATGGCGCAGAAAAGTTATTATGAACCTGTTTATAATATTAGGTTGTGGGAAAAAGAAATCCATTATTTTTGCATGAAAATCAGGACTTCATTTAACATGCCTCTGATTGTCCTGATTTGGGTCAAATAGGCACCGTTTTGTTGTATAATCTGTTGCCATTTCAAATGTAGCTTCATAATGCCTCTCTCACAGAAGTCTTGGCCCTTATTGGCGAAAACCTCTAGTAATCGATTTTCACAATCTTCTCTTGATCCCAATTTCTTATCACTCAGGAAAATTTGCAATACGAAAAAAAGGTAGTACTGTGCTTGGTGCCAGGTCTGGATTATATGGTGGATGCATTAAAACTTCCCAACCAAGCTCCAAGAGTTTCTGGTGAGTCACTACAGAAGTGTGTGGCCTAGCGTTGTCCTGATGAAACACAACACTTTTTCTGTTGACCAATTCTGGCCATTTCTGTTCAATTGCTAGCTTCAGATGGTCCAGATATTAGCAGAAGAAAACTGAATTTTGTGTTTGGCCATGCGGAAGCAACTCCTAACAAATGGCTCTTTTCCAGTTCCACCAAATACACAGTAGAACTTTCCTGGCCGTTAGTCCTGGTTGGCCACCGTTTGAGTTGCTTCACCGCACCTTGACCACGATCGTTTTCGCACATTATTGTAGTATGTGACCCATTTCTCATCCCTCAGTCACCATCCGTTTAAGAAATGGGTCAAATTTATTCCGTTTGGCCAAGGCTTCACAGATAGAAATTCAATCTATCATGTCTTTTGGTATTAATTGGTCTGGAACCCAAACATGGAGCTTCTTTTTGAATCCAACTTTGCGCAAATGGTTTAAAACTGTTTTATGGTCAATCTTTAGCTCCTGGGTGATGCTACGATAACTAACATGTCGGTCAACTTTGATTTATTTCTGGGATTTTATCGATATTTTCACGACAGGCCTACCTGTTGGAGGTGCACTTTAACATCAAAAATACTTGAACGGAATCGACGAAACCAAAATTGCGCGTAATTAGCTGTTACAGTATCGGCACCACAAACATCCTTCGCAATTTCAGCCACCTGGCTTGGATTTCCACTTTTATCAAAGAAAAACTGTAAAATGAACCGAATTTTCTCATTGTTGACTTCCATTTTTAACACCCTGTAACTCACAACTGAATGGACTAAACAAAAAGAAAAGTAAAATAATTTTTTTAGTGTGAAATGTCATCTTGGCAACGAGCATAAATTTCAAGTTTTTTGATGGATATTTCACGAAATCTTCGACACTACAACCATCTACCGAAAAAATAATGGATTTCTTTTTCCACGACCTAATATATTTGACGAATTATATTTTTGGTTACTGATTTTTATATGCAAATCTTCGTTATTTATGCACATTTGAATACTAAGCAATTAAAAATCTAATTTACTGCAGATGTGAAAAAATAATTCTACTCGTTTCTTGCATTTTCTTTCTCTCTCTCTCACTCTTTCTTTTATTTGCCGCTTTTTCATCAGCATAATTCGAAGAGGTTAGAAAAGTAAAAATTTAGTTACCACATTTTTGCTAAAAATGTTTTTAAGAAAGAATTTTTTTTTTTTAAGAAATCCAAGTTAAATACAACTTAAAAGTTGCTTGATGATATTTCTCTCTTAAGCTTTGTCAAGAGGCAAATTTAGTTCATAAGAATATTCAAGTGTTTTGTTAACCACGTGGCAAAAGTATATCGTCCTTGCAATTAATTTAAAAATCTTTAAGTTTGACTTTATTTCTTTTTATAGTTTTGCTTGAATATTTACTTAAGATAATGCAACCGCCTGAAAAACTGAATGTTTAACGAAAATTTCACTTCAAGTTAAGATAAATTTTATTTTTGAAGCAAGACTTCATTTTTAGAATCATTATCAAAGAGCAAGTTTTATATTAATATTTCTTTTTTTTTTCCAGTTGGCTAATCTTTTTTCTCCCTTTAAACAGAAATTTACTGAAGCTGTATAACGAATCTGCTGGCAGAGGAATTCTTTATTCTGACTATGACCAAGTGCGGAAAATTAGATTTGTCTTGCTTTTCACTCACCAGACGTCTCTCTCTCCCTCCACTTGATGCCACTCACAATAAACTTCTTTGTACCCGTGAACGTTGCTGTGGAGTTTGAATACACTTATTCGGGTTTTCGTTTTGACGGACTTTCTCTACTCTTCAATTTCACTTGTACAAGGGTCTTTTTATACAAGTCAACTTGTGTTACACCTGGCAGAAAAAGCAGATTGCCGGCAGTTAGTACTGATATTGCGACCCATATTAACTTACGGATGTCCTGTGTGGGAATATGCAGCTAATTCCAATAATAAACTCTTAGATAACACTCAAAATTCTCTTATTAGAACATTTAGTAATACATGTAGATATACAAGAAATAAAAATATTTATAAAGCTCTTAAAATTCTAACTTTTAAAGCCCATATTCAAAAGTTAGGTAAAAAGTTCTTTGAAAGTTTACCTAGCATTAATAATATTAACATTCATAATCTTAAGAACTACGACCCTAATTTCAATAAAAAAAGGCCCAGAAGAATTCTTCTGGATTCTTACAATCCTCCGTAATAGTAGTCTCCTGTCATTCCATGTCATTCCCTATCAATAGCTAAATTATTTTATTAATTTCTTAACTTTATTTAATTTTAACTTTATTTCTCTGCGACCTACACAGGCTTCCAACTTAATTGTAATATCTCTTTGACACCAGGACAGCGAATAGAGTATTCACTCACCGATACCTCTCGACCAATGGCAGACGAGCTTTCGCCTCCCTGCAAGAATTTGGAATTTACTTTCGAGACCGCTGAAACCAGCCAGTTTAGTCCAGCCCACTTTCCACTTCCATTCACCAATCAGGACTCTCACAGTTTATAAAGGCTTCACAACGACAAGAGCCCAATACATTCAATATGGGACGGAGGAACACTTCGCGTTCCAGTTCCCAATGATGTTCAGCTTAGTTAGTATTGAATAGATCACACGTGGCCATCTGCCACTCCCTCAATCTTTAAAAACCACCTTCCTTACCACTAGTTGACTCATCTAAAAGGATATCGTGGAAGAGCTATAATCTTCACTCGTAGCTACTATTGTGCTGATAATGTGGAGAAAGCTTTTTTTCTCAATTCCTCTACTACTAGTTCACTCTCTCCCTATATACGTATATCGATTTTCCACGTCCATTAATGTTCCATACACGTCCATTTTTTCTATCAGATTTCGCTGTAGAATGGTATAAGACGCATGGCTGCATTTTTCTAATAATCATTTTTCCATGTAAGTTTTTATATCCTAAAAGGTTATATTCTCTTGAATTTTTCTTATTAATCCTCTCTATGAGAGAAACATCATTGTTCTCTTTTATTAATTTCATTTTAATTTACTGCCTGGTTTATCATCCATGTGTGCTAGGAATAGGCTTAACTTTTCAACATGGCTCTGTTTTTCTATGTATGTCTGCACTTATCTTGAGATTTATTATTCCATGTATGTTTATATATTCTAAATTTTTCAATAGAATTTTTCTTATTTTTCCTCTCTATGAGAAACATTATTGTTCGATTTTATTAATTTCATTCTACTTTATACTGTCTGGTTTATCATCCACGTGTGTAAAGAATAGGCTTAACTTTTCAACATGGCTCTTTTTTTCCTATTATGTCGAAAATTTCTGCTGTACGGGGAAGGTGGATCCATAAAGCATTGCTTAACTAAATCATGGCCTAACAGCCAAGCTCTGAAATCTTAGGTTCAGTTGTTTAGTCCAAGACTTTTGTATCTACATTTGTTGTGTCTCTTGAACTCCAATTTCTTTCTTAGGTTTTGTAGGTTTTACAAACTTTTTCATTTGATTTCTTATTTCATTTTATTATACTATATAACTTATTCAAATTTTCAATCGCTAATAAAATACTTTCTATTCATCCATTCAAGTTGAAATATATTTTTTTAAACTTGCAGTGGAGGACACTTGATGTTAATGCAGTTTTTTCAAATATTAATTCATTAATTGAATTAAAAAATGAATAAATAGTAACCAACAAAAATAATAATCAAGCACCAAATATAGAAAGAAAAATCATTCGTTTGTGTCCCTGTAGCGCAATGAATAGTGGTTGAACTTCTAATCCAAAGGTCGTGGGATTGAATCCCACCTGGGATGACCTAATTTCTGAGAATGTGATTTCTTTTTTGCTTTTGTATTTTATTAGAATATTTTGTCATATGTTTATTCATATTTATATTAATTGTAGCTATTTAATAAAAAGTAACTAAAATAAAATTTTTCTTTGTTGACTTGAGTACGAATTGACATCAATTTTTTTATATTACTTGTTTGTTTTTTCGAACTCAATCATTGTATCAATGAATTCGACCCTCTCTTTTCAATCAATTTTGAGTCGCGTGTGAAAGGAATTCAATCTCCTCTTCACACTAGAAGTGTGGTAATGGAAAACAAGTTGACTGACTCAAAGTTGCCTCGATAAAAATCGGTCTTAAGGGCCCTTTTATATAAGTCACCTTGTGTTTGTAAATAACAGAAGGAGTCAGGAGCTAATTTTGAATAGAAATCTCATTGGTCCCTTTACACGTGCTCCAGTGGCACACCTTGCTGTACCACTCTCTCAACACTCGAAAATGACTTCCCATTAATTTGATTCAACTGAAAGAGTATTGTGAAAACTACGCTCTTCACGCGTGGCTACGTGTATATTGCAAATCAAGATATCCTTTAATTGCTTCGGATAATAGTCCGGCACTCTTTCACGAGATCTCCTATTCAGTCAACATAGTTTCCGCATGTGAAAGGAGTTTTCTAGAGGTGTCGTAGTGAGTGAGAGAATATTAACGTCGCACTGTTCAGATACATGAGGGCTTTTGGCGATGGACCACGCAATTTTGAACCATGGTCAAGTGACGTGGACGACACATGAACACATGACCCCCTCCTAACTACCAAACCACAGCAACGGGTAGAGGTGTCGTAAGAGGAAATGCTTTGACTGGCACAAAAATGTTTCCAATGCAACCAGCTAAGAGACATTCACTATTTGAGCTCGTTCTTCAACCATAAAATTTTGACATAATAAACAACACTATAATATTGTTAAAAATAGTTACACAAACTAAAATAAATTTTTTTCTAAATTTCAAAATGTGTGATTAATGAAATATTTTTATAAAATATGCTATGGCTGTAAAAGGCTAAACATGGAGTTCATGAAAATATTTGTGAGAAGATAATTGAATGACAAGATATACAGATAGCATCTCTCGATTAAAAACATATTTCACAGTTGTTTCATTTTCCACTCCAAAAACACAACTACCATAACTTCTTAATCTTTCATTTCCAAAAATTTCATAGATGAAACATGAAAGAAATAAAAATTTAATTATTTAGGAGTTATAAAAAATGATTGTTAACTTAAAGTAAAGCAAGTTCGATTACAAGGATATTTTGATTGGAAAATACAGAAAGAATAAAATTTCTTCAATTCGTATTTTGCAATTTTTCTTTAACTATTAATTTTGTTTATATTTACCTATTTTCAGTTTTTATACCGCCAGTATAACTAAAAAAGTATTATAAAACAGGCCACGTATGTAACTTTCCTTGCACGTAACACTCTTCTTGAGAGAAAATTGAGTTTTACAGGCAATTCGCTTCTCAATATGAACTTGAAAAATAAGATTTGGCATACATAGAAGATGTGAACATGGTCACCAGATTGGCGACTTTATCGTCCTTGGTGACAAATTCGGCAAAAAAAAAAAAAATTATGATATCGCCAAGGAATCATCAAGAAGGCTCTAGGAGCGATCATTCTAAAAAATTCCGAAAGTCTATATAAAGGACCTTTAAAGTAAAACTCAGTTCAGTCAGAAGAGAGCTCAGTCGAGTTCAGAGTCCCACGTTGACTGCTATAAGAGAGAGACTTTATTTGTTTGAAATCCTAGTGGAACTGTTCCAGAGAGAACCGTTTCTGGAATATTGTAAAGATTATCTATAACGAGCACGTTTTGCACTGTTGTTCTGAATCTGTGTATGTGTTCTCTGTTGAATCTGTGTATGTACGCCGATATTAGGTCCCGCAAAAAGCAAAATTTCAATTTATTATTACTTACATTTGCATTTTTTACTTAGTACTACAGCCCATATTTTATTTTATTTATTTTTTGTTTGTTTGTATGAGCTTTTTCCCAGAATAGGCGAGTCAAACTGAAAGCCTGAAATGGTCTAAATACGTAAGGTTTAGATTAAGATGGCTATATATAAAAATATCCTTTATTATTTTAAACTGTTTTGAGAGATATATTCTTCAGTTTATTTATGAAGAGTGAAAACATGTTTGCGAAAATAATGTTTTCTTCCTTACACTAAGCATCTTTCATCTACTATTATTTCTATTCTAGAAAAATCATTATTAGAAGTGATTATATATAACAATAAAATATAGGCCAACCACCAAGTAAATGCCAATTATTTTGAACGTAACATTTAACTAACCGCCTTTTCATTTGTTTTCCTCCTCTTTCTCCTCAAACTGCTTTCCAACATGGAAATAATTACGTATGCAAATCTTCAAGTATTTTAAAATTTGGTGACAAATATTTTTAATTATATAGAGGTCTGAGTCAAGTGATGAACTTAAGTATATATTGTTAGCACAGTGTTTAAATCAAACTGACTTTTCGTAAGATTAATTAAAATTTTATGCTTCCACACATTGATTAAAATTATAACATTACATGAATCTGCGTTATTTTAAATATGAATAAATAAATATCTGTGTGTTAGAATGAGATAAGATAATTGATGAAAAACGGGAGAATAATTTTGCGACTTTCGAAACGATTTCTATCAAGTTTGGATGGTTACTGCATATCTTGTATGGCTGAATTGCCTTTGAAGAATTGTAGTAAAAAAGATGTGACGCTCTCTCGTTGGATTAGAGATAGCGTTTCAGTCTCGTAAACCTAATGTTGCGGGTTCGATCCCGGCTGGAGTTCATATTGCATGCGTGCAACAATTTTCTGAGTGTGAAAATCGTAGGCATATATATCATATGATTATGTGACATGTAAAAGATTCTTTGAGAATCAATTTGGCTCTGATTTTCTCGGTAAAATTAAATTACGACAATATTTAACAACCAACGCGAGAGCTTGAATTAAAGATTAATTCAAGAGTTAAAAATCTGGAAGCGACAGCCGCCACTAGATGGTGCCACCACTGAAATGGCTCTCAGACTTGGTGGACTAGCCGAGTCAGCAAAGGCTTCTGGGACAAAAATGCAGCCTATTTGAAAAAAGAAAGTTACATACATACAATTTGGCGTATGTGTTTGAAACCCAAACCTGAGTAGGAAGATTAAATTTGGCGAAAACAGTGATTTCAACAAATGAGCTGAATTTCTGTAAATTTGGGGAAAACAGTGACAACAAATAGCTCGATAATACATGATAAATACTCTACTGAGAGAATTTAAAACCGATATTAGGTTTGTTAGGTCCTGTTGTACCTGTAAAATAAAAACACAATTTCAAGTTTGATAATTTGTGGTAAAGATGCTCAAGTACTAAGATTTTTTTAAAATCGATAAACAAATCTTATATTATATGTGTACTTTTAAAACTAGTACATTTTGTTTACCTATGAATGTTATTATTGTTGACAAACATGCTTTAGTGGAAGTTTCTGTAAAAAAGCAAAAATTGGTGACAATAAAGCTCATGAACTGATTGACTTGAATCACGTAGGTCGACGGTAGCCCAGTGGTCAAGGTATCGGATAGTGGCTGGCATGTCACGAGTTCGAGCCCAACACCACTAAAAGACCCGCCATGTAGGGGAGTGATCCACATTAAATCTGTCGAAAGCTCAAACGCCCTCCCGTTGGTGTGGTAGTTAGGAGAGGGGTGTGCCAGCTCAGGTGTCGTCCACGTCACTTGACCATGGTTCAAAACTACGAGGTCCGTCGCCAAAAGCCCTCGTGTAGCTGAACAGTGCGACGTTATTATTCACTCACTCACTCAGAGACTTGAAACACGTGATTGCATTTAATACGTGACTGTGATGTCACATAACTTTGTGGCTGGAAACATGTGATTGTAGGTATCACATGACTATGCGTCACATGAATTCGTGAACTGATTGGCTGGAAAAATGTGATTGTAGATGTCACGTGACTATGACATCTCATGAATTTAGACTATTTTCATTTTTATGGAAATTTCCTTCACTAAATTGAATGCTGTGAAAGAAGTCGAGTAATTTTCTGTCCAGGTTCTTCTTTGGGAGATCATTAAAAAATCAAAATTAAATATTTAAATTTTTTTGAGTTTCAAAATCTTAAGTTAAAACATCTTAAGCACAAGTTCATTTTACTCACTAAAACAGTGCTTCTCGAAATTTTTAATATTTGTGACCCAACTTTTAGCCATAGCTTTCATTGCGCCCCCTCATACAACAACAGTGTATTGAATGCAATAATAATAATGTACTTTGACGATAAAGCTACAATGCGACTTTAATAATAAACAGCTCAAATTATCAAGATAAATATTAGATTTTGTATATGACAAGCCCATGGGAGTCACTAGTAATTACTAAATTTGTTTTTAATTTAATATGGATAAATTAATTAACAAATATACTTTTTGCCGTTGCCATTTATAAGTATTACATACCATTGTAAATATGTGTTTTATTTTTTACTATGTCAAAATGTATTTTGCTTTTCTTCCTTTCAGTAAATTGATAATTATTTCAAATCGTTTATTTTCATGTCCCTCATATAGGGCTATCACGCCCATCAAATGGGGTTGCACCCCACAATTTGAGAAACGCTGCACTAAAATATTTCAAAATCACTATTCACTAATTCTATCCTGTTGCAAAATATATGATTCTTTAATACTTTTGTAACAAAGCGACAGTTAATCTAAAAAAATGTGTATAGTCTTCTTCTGTTAACTCTTTGTCGGTTGACAATTTCTTGAGGATCTATATGTGAACATTATTTTCTCACAGAAAAATAAATCACTTCCTAAGAACTTTTCTAGAGAATATCTATCCTACGAGACCTTAATACCAATCTGCCGCGGATAAAGATAGTACCATCAGGGGGAAAAAAAGGAGTATAATCTGGGGTACGAAAAGTCTACTCTGGAGAAAAAGAAATAAAATACAAGAAAAGAGAAGAAGGTCCAGAGATTTTAATCTTTGTTTTAGTCCCTTGGGTAAATAAATGTCTTGAGGTACTGTGGATGACATGTTGAGGTACAAGGTTCTCTTTCAGCAGCTTAATAGTTGTGCTGCATTGCTCTAAACCCAAAAGTATTTGTTAATGCATGAAATGATTTCAAGTAATGAAAAAAATATTTTCTTTTTCGATCGCTATTCGTTTGAAAAGTTGCTCTTTTTTTTATTAAGTAAAAAGACAAAAATAGTTTTCGAATAAATAATAATCTTCCACTTGCGCTTTGCAATTGAAGTTTTGGAAAATAAAAAATGAACAAGTCTATTTTTGTCACTTTTTTAAAATTATTTTACTTATTAATGTCGTAAAAGTCTTGTTCTTAATGTGAAGCGGGGGATATGCGGATCAGGAAGAAAAGTTGAAATCTCTATATTGAAAATTTTTATTGTTCACGAAAGAGAAAAAGGCTCAACCCCATCTAGCATATATAAAAAAATACCGATCTTCTGCAGTTTTATATTTCTCTGTAACTTCTTACCTTTAATGAAGTAATCTTAATAAATAGAAAACATTCTTAATTTCAATTTTTTTTTATTCAAAAGGAAAGGCTTAAAGCTAGGTTTCCAAGAAAATAATTTCTCTCTCTATATATATTGCCGGCTGGGTGGCATGTTTGGTATGTCGCTGGCCTTCTGCACCCAAGGTTGCGGGTTCGACCTCGGTCCAAGTCGGTGGATTTTCATGATGCAGAAAATCGACAGTGGCCATGTCGTATGATCATATGGCATGTAAAAGATCCCCAGAGTGTTTTTGGCTCGGATGCTCTCTGCAAAATTAAATCCTGTTACAGGTTCACATTGTCAGAGCTCATGTGTTTCCCTCTAGGGAGGAAACTGGGCGTCAAAATTACCTGCGGTGACTGTGGTATCCGCCTATAGGGCGCCGCACTAAAAAGTGATACCAGTTTCCGGGGGATGTACTAGGTCTGTAATGGTTAATGACCAATTGCAGCCTACTAGAATTATATATATATATATATATATATATATATATATATATATATATATACATATATATATGACAAAAGCGACTCACTCATTCATCATGTTATCTCCGGAACTACTGCATCTACAGACTTGAAATTTGGTATTCGTGTTCCTTTTTTTGGAATAAAAAAACTTCTTAGATAATGGTTTCCCGCGAAATCACGACAATATTTAACAATAACCAACGCGAGCAGATTAAAGATTAATTCAGGAGTTAAAATCTGGAAGCGACAGCCGCCGCTGAATGGTGCCACCACTGAAGTAAGCTCTTAGATTTGGTGGACTAGCCGAGTCAGCAAAAGGCTTCTGGGACAAAAATAAGCCTATTTGAAAAAGTTACATACACATACAATTTGGCGTATGCGTTTGACACCCAAACTTGAGTAGGAAAGATTAAATTTGGCGAAAACAGTGATTTCAACAAATGAGCTGAATTTCTGATAATTACATGATAAATACTCTATACTCTGAATTTAAAATATACGACATTAGGTTTGTTGGGTCCTGTTGTACCTGTAAAATAGAAACACAATTTCCATTTGATAATTTGGTAAAGATGCTCAAGTATACTAAGATTTTTTAAAATCGATAAACAAATTTTATATTATATGTGTACTTTTAAAACTATACATTTTGTTTACCTATGAATGTTATTATTGTTGATAAATATGAACCTTTAATGGAAGTTTCTGTAAAAAGCAAAAATTGGTGACAATAAAGTGCATGAACTGCTTGACTTGAAACACGTAGGGCCACCGTAGCCCATTCGTCAAGGTATCGAATCATGACTTGCATGTCACGAGTTCGAGCCCAACACCACTAAAAGACCCACCGTGTAGGGGAGTGATGCACGTTAAATCTGTCGAAAGCTCAAACGCCCTCCCGTTGGTGTGGTGTGGTGTGGTAGTTAGGAGAGGAGGGTGCCAGCTCAGGTGTCGTCCACGTCACTTGACCATGGTTCAAAATTACGAGGTCCGTCGCCAAAAGCTCTCGTGTGGCTGAGCAGTGTGACGTTAATATTCATTCACTCACAGACTTGAAACACGTATAATTGCATTTAATACGTGACTGTGATGTCACATAAATTTGTGGCTGGAAAGATGTGATTGTAGGTATCACAGGAATATGCGTCACATGAATTCGTGAACTGATTGGCTGGAAAAATGTTAGTGTAGATATCACGTGACTATGACGTCTCATGAATTTAGACTACTCTCATTTTTATGGAAATTTCCTTCACCAAATTGAATGCTATGAAGAAGTCGAGTTATTTCTTGTCCAGGTTCTTCTTTGGAAGATCATTAAAAAAATCAAAATTAAATATTTAAATTATTTTGAGTTTCAAAATCTTAAGTTAAAACATCTTAAGCAAAAGTTCATTTACTCACTAAAACAGTGCATCTTTTTGAAATTTTTTAATATTTGTGACCCAACTTTAGCCATAGCTTTTCATTGTGCCCCTCATACCAACAACAGTGTATTGAATGCAATAATAATAATGTACTTCGACGATAAAGCTACAAAATTCGACTTTAATAATAAACAGCTCAAATTATCAAGATAAGTACAAGATTTTGTATATAACAAGCCCATGGGAGTCACTAGTAATTACTAAATTTGTTTTTAATTTAATATGGATAAATTAGTTATCAAATGTACTTTTTGCTGCATTGATACATTTATAAGTATCTTATATCATTGTAAATATGTGTTTTATTTTTTATTATGTCAAAATGTATTTTGTTTGCTTCCTTTTAGTAAATTGATAATTATTTTAAATCTTTTACTTTCGACATGCTCGTGCCCCTCATATAGGGTTATCACGCCCCTCAAGGGGGGTTGAGCCCCACAGTTTGAGAAACGCTGCACTAAAATATTTCAAAATCACTATTCACTAATTCTATCATGTTGGAAAATACAGGATTCTTTAATATTTTTTATAACAAAGCGACAGTTAATCTAAAAACATGTGTATAGTCTTCTGTTAACTTTTTGTCGGTTGACAATTTCTTGAGGATCTATGTGTGAACATTGTTTTCTCACAGAAAAATAAATCACTTCTTAAGAACTTTCGTAGAGGATATCTATCCTACGAGACCTTCATACCAATCTGCCGCGGATAAAGATAGTACCATCAGGGGGAAAAAAGGAGTATAATCTGGGGTACGAAAAGTCTACTCTGGAGAAAAAGAAATAAAATACAAGAAGAAAACTTTCGGTCCAGAGATTTTAATCTTTGTTTTTTAGTCCCATGGGTAAATAAATGTCTTGAGGTACTGTGGATGACATGTTGAGGTACAAGGTTCTCTTTCAGCAGCTTAATAGTTGTGCTGCATTGCTCTAAACCCAAAAGTATTTGTTAATACATGAAATGATTTCAAGTAATGAAAAAAATGTGTTCTTTTTCGATCGCTATTCGTTTGAAAAGTTTTGCTCTTTTTTTTATTAAGTAAAAAGACAAAAATAGTTTTCGAATAAATAATAATCTTCCCCTTGCGCTTTGCAATTGAAGTTTTGGAAAATAAAAAATGAACAAGTCAATTTTTGTCACGTTTTTTAAATTATTTTACTTATTAATGTCGTAAAAGTCTTGTTCTTAATGTGGATCAGGAAGAAAAGTGGAAATCTCTATATTGAAAATTATTATTGTTCACGAAAGAGAAAAGCCTCAACCCCATCTGCCATATATAAAAAAATACCAATCTTCTGCAGTTTTATTTCTGTGTATCTTCTTACCTTTAATAAAGTAATCTTAATAAATAGGAAACATTTTTAATTTCATTTTTTTATTTAAAAGGAAGGTTTTAAAGCTAGATTTCCAAGAAAATTAATCTATATATATTTATTTTGCTGGCTGGGTTGGTTTGTCACTGGCCTTCTGCACCCAAGGTTGCGGGTTCGACCCCGACCCAAGTCGGTGGATTTTCATGATGCAGAAAATTGACAGCGGCCATGTCGTATGATTATACGGCATGTAAAAGATCCCTAGAGTGTCTGTTTGGCTCGGATTCTCTCAGCAAAATTAAATCCTGGTACAGGTTCACATCGTCAGAGCTCTGGTGCTTCCCTCTAGGGAGGAAACTCGGTGTCAAAAATACCTGCGGTGATTGGTATCCGCCAATAGGGTGCCGCACTAAAAAGTGATACCAGTTTCCAGGGATGTACTAGTTCTGCAATGGTTAATGACCAATTCGCAGCCTACTAGAAATAATATATATATATATATATATATATATATATATATAAAAAGGACAAAAGCATCCCCCCCTCAATGTTATCTAAGGAACTACTGCATCTACAGACTTGAAATTTGGTGTATTCGTGTTCCTTTTATGTAGTAAAAATCTTCTTAGATAATGGTTTTGCGAGAATCAAGCTCCAAGGAGGGTTGCGAAGGGTTAAGATAAATATTCCCGGGTTTGAACTACACTCTATAACAAAAAAACCAACACACACCAAGAACGAGTTGTCCGATAGAGATAAAAATTGGTGGGTAGAAATATAATGTAGAAAATGATTTACTTCATAGTTACAAATTAACGGGGCCAATGCAGTGCTTTAAATTTTCGCTATTGGGACCCAACCCCAATCATAATTTTATCGCCCCTCTTATACAATAATAAAGGCTTTGGGCTAAACTACCATGCGTCAATTAAAAACCATACTAATTCACAAGATAAATTTTAAAATTTTTGTATTTATCGTTTTTAAGTAATATATATTTTAAGCAAATTAAGGAAATATATTTTTAAAAAAAGTTCTTTATAAGTAATGGGATAACTATTGTTATTTTCGTATCTATAATTTTTTTAAAATTAAAAAGATTGCAAAAAGATATTTATTTAAAGATTTATTTCTTCCCTCATCCATTCCTAAAAATTTAAATATTTAGAAAAATAGTCTAGTCTATGTTGTTCTCATCA
Organism: Trichonephila inaurata madagascariensis; assembly: GCA_019973955.1. Taxonomy (NCBI): domain Eukaryota; kingdom Metazoa; phylum Arthropoda; class Arachnida; order Araneae; family Nephilidae; genus Trichonephila; species Trichonephila inaurata. The sequence continues at coordinate 67,520 of BMAV01026354.1, read as the reverse complement.
TATCCGTCACAATTAGCATTCCCGAACGTCTGCGGGAGTCTGGGGAAACCTATCCGACGTCTGCAAAAAAATTAATTGCAAATGTCGATATTTTTAACCTTTTCGACCCAGCTCATTTCCAGTAGCTGGTATCACTTTTTAGTGCGGCTCCGTATAATAGGTGATATCAATTGCCGCAAGTAATTTTGACGCCCAGTTTCCTCCTCAGAGAACCAAAATTGATCTTAAGAATTTTAGCAGCCAAGCCAAACGGGCACTTCAAGGGATTTTTTACTTGCCGCATAATCATACGACTTAGCCGCTGTCGATTTTCAGCATCATGAACATTCGACATGTGCCGGGATCGAACCCGCAATTTTTGTGGTGCAGATGGCCAGAGACAAACCAACTATGACATCCAGTCGGCACTAGCTGAATTGTAAGAAGAGTAAAACCAAGAGCACGGCAATGAATACAAAAATGTAAAATGATTTTTTAAAATGAATGCTCATACTATAAATAGATTTAAACGAACTGTAATTTTAACCTCACAAATTAGCTTTTTATTAATGCAAAATAATAAAAAAGAAGGTAAAATTCGAGGGTAATTGTGTTTTTTTTTAATATTTAAAACTGGAAGACATAAAAATGTTTTACCGGGAGCGACGCGCACTCGATAAAATGTTAATAGCCCTTTTTTACAATTATTTTTTTCAGGGTAAAATCATAATTAAGTGAATAATTTAAAAAGAAAATATATTACCTACTTTCTCCCTTTTTTTCTTTTTTTCTTTAAAACGAGAAAAATTACAGTAGAACCGAACTAAAAGGTTTCTAAGGTACGCGACCTTAATAAAGGACACAAATCACAGACACTTTTCATGAACATTATAGGAATGATATTTGCAAGCAAAACTGCCATATTTTGTTCAATTTTTTAGTTTTGTGTTCTTTGACTCAATACCCGCTCCCTTTTCCCTGTTAAATTTAAAAATTTAAAAAGGGTTCAAAAAAAAATTGTTAAAACGTTTTCATCATGCTTTATATGTTTCAGAATACTCATAAAAATAAATCTTGGCCAAATAATCCTTCAAAGTGCTTTTGTTACATGGTTACATGTAACAAATATATGTGCGTGCCTCACAATCTCACAAACCTAAGTGCAGACCGACTACCACTTTTCGACTGAATCGGGGCCAAAAACCGGGCTGTGGCTCCAAACCGATCTACCAATATGATTCAGAGTGGAAAACTGTAGGGAATATTTGAAACAGTTCGCGATTCTCCGAATAATGTATGCAGAATTAGGGAATAAGGTTAAGAATATACATTTAGTTTTATTATATATATATATATATATATATATATATATATATATATATATATATATATATATATATGAATTTTGCATTGTTTAAAGATATTTATTAGCATAACAAACTAACAGCATAAAATATAATTTAAAAAAAAAATATGATTTCAGCAAAAAAAAAGGCATGTGTGCTTATGACCAGACACAATAGAAGTGAAAACTTCAAATTTTGTAATATTATTTCAGGGATTAGAGTTAAGTGAATAAAAAACAAGGGGATATTAGTATTATCATAAAATTATTTATTCATATGTCTGTACTTATAAAGTAATATTTTTTGCCAAATATATAATTATATTTGAAAATGAATTGTATTCCAAGAAGGAAACAATAAGTTTATGGTAGCTGAAATAGGTTATAAATACTTTAGATTCAAAATTATTTAAATATCTAAAAAAACTCCGTCCAGCATTGTTCCGTACTTCGTCGTGCTTTCATTTGGATCATTTGACATAATTAAATTGAATTTTGATTTTAAAAAATCAACTAAACGTTTTGATTTGTCTTTTGGAAAGTCTACATTAAAATCCCCACTTAAAATCATAGGTAATTTGTTCAGAAGAGCAGATCCGGCTTCAGTGTACGCAATTAAATTTTTCTGAAACAATTCGATAATTTTCTCTACACACTGATTTGGTAAAATATAAATAGCAACCATTAGAATTATTTGTCCATTTTCTGTTCAACATTCCACTGCACAAATTTCTTCAATACGTGACTGAATAAACCCAAATGATTCTGTAGTATTTGATGCTACATCCGTTCTCTATATAGTATAAAAATGAATTATAAGGAAGTGCATGCACTTTGTGAATAATATAAGAATTAATAATTGAATATTTATACAAATAAAACGGGGAAATATATAAAAAGCAAACATTAATTTAATTGGCCTTAAATGTCTTCATTTTTCGATTTTCCTTCACCATTAAAATTTCTTCACTGCGCTATTTTGAATATTTATTTAAGCATATATGGCCGAATGTAATGAATATTTTTTTTAAATATGAAATTGTAAGTGTTTTACAGTCTATAGAAGATGAATGAAACGAATGCAAGACATTCCACAATTCATGTAATTCCAGATATGTTCTCTTGTGCTTGTAAAGTAAGATAATTGGCAATCAACTTTAAGATATTTTGACTCGAATCTTTTCGATATATTAACAAATTAAAAATAAAAAGTTGTATTGAAATAATTTTCCTAACACTATCTTTTGGGGTTTTTTAAAATACCTTCAGGTCCCCAAATAATTTTTACTTCGACTTTTCCAATAATATAAATATGTACTTTTTTTAGTTTTATTTCTATTGATATATCCTGAGCAATAAATGTATATGGGAACATTAATTATATAAACATACAAGAGAGAAGGCTGAGTATTACTCAAAACCTGGAAAACGTTCCCCCCTTCCTTCAGTCAGGTGATTTCTTTCTAGAGGTGTGCGACCTTGTCCAAACAAGATTTCCGACTAAAGACGAAAAAAGCCGAATAAGCGTTACACACCCGAACGTGACTTTCGGTTATTCCGAACACTCCTCAGCAAGTTCCTCTTGCAAAAGGGTTAAAAATTATTTCAAAAGTCTGACTTTCAGCTTGACACGACTCTGAACCTTCAGTTGTTAAACAATAACTATACGGATTGGAAATTCTTTCCATATAAGAGAAAAGATTTGTTACTATAAATGTATAGCATCGAAGTGAGAGAGTATTAACGTCATTGTATTCAGCTACTCGAGAGCTTTTGGCGACGGACCTCATAATTTTGAACCATTGTCAAGTGACGAGGAGGACACCTGAATTAGCACGCCTCTCATAATTTCCCAAAACCCCCCAAGGGCCATATTTCTATTTGGCCCCCTCTGAACGGGAAAATCAAATGGTATTAATGTAGAACCAAAAGCAGAAAGTAGAGTACATTCAATTTTCTTCAAACAATTAAATCTCTTCATCAATGACATCCAATAATTTAAAATAGCTGTCGACTTATCGTTAGAGTTCTTTCAATTTTTCTTCTGTAATTGCTTTTTTCTACGGGGCCCTATATCAGTGTTCCGCAACCCCCGGTCCTTGGATCAAATGGTGCCGGGCCGCCTAAAGAACATTAAACTATTGCCATTTTATTTAAAGTGGTTCATTTCTCTCGGATTTGAGCAACTTTCCACAGAAATCACTTTATATTAAATGTTAAATCACGTTTATTCATTTTTGGTGTAACTATATTTTATTCTAGAGGCCTATTTAAATGTAACAAATTTATATTTTAATATAAATTTATTATATAATTTATATTTATTATAATTATATTTTATATAATTTATATTTATTTTTAAAGGCATATTTAAATGTAACAATTGTTAAATGAAAACAATCTAAAATATAAACAATTAACGTGCCCCCTCAGCGGGCCGGGGTAAAATGATCAAACGTTGACCGGTCCGCAGCGATAAAAAGGTTGAGGAGCAACTTCTAATTGTTTTTGAACTGACAGAAAAACCAGTATCACTCACACAGATCACTTCTGATAGCTGTCTAAGCCATTCTTTTATCTTGGAGACATAGAATTTTTTCTCTTCTGTTATTAACAGATCGATGTGGTGCACCTTTTCGGCCTTTTCCTACATTGTTTTTAATTAAATTTGTCTTCTGACATTTTAAAAAAAACTTTCAGTCTCCAGACGTAGTCGCTGAACTACTTACCTGTCTTGTAATTTTAACATAAAACATACCACTTTATTGTCACACATGTGTCCAATCTTCTCTTTTACTTGATATCATTGCTTTCTGACTAAATATCATTGTGGTCCTGGCCTCAATCATATCGAAAACATATGAAACTGTTTAAAAACTCTTGTCCACATAATGTACCCATGAAATAAAAAGGAACTAATTGAGGATAAAAGGTATCCGGCCATCAGGTAATTTCGAAAGAAGAACTTAAAACTAGCTTGAGCTCAATGAATCCTCGATGAGAAGTTGTAATACAAAATAAAGGCCACCCAACTAAGCACTGATAATTTACTGCTATCATCAGTATCTAATGAAGGGGTGGGCAGACTTTTCTAGGGTACGGGCTACTTTTTATTTTTTTTTCTAAGTGTTGCGGTCCACCCAGTGTTAGGGGCGCACGCAAGGGGGCCACGTGTCCGGACCCTCCCTCATAGCCCTTGATTTTTTCCCCCGATTGATTATAATCCCATGTAAAAAGAACGTAAAATGTAATTAAGTATTTGTGTGTTATTAGTATTTTATTAATTAATGTTAATTATTTATTCAGTAATTTATTTTTTGCAGTTTTTTGTTCCCGACATTCGACAAAATCAAAAAAATATGTTTGGCTACTTATTGGTGTACGATACGAGAATGGTAGACCCTCGACCCCTCCCCCTAGTTGAAAAGTTCTTGTGTGCGTCACTGCCCGCTGTCGTAGGTGTGGTGAAGTAAGGAAAAGGTTATAATTATAACTTGTGTGATCATAAATACGGAATATGTACTTACCTTTTGTAACAACTCTTTTATAATCGCTTTTAAACCCAAAATTCAAGATACACAAGCATAGTAATAATAGCCACAAATATACTAATATCAACTGATGCATTTATTATGAAACAATTCAAAATACATTAAAAAATAAAACATTTTTATCTAAAGTTAGTTTTCGCTGTTATAGTCAGTAGAAGACTTATAGTCTGCGTACTGTCAGCCACTCTTAAATTTTCCGAAAATAATTACTAACTAAAAATCTTTAGGTGGTTTCCCCTAAATGTCTTGACGGTCCACCGGTCGATCGCGATCGACTCAATGCCCACCTCTGCCATAGGATATTTTTTCATCATTGGAAGACTTTGAAATTCTGAAAAAAAAAATTCGATCCCCCCTAGTGTATATCTCCACAGTTATACATTATTCGCCATGTTTTCTTTCTTCAATTTATCAAAAAATACCGCCTCGTTGTTGTTTGTTTCAACGCAGCGCACTTTAATCAACAAAACCACCGCCCGAATCGTGGAACATTACTCAATATTGCCCGACCTTTTTGCTGTGACTCATAAGAAGTAATTACATTCCCGGAACACAGACTACTGCATGTCCTTTCCTCTTTAATCTATCATAAACTCCTCATTCAGAGGAGTCATCAAATAGAAACCTTTAATTATGCCCATGAATTATCTCAGAATTAACTTAGGACGCCGATTTGTTGCCATGGTGATGCACTGCCCACAAAACGTCCTCAAATTCCGACGTATTTAAGTCTGTGACAACTGCGATCCGGTGAATTGACGATACCGATTACGATATAGGAAATGAGCATCGATACACGAAACACCTGGATATATATCGAAGAATTAGTATGCGAGAGGCGGTCATTTGACTCGTCGTGTGTAATGGCAGATTTATTCCGGGAAATGTCGGTTCGGAATTTGAGAAAGGTGGGTTTGGGATATGCATGTGGAGTTTGTTAAATAAGTTTATCTCTAGAATGTTATGCGAGAAAAATGCCATTGAATCGATTCAAGGTTTTGAGGAAAGACAGGTGTTGTCAAATTCTGGCTCGCGAAGTGCATGTGGCTCTTTGCATAGAAGGTTGTGGTTCTTCAGTATATTGCCTCCATAAATTATTTAAAAAAACATTGCTGCCTTCTAAAAAAATTATTTGCATTTAAATAAGCATTTAAATATTTGACTGACTGAAGTACTTATCTAATATTGTTAGTTTTGTATCAAATTATTTTCCATTATAACAAACCTTATTGAGAATCAGTGGAAATATTACAACTACACTGGCTATCATAAATAAAGGAAAATATACAAAAATAGCGATAACTCACCCAAAATAAGCCAATGAAATTTGAATATGTTGGTAAGTAAAAGGACTTCTCTCTGTACCATATCACATTATACAAAATAGTGGCGATGCATTCTGAATACGTCATTTGCGAGGAGCATAAAAATGGATGTCAGAGCAAGACTGCAATTATCGTTGCATGCCTAAGATTAGAAATCTGGTATAGCGAGAGAGAAATTGTAACAATGACCTCCAGGCCTTATTTGACTGAAGAACTGCGATGGCGAGCTACTGGAAGACTAGAAGCAGGATAAAGTCAGATAAAAGTGGCTAGATGGCAGAATGCGAGTCCGTCTGTGATTCATAGACTTTGTGTGGTAACAATTTCTTACTATAGATTTCGCATCCAGGAGGTTCAACCAAGGGAGGTCATTCACTACCACGAGTACTGATGACTGGTATTTGTTATGATGCGCACGAAGGAATAGAACGTAACCTCGGTTGAAAGATCCTACCTCACTTGGAGCTTCGGAAAGTTGCTATCAAGGTAAATCATGCGTGCTGCGTCGAAGGCTTCACGAAGGTGGCCTTTATGCGAGTCGACTAGTCATTTGCATCCCGCACACGTCACACCATAGACGAGAACGTTTGCAGTGGGCACGTCACCATGTCCACTGGATGCGTGATCAATGGAGAGTTGTTCTCTTAACGGATGAGACCTGGAACTCGTTTTCATCCATGACACATTCGTGAAAGAAATGCATACTGATCAGCCAGTGTCTGTGTTTGGGATGGTATCTCTTCGTAGGGACGCACAGACCTCCATCTTTTTCCCGTGCAAATGTTAATGCTCACATCTATACGGATGACAGCCTGGATGTTTAAGAGCATCCTTATGCCGAGACAGTAAGTGATGCTTTCGTGATACAGGATGATAATTTGAGGCCACATGGGGCTCACATCGTGAATGCTTATCTTGAGCAGGAAACAATTTAGCTCATGCAGTGGCCAGCTTGATCATCGAACTTTAACCCTATCGAGCATGTTTGAGACACTCTAGGAAGGCGTGTAGCTGATCTCAATCTCAGTTCTAGGACCCTAGATTGTCTTGGAAGAGTAATGGCTCACATTTCTTACAGAATTAAAAGACCGCTTAATTGAGAGCATGACACAACGCTGCAAGTGCTGTATTGTTTCTCGGGGGGATCATATCCCATATTAAAGGTATTTTCCCTATACAAAAATGCCACAACCGATTTGTTCATTGTACAAATATGCTAATTTTTCTATAACGCCATAATTGTCTGGTGATTTCTTTTTATGCTATTTTATACCTTCCTATATGTTGTATAATGTGTATAAATTTCCTTAAATTCTACGCATAACTTTTTGAGTTATCGGCATTTTTGTAATTTTTTCCTTAATTTATGATAAGCAGTGCATTATTGGACTAAATCAGCAAAAGCACTATTTATTGGTGAAAAATTCCGTCATGTGAAAACACCTTTAAAATGATTTCCATCAGCATTTATTTTTATTTGTATAAATGAGTTCGAAAGCACTCATGGACAAGAGATACACTATTAAACGTCCAACAGTATTTTATGGCAAGCTTTAAGGCTATCTTCGGTAAAAGTACGACAGCTTAAACTAAACGCGAAGCACATTTTCAGACAAAAAAATGCCACAATTTTAATGGAAATTTGCAATATTATAACTCATACTTCTGTTAACAATATAGTGTTTTTAAAAATGCCAAAATATTCCATGAATACTTCCTTTTTTGTTATTATACGTGAAAGCATAGCCCATTTAACATTACGGTATAGTAGAAAAAACGCGAAACACATTTTATACCAGAAAAAATGAATAAACTTGGTTAAAAACGGAAAGTATGACAAAAAAATTCTGCTCTTTAAAGGATAGGGAAGCCAGAATATCATATTAATGTTTCATTTCTTTTATATCTGAGAAAATGTTCAAAATTCTGGTCCTACTCTTTAACATTAACCGAAGACATCCTTAAGGTTAGTAAAAAGTGCTGAGAAATGAGTTCTGTATGCAAGAACAACCAAATCAACTTTAAATATCAATCTAAATGTAAAATTCTAGGATTAAACACTTGCGGTATTAATGGTACATTATTTATTTATTTCACGAATCTTGAAATTTAAATTCACAACATTATGAAATTTTTACAATGGTTGTTCTTACAATAGGCCACCTAAATAAAAAAAATATCGTCCATAGTTCTTAGTTTTTGAAAAAAAATGTAAGATATTAGTTTGGATAAAATTCTGTGTTGAAGTATAATTTGAAAAAAAAAAATTATATATTGAAGCATAAGAGTTATGATAGCGACCGCTACCAGAGTTTCCCCACCCTTCAGCGCAAGCGTATACATAAATTTAGTTTAGGCTCTTTATAGTTTAATTATCTTGTGTGTGTACCATTTAAACATTGAATCTTCTGTCTCAAAAGTCTGCGGATCTGTGTACATAGGACTTGCACAAATCTTGCGGAGAAAATGTTTTTAAAATCAAGTATATTTCTTGTATAATAACAACAGGCGTAAATTGTGAAATAAGGCGAACATAAAATATTACGAATTTTCTGAATTCTTAATATTTACCTTTTGAAATTAAATTCTTACGTCTTCACACAATATTCCGTGAACGAAAGTTTTTCTTTCAATTTTTATTCTTTGATGTAAAATCTGTAAAAAATTCTAATATAAATATTGATGAAAATATCTTGATAAAAAGAAACCCTCAAATAAAGCATTCCTTTGTTTAAAGTATTCATTGAAATACTAATTATTTAGAAAAGAATTAGTTCAACTTTACGAATTTAAAGGTAATTTAACGAAAAGGACTTTAAAAAAAGAATGGGCAATCTTTTTTTAATCTGATAAAAAAATATTATAGATTTTTTAGAATTGTTCTTATAAAATAACTGTAAAAATTACAAACACAAATCTTAAGGTTATTTTTGCTTCATGTTAAGGAATTGGATCCGAATTCGGAATATTTTTTCAAATATAAAACGAATTGAAACATTAATATTATTTTCCGGCTTTTTGCTATCCTATAGAGAACAGAATATTTTATCATACACCTCATTTGGTTTCAGTTGGCCCTTTTTTATCCAATACCATAATGCTAAATGACCTATCCCTATATGTGTTAAAATGAAAAAAATAAATATTTGTAGAATATTTTGAAATTTTATAAACGCTATATTATAAACAGATGTATGAGTTATATATAATGTTGTAAAATTTAATGAAATTGTGACATTTTTCTGTCCGAAAATATGCTCTGTGGTTAGTTCAGGCTCTCGTACATTTGTTGAAGACAGCCTTGATCCGGCGTGTAACGTGTACCCTTTTCTTTTAAGAAGAAACCTAAAATGCACATATGCAATGCTCTTACATTTTGAAGTCACTTATTCGTGGTATTATCCCAAGCTTTAATAAACAAGAGTATAATTTTTTTTAAAATCAGTTCCTACTTCTCTAGAAAAACCATCTGTCCATCTGTTGCAGCCAGTTGTAACTTCAACAGAAATAACGCAGAATAAATTTAAAGTAAAAAAAAAAAATCTTAATGAATTAATATTTGAAAAAACTGTATTAACATCCAGTGTCGTCCACTACAAGTGAAAAACAAATGTATTTGAACTTGAATGGATGAATAGAAAGTAGTTTATTAACGATTGAAAATTTGAACAAGATATATACACTGCTGTTTGTAAAAAATTTAATATCATGAAGGAATCATCAGAATTAAATGAACTTTATAGAAAATATAAATTATAGGATATTATGTGAAATAGTAAAGTTTCAGAGCCACCGCGCATGCTTGGCGTGTGCAGCGTCATCTGAACTGATGCAAAAAGCGTTAGTGGCGAACGTTTAGTGAGACCTAAGTATGCCTCCACGACGAAATAAGGAGAAATTTTAACAACTTACGGAATTTGAACGGGTAGGATTATTGGCCTTGAGATGAGGTTTTCCTATCGCGCACAGGATGCAAAGTGCAAATAAAGTTCCCACGGAGATGCGAGTTTGGAAGCAGAAGACCGATGAGCACCGAACAACTAGAAAAACTGGCAGTGGATGATGGAAGGTGATCTCAGCGTGATGGTCGACATTTGCTTCACATGGCGGTAAATAATCGTTCAGCTTCCTCCAGGCATTTGTCAGCACGTTGGTCTACTGCTACAGGTGTACTAATGTCGGCTTCGTCAATTTGTCGACGTCTGCTGCACCATGGCTCGAGTGCAAAAGTGCCTTTATACAAGATCCCCCTCACGGCAAACCATCGACGGCTGCGTCTACAATGGGCTCATGAGCACAGAGTCTGGCAAGCTTATTAGCACCAAGTTGTCTTTTCGGATAAATTATGCTTCGATTTTTGGGACCATGATGACCGCATTCGTTTTAGACTGCGCAGGACAGAACGCTCTTCAGGAGCGTGCTATCGAACGACATATGGGCTCAACACTCGGGAAGCATTGTTTGGGGTGCGATTTTTGTATCATGGACGATCCAATTTGCTACGAAATGAGGTCTAATCTCAATAGCAACAGGTACGTCTGTGAGTACCCTCCGAGTACACGCGCGAGTACGTGCTCGTTAAATCAGTGGGTCCGAAAGTCTTGCGGGCTGAATCACGAGTGCAGGGAACTGAGTAGTACCTCCAATTCAGTTCCATGCCTAAATTATGGAGGTGGAGATCGGTGGTGTCGCCATTCCATCAGTTCCCTCGGAATTTCAGCTAAATCGCACTGGCACCTGTATGGTACTCAAGGCTAGTGCCTAACGTGACAGGTATACTTTAGGCCTATTGCTACTGATGGTAGAATTTCCCTGTATCTTCTGATCGACGCCCATGACACAGGTGGCATGAGCAACAACAACAACACGTCTGTGCAGCTACAACCCGAAGTCAGCAAATTTCGCATTCTGGAGCTTATCTTTCAGCAGGATAATGCACGCCTACATGTTAAAAAGACTGTTCGAGACTTCTGTTCAGCCCAACACATGCAACTTGTTCCTTGGCCTGCTTATTCGCCGGATATGTCACCTATTGAGCATATGGGGGACTTTGGTTGCTCGTGATCCGCGCCCCGCAGCTTCAAAAGATGAATTTTTGCTGCGCATACCAGCAATATAGAATTCTCTTCCACAAGCAGACATTCAAAATCTGTTTGACTCCATGTCACGTCGTATAACAGCACTTACTGCAGCGCGTGGTGGCTACATCAAATACTGATTTCAGACACTTAATATTGTTTGTTTTTTTTGCTTTGAAAATTTTGTCATTTATTTGTACTAATACAAGTCGTTTGAGCATTAAATTTCATTTAATTCTGATGATTCCTTCATGGTGTTGCATTTTTTACAAACAGCAGTTTATATAAATAAATATATATAAGGAAAGAAGAGAACTGTGATAGAAGGAATTGAAAAATAGTGCACTTCTAGAACTTTTTTGTATTATTTTTAAAGCTCTAATTTTTATACCCGGCGTATAACACACCCGTTAATTTCGATCTTATTTTTTAAGTCAACAGTGCTCTTTATACGCTGGATTTTACGATAATTGAAGGTTATTTTGTGTACTTGAGTTCACGAAACCATTAAGTATAAAAAAATTTTGAGGAAGAACATGGAACATATGAAAATGGCATTCATCACAGTTGATTTCACAATTAAAACCAAATTCTCTTTTCCAGTGTTATCTCATTAAACTTCGTAAATTATTCATAACTTTTAGTTTGTGTTCATGTTTTCTGTTCACCTATTTAAAGAGAGAACTGCAGAAGGGGTATAGTTCTTTCTTCCTTTTAAACAAACTTTTTACGCTTCTTATAACAGAAATCCAGAAATGTCATGCACTTAGCTTGAAAAATAGTTCATGGGCATTGTATTATAATATACTTTCAGCGTTTCTATAAATCATTAAAATATGAAGCAAAAAAGAATCAGATCCAAACATATGTAGTTTATAATGCACTCTGATAAACATACAAAACATGAACATAGTTTTTGAAAGAAACGGCAACTGATGGAGGTAATTTTATTTCTTTCACATGACAATGGAGGAATATTGTTCTTGAAAATAAAATTTACGGAAATGCTTCATCGTAGCGGTTCGAAGTAATTTATTTCTGTCCGAAGGATTGAGATTCTGAATTGGCTTTGCATTACCTTCTAAAACTCAAGGCTTTTTCTTTAGGATTTTTAACTCTCGCCCCCTCCTCCTCACATATGTGTGTTTATGTTTGTGTGTATTTGAAAGTAAGATATGAGTATACTTAAGGTTTACAAAAAAAGAATCTGGACATTAGTTCCATTTATGTTTTATTAATCTAAATACTCGTATATAAAGAAGAAAAGAGCTACTATTTCACTCATCAATGATATTCTGGAATATAGGACTCATAGATTCTCTTAATTTCGGTACAGTTCTTTCTAGCGAGCTCTCCAAGAACATTCTGTGAAATTGACCTACGAGAGAGTTGCAAAGGATTAAAGGGCGTTATAGGATGCTAAAAAGCTCCTGTATTGAATTGCGATATGCATCAAATATACTTAGTGTAATTTGGTAAAGGTACGTTTTCCCGTAGGAAGCCGGCGCGGGTTAGTCGTCGTTGGCGCGCTCGCACCCATACGGTGGGAAGGTTCGACCCTTCGGCCCAGTTGGTGGATTTCGCGATGCAGAAAATCGACAGTGGCCATCTCTGTATGATTATACGGCGTGAAAGACCTGAGCATTGGTTGGTTTGATGATCTAAGCAAAATTAAATCCTAGTACAGATTCACATCGTCAGATCTCAGATGCCTCCTTCTAGGGAGGAAACTGGGCGTAAAAATTACCTGTGGTGATTGGTATCCGCCTATATGGTGCCGCACTAAAAAGAGATTCCAGCTTCCAAGGAATGTACTAGGTCTGCAACAGCACCCACCCGGTACCCATGAATTACGGGTGCGTTTTGAAGTTGAGTAGATCCGCGGCGAACGGGTTTCAAGGAATTCGACTCATGTAGGTCGGGGGACCGGGAAGTTACTGAGGCATAGAGGCATATAGAAAAAAAAAATCTTAGTTTCGAGCACATCGGTATGCACATTTCTTTTGTTGAATTGAAATCCACTAAGAGCGGGTCTTACGGAAATCAACTTTCAAGGGTGGTTACTGGAGCTTATTACTAAACAAAAATTCCGTTTTTGAACTATTAGATTTAGACTTGAAGTTTGGCAAGCATATTTATTTCATTGAAAAGAAATCCACTAAAAATGGGTTTTTAAGGAATTCTACGTGGGGAGGAGGAGAGGGGGAGGGGTACGGGAGCGTAAAAGATAATTCCACTTTACTTTAAGAAATTCAAGTTTCTGTTATTTTTAAATTATGATGTGAGAGTTACAAAAAGAGAATGTCTTTCAAAACAATCAAATGCTTAATGCTACAACTTAGATATTAATAATTCATATATATAAATAGTATATATTCTATACACATCATGTAAATACCTAGTAGCCAAATATTTAACTCATGGTTGTAGTTTACAAAGAAAACGTATTAATATTCTAAGAGAAATTCTCACACACACATAGATGTGTTTGCACAATTTTAATATAATTACAATTCTTGTAAATTTCTGAGCTTGATTCACACACACACAAAATATAAACATATGAGAAAAGGAGAAGAGAAAAGATAATGAAATATTTATATGGCTTCTGTATTGAAGTATTGTTTCGACCATTACAGTCATCACCCTGCCCTACAAATATTGATTCCCAACCAAATGATTTCCCTTTGTATACATATTACTCAGAGAATAACCGTATCTTGTATAACGTAATGCTTAACTTTTTTATCTTTAAATATTTAATGGTATCAAATAGTTTGATTTTGTTAACTGTCATTCCTTGTATTGTTCCACATAAAAAAATATAAATAAAAATAAATAAATAAACAAATACGGAAAAAAGTAAAAGAGTATTTTTCATTTGTTTAAAGTGCAAAAGATATTGTAATTGATGGTAAAATAAACCCTAGTGTCCTATAAATCTTTAACTTGGTCACAATTAACTTAATTCCTAACTTAAGTTTATAAACCCTACAAATACACTTTAATGAGTGATAGTTTTATTTTACGTCGCTTTTAAAGCAAGGTGTCCAAACCTAAATGACCTTTCACATTTTTGAAAACATTATAATCTCTCTCTGGCCGCACATAAAAATATATACCATTATATCAGATTTGGAAACAAAAATATTTTCTATTGAGTAAAATTGAAAAGTTAGAAATGAATTATTATTATTATTTCATTTATTTTTTCATTACAGAGCATAGATATGTTTGCTTTATATAATATAATAATGCAATGATCAAATATATTACAGTTGGAATTTTCTTGAAAATTACTGTGTTCCTTTTGAATTCATCTTTCGTTACTCATTGTTGAAATTTGATAGTGCTGTCATTCGCGCGCGCAAACGATTAAATATATACGTTGCTCTTTATCTTAACAGTCCTGAATACTTTTTTTTAACTTTAAAAACATCTTGACTGCCTCTTTTGCTTTTGGGCACTCCAAACATAAAAAGGAGGGAGGTGAGAATTGAAAGTCGCACACACAGAGAATCATGTATCATCCATAGTAAAGGATATGCATAATGCAATTCGTAATTTATTAAAAATATAATTTATTATAGAAAAATCAAATGTTTGATAAAATATAAATCTATTTTAATGTAAAGGACATTTCTATTATCAAAAAGGATTTATTTTAAAACAAGAACAGTTATCAAAATTATATTGTAGATTATATATATATATATATATATACATAAATTTCCTCACAATACTAGGCCTGAAAAAACTTTTTAAAACCTGATATTTAAATTTTTTTTAAAAAGAGTCGGCGAGCCGCAATTTACGTATTGGTAGGCCACATACGGGTCGCGTGTTGGACACCCCTGCTTCAAAGCATTACGAGGGTTATTGGCAAAGGACCTCGTAATTTTTCGACCTCGGTCAAGTGACGTGGACTACTCCACCCTCTCCTAACTATCCCACCAACGAGATGGCATTGAGCCTCGACATAGTTAATGAGTAGGGACCTAAAGGGTCTTCAGTGGCACCAGGACTTGAACCCAGGACACTTCGGGAACGAGTTCGTCACCATGACCACTAGGCTACTAAGGCCTCCCAAACATCCTTTAGAAGAGCATTTGAACTGGCGTGGATGAGTGAGTGTTTATTAGCGTCGCACTATAAAGCAACACGAAACCCATTGGCGATGGACCTCGTCATTTTGGACTTTGATCACAGGGCAAGAGAGACCTCTTAGTTGGCACTGCACGCTCCTAACTTCCCCACCACTTTAATGCAAGGACTTTGATCCTCTACAGATATAACGGACATTAGCCCCTTTACGCAGTGGGTCTTCAGTGGCACCAGGACTCAAGCTCATGGCACGCTGACCACAAGTTCGTGACCATGACTCCTAGTCCACCGCAACCACATCTCTTCAAACACCCTGCAGAAAAACATTTGAACTCGAACAAAGAAAAGAAGAAAAATCTCAAGGGAATCATTATTCGTGTGCTATTTGAAATTTAGATTCAATCACACAGGAATCTAAGAGGGATCTTTATCTATTACTGTTTTGTGTGCTTTTATTCTCAGAGCCAATGCTGTTAAACTTTGATATTTTTTTTTTCAATAAGTATTATTAGTGGTCCGTGAAGTTTTAAATTATGGGTTTTGGATTCCTTGAAATCCAAAAGACTAGAGACCACTGGGTGTGGCTAGCTTTTCATATATTTCATATATTATTTAACATGGAGTAATTTTGCTTTCAGAATTATTCCAAATTAAATAATATATGAAATAGTTTTGAAAGTTTAAAAAACTTATCATTTTCTTATTTTGAAGACGGAGAAAATGTCCGTGTAATAGACGCTTGTTTCTAAAGCATTAATAATGATGGAAGACTGCAATTAAATTTTTAATCATCATTCTTAAAATATAAAACGTTTTTAACTACCAAAAATTATATTCGAATGAGCTTACATCACATTTTTAATTACTTTTTTGAAAAATCATTACGAGTTGATTTCGAGGGGACGGGGAGAAGGTTAAATACGATTCCTAATTAATAAAGCGAAGAAAACACATGATTCTTTTTAATTAATGTTAGAGCCAATTGTAAAGTAATTTTCTACAGAAAGCAAAATAAAAACTCTAATTTTACTACTTTTTTTTTTGTACCTTGTAACCGGAATTTTATTTCGTCGGTTGAACCAATAAAAACAACTCATTGAATAATTGTGGGGAAATAAAATGTTAATCTGTTGTCTTTTTTCCTTAATAAATGAAATATATCTTTCCTTTGTATATAATAGAAATAAAAAAATGTGTTTCTCTTCAAAATCCTAATTATTATCAAACTGAAATTTTCAATGAAGCTGAATTCTTTTTTGTTTCAACCCTAGTTTTTCCTTCAACCAAAAAAATAATTTTCCTTGAGTTTTATAAGTTTCATTTCTATTTCGAAAATTAGAACAATTATTCTTAAGTTAGGAAAAATATTCTAGAAGAAATTATATATTTTAGACACATGTGCCTGATATATTAATTTTATGTTCGATAAAACATAACTAATAATTAAAATAGCTTCTTTTATCGCAGAAATTCCAATTACGTGAAATATTTTATTATTCTCTATTACACAATGTGGTAAAAAATATCAGGAAAAATACATTAAACTGTACACCAAAATTATGTACATTAAAATATTACTATCATGTTGCTTATAATACTATATTTAAAAATTTCTCAACTGGAATTTAACTTTATACTCGTATTTCTATTGAGGTTAAAAAGTTTAAACAGTACATAAAAAAATTTCTGATTCCTAAATTATGTGTCTTATGTTGTTATGTAATATTTTTATGTTCTTCCTTTTGCTACAAATGAAAACAACAATTTTATTGAAAAATATTCCATTTCTTTTTTAAAAAAATTACTTCAATTTTGGCTGGTGAAAGCTAAATATTAAATTTAGTTTTTGTTTCATTATGCCTTTGTTATAAAGAAATGAATATTGAAGTGAAAACTATTTATCAAAAAGTGCGGAAACAAAAATAAAATATAAAAGAAAATTAGGCAAAAAATATAAAATGTGCAGTTTGTGTAAAAAAGAAAGACAAGCAGTTTAGTTACTAAATATTATGCATGGGTAGGTGGCATTTGGATTACAAAAATTTCTAACCCACACACACAATACTTTTTTAATTACCTTTATATGAGGTACATATAACAGTTTGATTTATTTTAAATATTATTTTAAGATCTTTTCTAAATGTGTTGTATAAAGGGGCCCCAAAAAAAAAAGACACTTTATAGTTCAAAAGGTTCCATGAATTGAAAAAGTTTGAGGACCCCTGTACTAGATCACTGATCTTCAAATTGAGCAATTATAAATGTTTTATCAAAATAGATTCACGTTCTCTGTGGGTTTTTTACGATCATGATTTTCTAAAGCAGCATGTCCCAATGCTCTTCCCACGTCTCATGGGAAGAGGGCTCAGAAATTCGGCGCCGAGAAGCCTCTATTTTAAATAAATTCTTGCAACTTTTATTTCTTTGCATACGTGAGTTCGGGCGTGTTGTTATAAAAGATAGATTTCTGAAAGGATTAACCTCAAGAAAAGTGATAAAAAAAATCATATTCGTGTTTTATGACATGTTTAAAGGTGAACGAAAAGAAAATGGGGGTCAGAATGATCCTGAGAAAAAGACCCTTCTTCGAAGAAAATTGTGGCAATTTGATTTTGGGGAGTATTTTTTTCAGTTTCCAGATTTATAAAGAAAAGGGGAAAAATCGAAGAATTTCCCCTGTTTAAAAAACATAAAAAAGGTAACTATATCTTTAAACTATCTTTTCAAATTGTCTTGTAGGTCTTTAAGATTTATTGCACAAGTATTATAACCATTGTGTAAGATAAAGTGACAAAATATATATATTTTTTGCATTTGCTTTTATTATTTTATTTACCTTTTTGTTTCATATGCATAAATATACCTACAAATACATAATAAATATATATACATTTTTATTCAAAGAAAATAAATTTTATATTTGTATCTCATATTGAAAAAATTTCGGTCGCCAGGAAAAAACTAATAGCAGTCCATTTTTTAAAAAAAGAATAAATTTAAAGGGGGGATTCCTTCAAATTTTTATTTAAACATGCCCAAAAAAAATTCTAATAACAAATTTTGTTCGAAATTTTAAATAAAAAAGTAATTATTTTTTTTATAATATATTTTTAAAATATATATTTTTTTTAATTATAATAAAAATAATTATAATTTTAATATTTTATTTATATTTTTAAAATTTTAAAACTTTTAAAGGAAAAGGTAACCCTTTTTTGTTGGTTTTTTAAGCCAAAACGGACTTTTCCAAAACCGGGAAGGGGGGTTCGATTTCCCCTGGGGCCAACATTCTGGATCCCCGGGAATACGTGCTCCAAACCCGTGGGGCCCCAAAGGGGTTTTGGGTTTTAAACACGAGTGCAGGGGGCTAAAAAATATTTCCCCCCCATTCAGTTCCATTTAAAATTTTGGAGGTGGGAAAAGGGGGCCTTTTTCGTCCCTTTGGGAAAATTTCCCCCCTTTTTCACCCGTACTGGTTTACCCGTTTGGTGGTCAAGGCAACCAAGACAAGTGGCGACTTTAGCCCCGGTAAATGAATTTCGTGGGTTCAAACTGACTACGTTAAAAGGGGATGAGCAACAACAAAACCAAAGTTAAAAAAATGTTAATTTACCCCCAGTAAAAAAAATTTTTTCTTTTTATTATACACTGGGTGTCCCGAAACTTACGATAAGAGGGCACGAGGAAAAGGTAGGGTCATATCCCCGGTTTTGAGGGAAAAAACCCCCACTTTTGGGATGGACATTTTTTTAAAATGAGGAAAAATTGGACCTTTTCCCTCACATCATTAGTTTCTGTGACCACAAATTTTCAATTTTCATAATTTTTTCCCCCACCCTTTTAAAAGCAAGTTCCTCCAAACCCCAATCCAAATTGGACAAAAAAACTTTTCTAGTTTAGTAAGGAACCTTTTTTTACAAAAAAAATGAGGCGGAAAATTTCAACCCAAAAATTTGAAACGTTCTTTTTAATTTAAAAAAAAAAAATTAAAATTTCGCTACATTCTTTTTTAAATTAAAATTTTTTTAAAAAAGTATTTTTTTCCCTTGAATTTTTTTTTTTTGTCAACATTAAAACTTTCTAATATTCGGGCCCCGGGGAAAAAAAAATCCTTTATATTGGGTTTTTCGGAAGGGACTTTGAAATTTTAAAATTAAATTTTGTTTTCCTTTCCAGTCTCACCCTTTAAAAAAACATTAAAAAGAAAAAAAAAATTTTCCAAACTTGGGAATTAGTTCCGGCAACACAACGCAAATTCAACAGGAATAAATTTTTTTTTTTCATTTTGGAAAAGTGTCTATTTTGGAAAAGGTTTAAATAATTTCAACCCCCATTTTTCCTTCCAATTTTCAGCATGTTGATTTTCCAATTTTCTAATTTATTAGAATTTAAAAGTAAACCTTTCTTTTTACTTTAAATAGACCAAATTTTCAAGATTTTTAAAATAGGCATTTCTTTCCTTAAAAAAATCAAAGTAAATTTTTTATAACAGCCCTTTTACTTGAGACCAAGCCCAAAAAACCATTGAAAAATGTTATTTCGTGATATTTGTTTCAGACCATTCTTCAAATTTGGAAAAAATGTTTGGGTTTTTTTTCTGAAAACAGAGATTAACAGATCAGTTTTTTTTAAAATTGAAAAAAAGGGAAAATTTTTGGGAAGGACAGAACCTTTTAAAAGGAAGACGTCCTCCCTAAAGGAAAGGAGATTGGTCAATTTGGTTTTAAATTTAAAAATTTAAAGTAATTGTGTGAGCGGGGGGGTTTAGGAAAAGATGTCACCTTATTCTGACTTCCATAAAAAGAAAATATTACATATTAATCTAAGAAAATTGTTTCAAAAGATGACCCATTTAGTGACAATTCCAAAAGGGTGCAACATTTGCTGTATTTCTATCCACAACAATCATTGCTATTTTGTTTTTGTTAAAAAAATGACTTCAGTTTAAAAAACCTAAACCTTAAGCATGTAACTCAAATCACACAATAAATTTAAAAATAAATCATCTTTTTGTAAAATTGTAATGAATTACCTTTTCAAAGCTTTCGTCTTCTACTCAAATCAAGTCCAAAGAAACAAAGCCAATGTCGCTAATGAAAGCAATATCATATCCAGATTATCACAAGCAAAACCGCCAGTACAAAATTAATACGATTATAAAGAGATACGTGCGATTATGAAGAAATGTAGTGTACTCTGATTGTATCAAATGATAATTATAACAAAGATAATGTACCGTAAAATCCGGCGTATAACGCGCACCTATACTTTCAAGCTGCAGTTCTTAATTTTTAGGTCAATCCTCCGTATAACGTACATTCCCTATTTTACGAAAACCTGAAATGAATGTTGCAATGCTCTTATGTTTGGAAGTCATTTGTTTTATTATTCCAAGAAAAAAAGGGCTTGCCTGGTCATGAGTTCGAGTCCAGTAAATAAAGACCCGCCTGTAGGGCAGCATGCACGTTAAATCTTCAGAGCTGAAGGTCCTCCCGTGGGTGTTGTGGTAGTTAGGAAGGGGTGCCAGCTCATTCGTCCACGTCCGACCATGGTTCAAATAGTGGTGTAAAAGTCCCGTGTTGCTAAACGTGCGCGTTAATATTCAATCAATCAATCAATCTAGGAAAAAAATATATATTTCTAGAACTCTCTACCGCCTTTTATGTTCATAAAGATTGTCATTTCTGTTAAAGAAATATTATTTCGATAAATGTAAGTCTAATTTTTCCGCCGTCTTTTTTATTTAAGCTCTCGTTTTATACCGTATAACGGCACCCGAAATTTCAATCATATTTTTTGTGTCAAAAGGGCCCATTATACGTCGGATTTCACCGTAATTGTGCAGAATGATTCAATCACTAGGCATCGACGTCACTATCGGTCTAACTCGTTAGAATTACAACAAAATATATATCTCGCTCTATTACTCTGTTTTTCCAGTGGTCATCGTACGCATTCTTATTATTCATTTTTTCGAATCTTTGAGTGTAGAATACGAATGCACTGAAAGTGTAAATCATTTATAAGTATTACAAAAAATATCTATTAAATTTGTTACGGTTTGAGTTACACACTGAAGATTGTAAATTGTATTTGTAAAAAAAAAACAGAATGGCAACGATTGTTATGGATAGAAATTTAGCAGGTGTTGTACCATTTTGGAACTGTTACAAAATGAGTCATCTTTTGAAATAATTTTCTTAGAGTAGTATTTAATATTTTTCTTTTTATGAAGCGTCAAAGTTTATATAGGTGACGTCATTTTCTCAAAACGGCTCAAACTCCGTAAATTTAACAAAAACACAAAGGTTTTTGATCTATTTGATGAATTAACAAACCATAAAAAACCCTTTTGGTGGAAAAATAACCGTGAAATTATGGAAATTTGTGGTCACAGTACCTGATGGTGCGATGGAAGGTAGCAACAGAGGTTTTTAAAATGAAGCGATGCTCTGGAAAAAAAAATCTGTATGATTGTTATGTAAGGAAAGAATAATTGTACCATTTTGGAATCTTAAGCAAATGGGACAACTTTTGAGAAACTTGCCTCGGGTTGTGTGCACAATAGTTTTTTTATGGAGAGTCAAAGTTAGGTGACATCTTTTTCTCAAACTGACTCGCACAAACAAGGTTGATTTTAACTGTTGTTGCTCATGCCACCTGTCTGACGTAGTCAGAACGAGGCCCAGAAATTCATCGTGGGAAGGGGTTAGAAGTACGCCTGTCGTTGGCTAGGGCCTTAGAAACCATACAGGTGACAGTACGAATTGGGCTCGCGAAATTCTCCGAAGGGGAACGATAGATGCAACCCATTTTCCCTCTCCCTTTGGCAAGAACTGAAGGGGAAATATTCCCCAGTCCCCTGCCCCTCGTGTTTTAGCCCACAAGACTTTCGACCCCGTTCAGCGTATCGTGTTTTTCGTATTTGGGGCATCGGGCATCGAACCCAGGCCTTCCGGTCTAGAGTCCGATGTTCTAACCACTAGGCTACCCATGGACCTACGATTTTAACTAAATCAGCAAACCGTTTTGTCCAACTAATAGTCCGGCTGTGTAAGATGACGTTAATGAAAAAATCATCGTAAAATTGCGAAATTAATGGTCACCAATGATGTGATTAAGGTGCCAATTTTACACATTTTCAAAATTTGATTGTCCTCACTTAGCAAAGTTCAGGGGGATTTTTCTTTTATTTTCCCTTGAACAGATATGACCTTACCTTTCCCCTCATACCCGTTTGTCCTCAAGTTTCGGGATACCCTGTACAATAATAAATGTGAAACAACAAGCACGTATTTTTTCTATTCTATTCTAAGACCGTTAAGTGAGTCTATTAAAAAGACTAAATTGAAAAGCACAATTTTTTTGTTCTGCATTTTATTATCATTAACTGGATTTGCATTACATCTTAATTTCGATCCCTCACACAGCCAATTAAAAAAATATTTAATACAATTAATAATTATATAATTATGTGTATAACTAGCTGTGTAAAATAATTATCAGTTTTTAAGCTATTGCTTAACATTCTGTGGAATATTAATAAAATTCATCATACTAAATATTGTAAAAAATATGAAAATAGAGTTAATAATTTAATTGCGATTAGATTCGAAGGAGGTTAAAGAAAATGTTTGAGAGAAACTGAAAGATTTTAATTCAAAAAATTCACAACTATAATAGAGTTCTTTTTAGAGAACTGAGAATTTTTAAGTTAATACAAAATATTCCCGCTAAGTGCTTCGCCCCAATATAAAAAGAACACTGTTATCCTCCAAAATGTAAAGAAATGGAGTCACGAGAAAAGGAATGAGTTGTGACGTATTGAGAAAATTAATGAGTAGTGTGAGAGTAAAAGAATTAATTTATTTATTTACGCCTACATATACATATTTACAACGATTTACCAAACCCCTATTTAACGAATTCCCCTTCCCCTATTTTACGAATAATAAACCACTAATTAACGAATTATTTCAAAAGGCGAAAATTATTTTTATTGGCCTGGATTAGAAAAATTTCAATTTATTTTCAAATGGTGTATCCCCGGGGTGGGCACAAAGTCGATCGCGATCGACTGGTGGACCCCAAAGACATTTTGGGGGGACCGCCTGAAGATTTAGCGGTTAGTAATTATATAGGGAAATATTTAAGATAGGTTAATACGCAAAGTTTTTCTTCTGTGGCTATTAAACAAATTAACTTTAGATAAAAATGCTTTTTTTTTGTATGTATTTTGAATTCTTTCATAACAAACGCATCATTTCATATTATTATATTTGGGGCTATTATTATTGTGTTTTGTTTTTGCGTCTTGCTTTAAACGCGGTTTTCAAAAGTGTAAGTTTTTTTTATTATTTTAGTTCTTTAGGTAAGTACATATTCCGTATTTATTATATTAAAGTTATAAAATAAATATTGTAGACCTTTTCCTACCTCAACACACATACGACACTGGGCATTGGCGCACACAAGAATTTTTCAAGGGGGAGGGAGGGTTGAGGGTTGAAAGCCTACAATTCTTGTATTATACCGCAATACGCAGCCAAACATATTTTTTTGATTTTGTAGACTGTCGGGAACAAAAAAACAGTTAAAAATAAATTGCTAAATAAATAATCAGCATTAATTAATAAAAATTATTAATAACAAAAAATTTCATTTCACATACTAAATATATGGGATTAAATCAATCGGAAAAAATCAAGGGAGGCTCCAGACTCGTGGACCCCTTTCCCCCTCCTCGTATGCTCCACTGACACTGGTGGACCGCAACACCCTGAAAAAATTAGAAGTAGCTCGTACCCTAGAAAAGTCTGCCACCCTGGTGTATTCTTTTGGCCGGAACAAAAAATACTTTTTTTGTAAGCAGCACATTTTGATGGGAAAGAGTGCAGCCCATTATTAGATTTTACAGATGCAGATGAGTCATGGTTGAAAACAGGAATAGAACAGGAAATTCCTTTACCTCATCCTACTTCGAATTCCAAAGGTTAAGTGGTAGAGTATAGCGCTTCCACGCCACAGCTCCGGGGCTCAAATCCTGAGATGGCCAACATCGACTCAGCCTTTTAACCCTTCAGTGGGTCGATTATGTTCCCAAGCGCTTAGGGACTGAACACTGGGGGTTTCGCTTCAGAATGACCACTTGACCGAAACATCTGTACATGCACCCCAGCGCTTAAGGTCATGTAAACTGGAATAGGCACAATAGGCCTTGGCTCTCATGGGATGTTGTGCCACTGAGTTCAGTTCAGTTCATCCTACTTCACAACAAGACTTTTTAATAATTTGTTCTCTTTCTTGCGAGGTGAGGTTTATTATACGTATAGTTTTCTAGAAAATTTGATTTTTGAAAATTTGTAAAGCATGGCAGAATGTTTTATAATATAAGTAAAAAAAAAACAAAAACATTTAACTCAAGGTTATTGAAAATTTATCCCCCTTCAAATACAAAAAATTAGGCACCGGATAATTAAAATTTTATTTTTTTCCCTTACTTTTTTTGACGTTGATAAAATCAAATCTTAAATTTAAAAAGATTTAGCTATAATCATCATCTTAAGGTCTTAAATTAAACCCGATTTAAAAAAAAAACTCCTAAACTTTTTATTAATTTAAAATTTATTTACAAATTAAATTCATTTGTTAAATGTTTACAATTTACTCACTTTCTAACTGGGAGAGTGGAAAGAGGATCTGGCATCCCTTTAAATTTTCTTTCAGCTGAGAATGGAGAAAGCATCAAATTTAAGAGGGCATTCTGTGTACTTTTTGGTCAAAGTTTGTTAATACTTAGGGGGATTACCACATAATCTACATGCTTATGGATTAGCCATTTTTACGACTGGATAAACTTCTTTCGACATCTCATTCGTCCCTAGGGGAACTCAATAAAAAATTTTGTTTCAAAGTGGAAAAAAATTTTTGTTTTGTTAAATTTTAGGGAAGTTTAAAATTACAATGGCTAATTCATGGGGTCAATGATAAAGATAAATACGTGTTTTCCATTGAATTAAAAACAGACATCAAACTAATTGTACACGCTTTGTTCTATTTGTAAAACTTAAGTAAAATTTTATAATTGGGGAAAGATGTTCAAATGTTATGAAAAAAAATTTCTTCAAAATATAAAATTTTAAAAAATCTTGTTTTATGCATGTACTTTTAAATAAAATGCATTTTGTCTACTTATATGCGTAACTATTGTTGACAAACTTGTATTTATTAAGAGAAAGTTTCTGAAAAGATCAAAAGTTGCAACAACGAAACGCACGAACTGGTTAGCTGGAAATACATGATTATGACGACAAAGGAGTTTTTGAACGGATTGGCTAAAAACACCACGTGGTTATCATTATCATGTGACTAATACGTCACATGAGCTCGTGAACGACACACAATCCGTTTCATCTTCAATAACAAATGTTCCCAGTTGTCTATTTTTAGGGATACAGAGGCCCGCTATCTACAGACAGTGGGCTAAATTCCTGACGTCATAGTCACATGATAAATGCAACACATATTTCTAGCCGTTCATTTCATGCCCTTCACTGTATCCAATTTTTGCTTTTGTTGCTTTGAAACTTTCTTTTAAAGAGTACTTATTTGTCAACAATACATCATAGGTAAACTAAATGCCCTTGATTTAAAAATACCCGCATATTACAAGATTTATTTTTTAATTTTGAAAAATTTTGAAGAATTTTAATACACAAACATCTTTATCCAATTATTTACCAAAATTTGACAAATAGAATAGTAAGTAGAATGTCAGTAGTAGAAGTCTGCTTTCAATTTTTAGTTCAATAGGGATTGTGTAATTGCATTTATCATGTTACCATTTAGCTATTACGCTTCCTAATTTTAAATCACAGTCGAATTATGAAATCGACATACGAACAAACACCCTACTTTTCACATCCGTGCCAAAGGTGAACTTTGCGCCGTGACAGGTTTAACGTACATTTGACTGAAATTTTGAAAGTCGTAATAGGCTCAATTCACGGCGGTCACAGGATAAAATCAACCCGTGTTCACGTCTTAATTCAAAATGCATTAAATAAATTTGTATTGTTGTTTTATTTGTAATTTTAGATTTCATAATTGGTAAAGATCTTCAAATATAATAAAAAAATTAATCAAAAACATATTAAAATTTAAAAAACTTATTTTATTTGTGAACTTTAAGTAAATTTTACTTATTTATGTACGTTATTGCTGTTGACAAATATAACCTTTTTAAAAATTTCTTCAAAGAGCAAAAGTTGGCAACAACAAAGCGCATGAGCTGATTTTCTGACAACACATGATTGTATTTATTGTATGATTATGACGTCACATGAATTTATGAACTGATTGGCTAAAAATACGTGTTTATCATCATCATGTGACTATGACGTCACATGAATTTAGCCCATTTCGATACCATGAACAATCGGGTACCGAAGTCTTACTTCTCTTACAAATTGTTACCAAAATTATATCTCACTATCAAAAATTACTTATTTTCATAGTACTAGATATATTCACTATGTTCTTATTAACTTACTTTGATCTTGTATCACATTTACAGTCGAACAAACTGCTAAAAGAACATAGCAAAATAAGGCATTGGAAAAAAAAAATCGTTCCTTAGATCGATTCTTTTGTCAGAAAAATCTCTTTGATCAGCAAAATTGGCTTCAGAAATATGAGATGTTTATTAAAAACAGTACACTGCCTAACTTTTCAATATATTCTACTAAGTAACCCTTTCAAGAGTGTCCATTAGTTCCGAAAATATTTCGACAGAATAAAAAGTACCTTTTTAGAGTAAAAGAAATATGATTCTGCGTTTCATAGTTGTACGTCAAACTTGTCTTTCAAAACACATTTTTCGTTCCTTTTAACTTATAATGAAAAGAAATTTTAAAAGTTTAATTTTTTAAAAATAAAAACATCATTATTTAGAGTTCAATTCGATTATTAAGAACTGCACATGAAATAGAAAATGAAATAAATATTATTCGCATATATTATCTGTTTTGTTCAACCATATACACATAATTTTTCGGTTGTATTTTTAAATAAAAAAAAAAAAAATTGAAATGAACTTCCAAGGAATTGGAATGAAAAATGGAGATTTATATAAGACTTAAATATATTTCTTTAAATTTTACAGATGAATTTTGATATGCATATACAGTGGTGACAAAAAGTCCTGAACACAAACATTCTTTTTTTTGTCTTATTTTTGAGTTTAACGTAATTTTTCTTATGAAGTTATAGTACTATTTTAAATGCCGTTATTGATTCTAATGTATTTTTTATGCTCATTTCAAATCTGTTACTAGTTTTTTAATCCTACAAGTATTTTTTTACAGAACAGTTCCCTGAACACGAGAATGTATATAGTATGAACAAAATAATACAATATAGGAAAACGTAATATACGAGGTAGAATAACAGAAAACTCTACAAATACGTTCAATTTAACGCGGCTTATGAAAATTATTTGAATGCTGCATGTATGAACTGTGACATGGGTGATTTTAAAACCATGTCGTGGGGTTTCACGTAAGTTAGAGGTGTGGGGTTCTCGAAATGATGAGACATTTTAAATTTTAATATGACTTTTTTTAAAAATTTAACAAATTACTTAGATCCCGAACATATATACTTATATTAAGTGAGAATAAACCAAAACACGTACCCTTAAATTTAACAAAAGATCGCGCAATTAGATCCTTTAATATAATTATATTATATCCCCTCTTAAATTCAATAAATATTCGCGTTGGAATATAATCTTCCAAAACCGGTTGAATGCGCTACGCCCAATCCACTTCAAATATTTCCCCAAATTTTGGGCTTACAAGGGTATGTACCTTGGGTTGAATGGCGAGTTTTACTTAATTCTAGGTAAGCCCCCGTCGTCACAACACTTCTATTTCTCTGAACTGAACTTTCTCTAAATTGCCATTTTGCTCACTAAAACTTCTACCCTTTTTAAAAGGGTTTATCTTATTTGCATCTCCCTTCGTTTCACTTCTTGGTTTTGGGGTTTTAAAAAAAGGGTTTCCCATTAATCTTTTGGCCGTCAAAGAACACAGGGTTATGTTAGAGAAAGGACGCGTTGAGGTGTAAGGGGAACGATCAATTTATATATATATATATATATATATATATAAATATATATATATATATATATATATATATGACATGAAAGGAAGAAACAGACTTATTTTTTAAAAAGGATCTTTATTTGATAAAAAGTTGGACATCATCTGACGAAAGAAGCAGGGGAAAAAAAAGAACGCCACCGAATATTTTAAAATTGGGTTAAACTTTTAAAAGGGGGTCACCTCACAAAAATCCGGGTGAAAATGGGTTTTAAATTTTTTGGTTAAAAAAATAAAACCCCTTTTTTTAAACCCTAATGAAATTTTTAAATTTTGGTTCTAACTAAATTTAAAGAAGTTTTTTTTAATTTTTTTTTTTTAAAAAGTTTTTTTACACCTTTTCAAACCCCAAAACAGAGGATCGCCACCCCCCCCCTCAAATCAAAACAAAGACACATGCTATTTTTCAGCCTTTTCAAATAGTTTAAATTGATTAAAAGAATTTATTTTTGATAAACAACTTATTCGGGAAATTAAAATTGAAAAATTTTAGATGCTTTTTATTTTTTAACAGCCGCATGTTTTTTTTTTACCTCATTAAAAAACACCAATTTCCAACATTTTGGGGGGAAAGTTTTTTTAAATAAAAACAATAACAATAATGATTTTTAAAAAAACTTTTTTACAACTCGGTTAAAAATAAAACGTTTTTAAAAAACGAAATTTTGGGAAAAAATGTAAAAAAACCCAAACTTTCGATGAAATTAAACTTTTTTGCATTAACAGTCAAAAAGATTTCAACAAAAATAATTCAGTTTTTAAATCAAAAGTTGGGGTAAGTTTAATAAAGGGGTATGTTTTTTTTGGATTCATTTGAATGTTTCGTGAAATGACTGACACTGTCCCTGTTTTTTTTGGGTGTTTTGAAACAACATTAATAACATAAATAAAATGAAAAACCAAGGTATTCACATAAATTTTGGCTAAAAAATTTTTAATTGGGTTTGATTTTTGTGGTCTTATTCAAACATTTCTTAATGTCAGGTTTACAAAAAACAATAGTTAATAAAAAAGATAAAAAATTTATATGAAATTGAAAGGGGGCTTTCATATGCTATGAGGTTTTTAAAAAAAAGGGTTGAAAAAAATTTTTTTGCGGAGTTATGAATTTGTCACCTACACAAAAGTGATTTTACGATTCCATGAATACATTAAATAACGCGAAGAAAAAAGTAACTAAAGTTTTCTATGACTTAACTATTCCCGAAATGATATCATTTAATATTGGATGCTAAAATGTATCTGTTTTATCGATGGTCCCCCCAAAAAAAAAAGGGGCCCAAATACTCAATATAAATGGTGTTGTTACGGCTTTTTATTTTGGGCCCTGGGAAAGGGGTTGTTGATCCCGGAAATATTGTCGTGGAAATGCTCATGTAATTTTTTAAAAACAATGTATATAGCGATGGTGTTCGGCAAGGTTACATTGTAAATAGTAGGGGAACGGGGGTTTTAAGGAAAGTACTTCTTTTTTTTTTTTCCCTTTTTTAACTCACACAGGGGGGATTAAAACAATTTACGATATACACAATATTTGGACTCTAAAAGCCCAAAAAAGCAGTTTTAGAACCTAAACCTTAAAAAATATGTCAATATTGAAAAAAATTTGGGAAAGTGTTGGTCATGTTGTTTTGTGAGAAAATGATTGGGGGCATGACTTGGGGGGTTAAAATCAAAATTAAAAAACAAAAAAAAAATGAGGACATAAAAAACTATGATGCCATAATGGCTTGATAGATACATAAAAAAGACAAATTTTAAAAAAAACTATGTTTTGGCTATTCAAAACAAAATCGGAAACTTTTAATAAAAAGGCAAGCTTTTTTTGGGCTTTTTATTTTTGATAAAATCTGCACAAATTTGAATCTACGCAGGTTTTTGCCCTTTTGGGAAAATGACTTGTGGTGGTTATATAATATGTCCCAAAATGGAAAGGGGTTAAAATATAAGCATAAACCCCCAAAACCTATTGCAATTAGGAATTGCATAAAAAATATTTTAAAAGATCTCTAGTCTTGAAATTTTATCTAAATGCTACTTAATAAAACTCAAAATATTAGAGAAAGCGGGAAAAAATTTTTTGGTTGGTTAATTCAAAAAATTCATTAAATTTGTGCCGGGGTTGGGGAAATTTTAAAAAATACAAAATATATGAAGCCCATATAACCTTAATTTGGGTTTATTACCAAAATTAAAAATTTTTGATGTATTAAACATTTAATCCGGTTTTACAAATGTCAGGGGTTTTAAAATGGGGGTTTTGCGTTAAAATTTGAAAAAACAGAATAGGCAGTTTACAATGAACCCAAAAAACTAGAAAATTTAAAAAAAACAATTTAAAAAGTAGGGCAAAAAAAGATGAAAACCCTTTCAGATGACACCCGCAAAAATTTAAGTTATAGTTCCGGGGATGCTTGGGTTTAAAGGGAAAATTTTTTTTTTAAATCACTATTTCTCAAAAGTGTAAATTTCAACACAAAAGGAACATTTTTTAAAACACTACTTCTTTTTTTAGCCTTGAAACTTTTCACAGGGGTTTAAAACCCATACAAATGAATATTTTTTAAAAAGATTTTGTAAAAAAATTATTCAAAAATATTTATGGATTAAAATGTTTCAAAAATTTTTATCGTTTTAAAAAATTTTTACGGTTTTTACTCCACATATGAATTTTTAAAAAAAACAAAATTTTTTAAAAAAAGCTCCCCTTAAAATAATAAAAACCAAAATGAATACACAAAAAAATTCCTGACTGTACAACCTGCCAATTTTTTAAAAAATTTCCTTAAACTTGGTCATTTTTTTAGGGGGGAAAAAGGGGAAAAAGCTGCGGGGAAGTGACCCCCTTTAAAAAACCGATCACGGCGTTCATGAGTGCTCTTTGAAAGTTAATGCTGAAAATATAGGGATATTAAAATAAAAAATCTGGAAATTTGACATGTTTATTGGCTGGCCATATGTTCGGAAGAAATAAATGGGTGGGTTAATTTGATATTTGAAAGGGGAGGAGAAAATATAAAAAAGGGGAATTGCTAGATAGGGGAAATTTTAATTTTTTAAACTAATTTAATTATCCTTACATAATATATATATATGTTATGGTCCAGTAGTTTGCTTTAACTACGGTTCTACATCTTTTGGGTATGGAATGCACCAATTTCACAAAAAGTTCTTCGTGACAGCATAGTTGAAAGAAAATATTAAAGCTTCAACTAACTTACGTTTGATTGAAGGTTTTTTCTTCTGACTATCATTGTAACGCCCATGGGGACGTTAGTGTTTTGGGGTTCAAGCAAGGAAGGAAAGGAAGAAAGGCCAGGGAATGAACTAAACATTAAACCCATAAGAGCAATCGTATATGATTAATTTAACTAACATATCAATAAAAACGCTTATCTAAATATTGGAGCGCTCTTGACTGCTACGCTTGTATTTTATTTAGATAACTTGCTTAACTTATACGACCACCGGTCGTAATCTGATTCCCCCTTCTACCTTCGCTATCAACCATCATCGTGTACTTTAATACCAACGCTTAAATAGAAGTTCTCATTTGCCTAAATCTCGTCTTCTTCACTGAGAAAGGTTTTCAACTGAATTCCCAGTCAAAAAGAATAATTTTAGGATTAGTGGAAGATTCGCGGATAGACCCGTTACATCATAACCAATATTATGTCATAGATTCTCTATCGAATTAAGATCCAAAGACTGTCCTGTCTAGGTCATTTTATTCACAGTATTCCAACCAATTTTTGACTACTTTTACACGGTGACATGGAGCATTATCGTCTTGAAAACATCATGACTGATCTCCAAAAATATCTTCTTTTGTTGGCAGCAATTCATCTTGTAGTACTTTGTATTATCTTGTAGTATTCCCCCTGGTTTTCTCTGTTTTTCTCACGATATGTCTTACAACTACATGAGGAAATACGTAGCTTCATAGCATCACTTTCATCGGTTCCTTATTATGGGATTGAGATACTGAGGTCAGAATTCTCTATGAGTGTGTTGTCTTATAAGGACATTTTATCATAATATATTACCTTTTTAAGTCTTTAACAACCCATAATGAATGATCACTTGACTGGGTCAATTTGCAAGTAATGGTTTTGAGTGAACTCTTTGAAGCCTTGAAATCCAATTTTCAGCAATCTTCTTCTCACAATTCTTAAGTACACATTCAAACTCGATGATAAATTCAATTATTTCAAAATTTGTGATGAATTAAGCTTTCTGCTTGAAAGTAAAATACCGTACAATACCCTACATTCACGTAAAGTTGTTTTTCTTGATTATCCATATTGCTTCCTGTTCACAAAATAATTTGTTTCAGGATATGTTTTCAACGTTTTCACGACAGCAGGAAGACCACGTGGTTCTTCACCAGCAATTTGGTGTATAAAATAACATTCTCCCTTCAAAAGTTGTATTTTGTATCTTTCATTATTAGGGAGAAACGAATATTTACCCATAATTCCAATATTATCCACCCAAGCATTTCAAATTGCAACACAGAACTACTTTAAATGCCCTAAAACGTGCTACAGATTCTGTTTTCAACCCTTTATCACTAATGCTCTCTATTTGGTTGGATTGATAGAGTACTTAAATGGTTGAAAAGCAATCATTTATTACATTACAGTAACCTGGCATTTGTCTTATCATTGCATTTTTCTAAAAAATATCACTAAAACTATTTACTTAACACAAATTCTACAAATAGATTTGAAATCAGCTAGAAAAAATCCATTAGAATCAATTACAATCATTAAGAAAGTGCGATAATTACAAAGGGAAAAATTAACTCAAACTCAAAAATTAGGCAATGAGTGTGTTCAGGACTTTTTGCCACCACTGTGTACCCTTTTTAAGATAAAAATAATATGAATAAAATGAAGAATAAAATAGATTGATAAAAATTTTTGAAAACACTGTTTTAAAAAAGTTAGGTTTAACCAATTTTGTGGTTAGCCAACCTTCCCTCTTTCTATTTATAATACTGAGCGAAATCTTATGGAATACAATGGATAGAAGTCCCAAATCCCTTTTTGATGAAAAGCTCATACACCTAAGAAGAGTATTCGAAAATGTTAAATATCATGCTCAAATCAAAGAACAATAAACGGTTATTGCTAGATTCAGTAACTTAAGGGTGTCCGACTACGTTCGGACCTGTTGTTTTATAAAAGCGTAAAATGGAAAATTTTTTTAGGGATATTAAATTTACCACTTAATTAGAATACATGCATAAAATTGAAAAATATTATTGAAAAAAAATTTTTTAAAATGCCTTTTTTTTGTAAAAAAAATTAACATAAAATTACCTATTTTAAAAACTTTTCCCTTTTTTAAAATTTGATTTTTATAATAATAATAAAAGAACTAGGTTTTTTTGAAATATATAACTTAGAAATGTGATTATCCCAAGTTTTAATACAACAAATTTTAAAAAAAAAAACACCGATAGTTATTTCAATTGGTAGTAACTCCGCAAATAATGCGATTTTCAAAACTTCTAGTTAAAGGCTTTGGGGAAAATTTTATTTTTATATAAGAAAATTTTATTATTTATGAAGCTTTTTTTTTATAAAAGGGAAAAATTTTTTGAAAATAGGTAATTCTTTGTTCTTTTTCATCCAAAATATTGCATTCAAATAATTTTTCATTCTATTAATATTGTTAAAACAATTTGATACATTTATTCTAATCTAAATGACACTAAACATCATAAAAGTTATCTATTTATGCTCTTTCTTTAGGGTATCCGACTACGTTCGGAACCGTGATTTTGCAAAAGCGTATAAATGAATAATATTTCTGATGTTTAGTGTCACTTAGATTATAAAACGAATATAAAATTGTTTTGAGAATAGTATTACAATAAAAAATTATTTAAGTGCAATATTTTGACAAAAAACATAGAATGACCCATTTTAAAAAAATATTCCCCTTTTTCATCAAAAAATTTCTTTATTATAATTTTTTTCCTGTTAAAACTCAGACGTCTGTACGGGGAGGGGGAGGGGGAATTTTTTAAAATATATAACTTAAAATTTTGGGTTTATTATGTTTTACAGACAACAGGGGGGAAAAATTTTTTAAGAAAAAAACGCCGAAAATTTTTTCAATGGGTTGTAACTCTGAAAAAAAGTAAATTTTTAAAAACTCATAGTTGAGCTTCTGTCCCAGATACCCGGGGTTTTATATACAGGCAAAATATCATTACAATAGAAGCATTTGTCACAAAAGGAGAACATTTTGAAAAAAGGGGTTTTTCTAAAAATTAATTTTTTTCCGATATATTTATTTTTTAAATAATTTTTTGTCAAAATGTCCTTAAAACAATTTTATCATGTTTTTAATCTAAGTGACACTAAATATCATGAAAGTTATCCATTTATGCACTTTTTTAAAATTACTGTTCTGAACGTAGTCGGATACCTTAAATACGAACTCTCGAAGCTTTAAAAATGAAAGCTGATTAGTAGTAAAATTAACAGTTATAATTTTTATAAATAAAATAATTATAAATAATATCACTAAGCGTAAAGCTGAATAATATTAAGAATATTTTTATAATTTTTAATGCGAAAAACGAATGACTGAAAATTAGGTTTTGTAATCAATTGTTATATTTTTCATCCCTGGATTTCGGGATTACACTATTCAAATCCCGGGATTAGGATTGGACTATTTATGTGAAAAATACTTTAGAACTAACTTTTGATTTCATGATAAATAAAAATATTAATGTTATTACGAATCTTTTATTTTGTATTTACAAAAATGAATTAAATCAGGGCATAAACGAGTAATGTGACTATATAATCGTAAAAGAGAGTTTAAAAAGAGTATTTTATTAGGACAGAAAATAATTTATAATTCACCTCGGAAATAGTTAAGTAATAATACAAATACTTATACTAAAGTATACTTATTAAGAGTAAGTATATCACTAGTTAATAAGTTAAATAAAAAATAACAAAGAACACAAGCACAAGAGTAACAACTGTACATAACAACTATAAGTACACAAACACAAGTAACAACTACAAGAGGCTTATGAACACTTAACACAAATAAACTGAAATAAAAACAAAAGCTATACAAAAAAATTAATAAAATTATTTCCTACCTAATAGGTATACTAGAATAATCAAAAAATATTGTAATATTAAGTATATATATGCGGTGATAAAGTTGAAACACGATATCACAACGGAAGTTGAAGAATTTCTTTGGTTATGCGTTGCACGCGTTACCGAGTATTTTGTATTTTTAAGTAATAATAAGTAAAGGATCAATAAGTAATTAATATGTAGTAATAAGTAAATAATC
Organism: Trichonephila inaurata madagascariensis; assembly: GCA_019973955.1. Lineage (NCBI taxonomy): Eukaryota > Metazoa > Arthropoda > Arachnida > Araneae > Nephilidae > Trichonephila > Trichonephila inaurata. The sequence goes on along the minus strand of BMAV01026354.1, from coordinate 31,634 downwards.
AATAAATAATTAATAAGTAATGATAAGTTAATAAGTAATAAGTAATATAGTAAGTTAATAATTAATGCGTAATAATAAGTTAATACTTAGTACGTTATAGTAAGTTAATAATTAATAAGTAATAGTAAGTAAATAATTAATAAGTAATAATAAGTTAATAATTAATAAGTAATAATAAGTTAATAATTAATAAGTAATAATAAGTTAATGATTAATAAGTAGTTATTAAGTAATAATAAGTTAGTTAAGTTAATAATTAATAAGTAATTATTATGTAATAATACGTTAATTAAGTTAATAATATTGTAATATTAAGTATACATAATGTGATAAAGTTAAAAAACAAGATTTTAACAACGTAAGTTTAAGAATTTCCTCGGTAACGCGTTGCACGTGCAAGTGTTTGCCAGTGCATCACATGATTTCGATCTAGCACCGATTATCTGTAAATTTAGTCCTTGGTAAACTGAATACTAATGTCTAGTACTCAGTAGTAGTCTAGTACTATGAGTTTCAAATTGTTTCGTTAGAATATTTTTTCAATATATTTATCTTTACGAAAAAAAATAACTGCACAAAAAAAAAATTCATGTACATATTTCATAAAAAAATATTAATTTTCTGAGAATTGAATTCTTAGAATATTTTAATGAGAAAAAACTTTAAACTATAATTAGACACAAATTAGATTAATTATTTTAATCCCGGGATTTCGGGATTTGAAGAAACACTAGGATCCGGAATTTCGGGATCTAGATCCTGAACTGCTAACCCTACCGAATATTGTGTAATATTATAAATGAATGAGAGAGAGACAAGACCTTCTTTCTTGTTATGTGACAATCAAAAAATTGGACAGTCTTTGACATCTCGTAACTTTTTAATTGTTTCTAAATTTTTAACTTTTAATTACTGCCTTTAAACTCTGGATTATAAAATAAAAAGTAATATAAGATAAAAAATATATTTTTTAAATATGTTTAAATGAAGAATATAAAGATTCAGGAGCTTCTCAATAATTACCGCAGTCTCTCTAACTGTCTTAAGAAAAAATCACAAACAATTTCGATAAACAATATTATTTTATTTTTTTAAAAAAACTTATAGTTCTTTTACATTGCTTTTTACTTTGAAACATTTCAAGCCTGTAATGTTACAGAAGAAGTCCAAAAATCAAAATACTTATAAAGAGCTGTATATATTTCATTACATACTAATTTTTAACTAAATTCGTCTATTTTTTCCTGTCATAAGATATGTTCCATATTTTGTTTCCTATTTCGTAATGTTAAATAAGTTTACATGTTGTAGGAGAAACATGTTTACTTACAGATTGTTTTTAAATTTTAAAACACTATAAAAATGTAAATGTATAAATGGGGAACACTGAACTTGAATAAAAATTGAAACATTTTTCTATCCCGAAACATTACTCGTTTCGTTTACCTCTGACCGGAACATCAATTTCTTTGCCGCTCTTAGAAACATCCATCTGACAGACGGGTACGCAAATTTTTTTGAATTTTATTACTCTCTTTTTAGGACTGTTTTAAATATCCTTATCACTCATGAAACTGAGTAGAAATTTTAATATTTAAATCTTTTTATAAGGCACAATTTATTAATATATTTTTATCACAAGAATTGTGACTAGAATTTTTATAAAAACTGATTAGAAATTATTTACATTCATGTAAAAAGAATTAAAAATAATGATACCAAAAACGAAAAAACTATAAGAATATCGGTATGATAGATGGTGACAGATTAGAAAAATCACACATATCATGAGTTGAAAAAAATTTCCAAGTACAACCACGTGCTCCTCTCACTGAAGATATGTCCTCAACCACGTGTCCGACTGAAGATGTCCACCTCAAAAACCACACCACAGCATTATCTACAAGCATCAAAGCAAATCATCCCCGTCTGTGAGACGGATGTTCTGGTTAGAGGGTTAATTTAGGCTATTTTACATTTGTCGAAAGGATGAAAAAATTTAAAATTCTCGTTTTTTTGTCAAAGTATTCCATATTACAATTACTTCTGTTTAAATCAAACAATATTTGCACAATAAACCCCTATTTATCAGAAAGCATTAAATAATTACATAGTTTTAAGCAAGATTTCTAATAATAAATAAGTTCCAACAAGATCCTAAAAATTCGTTGAATTCTGTGTAAATAATTATTTTATCTGTTCTGATCGTCTGCATTTTACTTCACCTCTGTAGATGACCGAAACCATGGATACGAACTAGAGTAACTATTTTGCATTTAAGGATGATTGATTATTTTAGATGTCAACATTGGTCTGTAGAGGAAATACATACTTTTGTGCAGTTTTGGATTAGAATGATCCATTGTCACACACACACACACACACATTGGGCTGCTGTTCTGTTTCATTAGCGTCCATACATATACAGAAATGGTTTTTTTTTAATTCCTACTATTAGCTCGCACTGTCTGTATATTTATTTATTTACATATTTGTATATTTATTTATTTATCTTGGTGGAATTTTCAATCGCTAATAAAATACATTTTAAAGTGCTGAATTGAGCTGAAATTTTATGTACAGGATCATTTTAGATGACAATACAATAATTTAATTATAATTAATAAAAATTAATTGATTAAAACTAATTATTTAAAGAATTACAAATACAGCCACATTGGCTACTTAGCGACCCTTTTGGCGACTTGTGTCAAAACTTGTGTGTGAAAAGTTTTTTTTCCCACGTGTTAAAGCATTCAGTTGGACTGAAATTAAAAGGACAATACGATACTTTAATGATAGTTAAAAAAACTAATTATAGCTTAATGTTGTGATTATGTCCTATGTATATACATATTTATATTAGTTGTAACTATTTAATAAAAAGTAGCTAAAATAAAATTTTTCGTTGTTGATCTAAGTAAGAATTGACTTAAAAACTATTTTTTTATATTACTTGTTTCTTTTTTGTATCACATTTATGGGAACCTTATGGGAAATTACCAATTGGAAATTTAATAGAAACCGTGCATCTGGTGTTTTACCCTTTATCTACCACATTATGATTCACTGCAGTTTTTTTCATGCAATAGTTGTTTTTTTTTTAATCACTACATTGAAAATTAAGAGATATACATAAACAAAATACTCAACTTTGGGAAATTTAATTCGTTAGAGCCAATTAATTAATTAAAGATATTCATCTGTATAATTTATTATATACACTGTTTACTTAAAATAAATAATCAAATCGTTTTCTAAGGTCTTCATTAACTTACAAAAATAGAAAAGAAAAAAAGAAGAAACTTAAATTTTGACATTAACTATTTTTTCTGGACAAAAATGATAATCTTCACAATCTGCTGAGAACGCCGTCAGCTGAAAACGCAACTTCTGCTCTAAAACTATTCGCCTTCCTGGCTAATATACTCATCGTAGAACCCGTGCTGCCATATATCTTAGAAGAGTGGATTTCAAAGAATATTCCTGCTAAGTATCGTCGAAATATTCGTAAAAATATGATTATTCTATGTAATTTTAAAGTGAGTGGTACTTATAAGTACCGTCGGTAGATAAAGGGTTAAATTAATCATAAAAAGATTTTATATTAAAATTGTTTTTCTCTAGAGAAATCATATTTTGAATGATGTACAAGTTGGAGTGAGTGAGTGATACAGTAATATCCCGAATTCCACGATAGTGATAACCGCGAAAGTCGAATTCTCGTAAGTCGGGTATGATTTTGCGTGTGTGTGTGTGCTTATAAATACATATTAATTATTTTTAGCTGGGGCTGGATGCTAAAGAAAGTAATAGTTTAGGGAAAAATTGTTTAGTAAAACTTAGATATTGCAAATGCAAAATCGCAAACCGAAGTTTTTAGGATGTAGACAGTTTCATAAAATCTAACGAAGTAGTCCGCCGGATCAAAGATTTTTTTTTTTCACCCGCAAAATTTCTTCGTAGCATGCAAATCATTTTTTAAAATCCTGATTTAATAGAAAAAAATATGCTCTGCGTTAGAGTCTGTATTTTATAAAATGTGTAATTCTTCTTCAATTAAACTGAGGCTTTCTGTCAAATTCCCAACTGTCATTCGATCTTCCGATTGAACCCTGTCTAAAACCTCAAATTCTTTTTGTCTTCTCACGCATTTCAATGAGCTAGCTCATCAATTGTCAGCACTTGATTGTAGAAAAATCCAGCAGTTCTTGAACGCCATCACTGTCTACTTATAGAGCTATCAACCTGGAAAAAGATCGAGAACTTCTTCAATCACTAAATTCTCTAAACAGGAAGCGGTGAGTGAGTAATCGAGCTGTGTAGCACTCAAACTAAAGACTGTAACGTCGTGAGTAGATAGCAAACAAGAAAATTTGTCACAGCCTCATTTTAAAATTAAAGCAGTATTTATTTGCTTCATAGGTTACCAAAAAGTCCAATAAATATGCCAAGCCGGGCGGACAGTCTACTTCACGGGAGTTCAATTCCTTTTCCGAAAGGCATTCGCTAATCCCTTTTCTTTTCCGGGCTCCTCTCCAGTTTACTCCATCCAGGGCTCTACATCAAGTTTTCCATTCAGGGCTCGATCTCCGTCTCACTCCAGGGCTCTCTATCTGTCTCACTCCAGGGCTCTATCTCTCTGTTTCCATCCAGGGCTCCATCTGTCTCCCTCCAGGTTTTTTCTCCGTCTCACTCCAGGGCTCTACCTCTCGGATTCCATCCAGGGCTCTCTCCAAGTTTTTTCTCTCTCCGTCCCTTCTCCTCAAAATCAACCCCTTTCAAACACCGGGCGGGTCCACAACACGCCCCTCGCTTCCTCTTTGGGTGGGCCAAAAAGGTCTGCCTTCGTTCCGGGCCACTTTCTCTCTTTTTGGGCGCAAACACAAACACATCCCTGGTCTGTTAACAAGGGCCCCAAAACTACAACTTCTGAAACCTTTTCATCACACCACCTGGGTTTTATAGCCCCATTCTTCGGCCCCGGTTTCATACAGGCTTCGCCTATCTTAAACCTATTTCCCGGCATTTTTGGTTTTTGAAATTCCGCCGATGTCTGCGTTTGCCCGGGGCCAAAAAAAACACAATGACCCCATACCCCGTGCTCTTGTCCCCCAACGACTTTTTGGGAGCCTAAAACTTCGAGAATAGATGGGTGAGGTTCACCCCATTCAAAGACGTCACAAGACGAATCGACAAGATTTGAAAATCGCGTATAAGTCGAGGTATTACTGTAGTTAATTAATGTCGTACTGTAAGTTGTACGACAGCTATTAGCGATGGACCTTGTGATTTTGAACCACGGTCAATTGACGTGGAAAACACCTGAGCTGATAACCCACTCTCCTTATTTCCTCACCACATCAACAGTGGACTTATGAGCCTCGACATATTTAATTGCAATAAGGGGATCTTCAGCGGTAGGGAATCAGACAGCCAGCCAAAATCTGTGACCTTGATCACTAATGTGGTTCGATAACAAAAGTTGGAACTCATATATTTAAATAGTTAGCTCAAGTTTTCTAGGGAAGATTTCATACCTTTTTTCGGGAAGTGAAGTCTTACTTGTACATTTAGAAAAAAGAAAATACTAGTCATAAATATTTGTACGAAGCCCTTTATTAAATACTATGGTTAGTTATACCTTAAATATGTCGTATAACATTTTTAAAAATGTCGGGATATGCACTGGTATATAGTGGAAAACCATTCCCGCACATTTCAAACTCAATAATTTTGTTGGAGCATGCTCGAAAATAGTAACTATTTTTATAAGTTGCACCATTTTCGGGCATGTTCAAACACAATAATTTTGATCGCGCATTTTGTTTATAGCTTATAAATTCTTTTGTATCCTTATTTTATTTAGTAGAAAAAAATGACTAAAATCTGGTATCTATTTTCTACGGAAGCGAAAGCAGTGAAGTGTGTGTGCGTGTATTTCTAAGAATATGGACTAATACGCAAGTACCCAAAGGATTATGGCGAACTGCGCAGTAGCGATTAAACAGAGTGAAACTGCATGGCAGTATATGAATCATATTTATTCGAATTTATGTGCTAGCGTCTACATAAAGTAGACTCATTTGTCGCGATTCTGATCACATTTACTGCGTATTGGGCACCTAGTATTTCAGTCGTTATTCTTTTATGTATGTGTTTTTTAAAAATAAATTATAGTTTACAAAAAAAACTAAGAAACACGCTTTTATAGTGAATCGAACTAAAAAGCAAAAAAATAATTCTTAATATAAGAATAAAATGATTAACGAGAAAATTAATATCATCGGGATAAAAGCGTGGGGTGCTCTATATTAATTGTTATAATTTCTTGCTAGTTCTATTCCGAAATGCTAAGTTTGTGTGAAAATGTAGTACAAAGTACCCCACGCTTTTACCACAAAGACATTAATTTTCTCGTTAATTATTTTATTCTTATATTAAAAATTACTTTTTTACTTTTTAATTCGATTCACTGTAAAAGCGTGTTTTTTAGTTTTTTTTAAAACTATAATTTATTTTTTGTTTTTCAAAAACTTTAGCATTTTGCATTAAATTCCATCAAGTTCTTGTGAGTTTTCTTTGTTTCATTTATTTTTATAAAATAAATGCATATATGCATATCTATGTGAATCAAACTTAATTTAGTTGAATATATATTTTTATTTTTCAATAGAATTTAACTTGAGACTCTTTTAACACGAAAAAATACTTCCGCCCCCTCAATTGCGTATTCAGCGATTTTCACTGTATTCTATTCTTCAAAGAATAAGAATCAAATAAAAGTAGAATTAAATTCTTCCAGAATAAATTCTACGTAATTCTTGTGAAATAACTTCTACGCTTCCTGTACACTTATGTTAATTTTAAATTTGATATAAGTGTGCTTATATATATTTTAGATCCAGAAAATAAACCAAGCAATTTTTCTATTCAAACATATATAGGCTCTACTCAAATATCTGTAATATAAATAATTAGCGTTCCTTTTACAAAATATCTTAAGTAAAACCAAATTTAAGATTAATACAGGCTGAATGATGGAGTGTGCTCTTTGATTCTTAATCCCAGCGGTCGACATCCCGCAGTAAATCCGAGCCTGCATCAATTCACTTGATGGATGCTCGGCTGATACGTTGCCATTCGAAGCACAGTAATAAATGGTCAACCGATCGAGAAGAAAAAACTTCTCGGGAAATTGCCAATATGCTGCAGCAGTAATGAACGAAATAAAAAGAATTTTCAGAGGCACACATACTTCATTTTTTTTGTTACGAGAAAATAAGCCACGATAAAATGTTCCACTTGGTTGGAACGTAAATTTATTTTTAGATTTATTTTGAGAACTCAATTTAATTTTCTTCTAATTATTGAGGGTTAAATTAAAAATATCCTAGAGTTAGCTAAAAAATATTCACTTCCCTGGAGAGAGATTGTTAATTTTGTAGACCTTTGTATATAAAAAAAGAGAGAAAAAAGTAATCAGAGAGTAATTATAATTTTTTCTGCCTATTTTTTAAAAAAAAAATATGGCTGATTTTGACACTAATAGCTGTTTTATATGATCATTTTACACCAGAAAAAATTACGTAAAAAATAAAATCTTCCTGAATACTCTAATATTTTTTTCCTTTTAAAAAATCAGTTTCTTATAATTTTTTTTATTTGTAACTATGTGCCCACATTGACTTATACTAGTGTTCCCCAACCTTTTTATCGCCGCGGACAGACAACGTTGGATAATTTTACCGCTGCCCGCTAAGGGGAAGGACGTTGATTGCTTATATTTTACATTGTTTTGTTTTAATAATTTTATTATAATTGTGTGGGTATTTAAACGTGCCTCTTCAGAAAAAAGGTACACCAAAATGAATATAAAGTGTTTTAAAAAGGAAATAAAGTATTTTTTTAAAAAATGCCCAAACCCAAGTTGCCGCAGTAAAAAAAATGGAAATAATTTAATGTTTCTTGTGCGGACCAGTATTTTTTATCCACGGCCCGGGGGTTGGGGACCACGTCTTACAGGGACTTTTAAAAAGTAATAAAAAATTCAATTTAAAATTTTTAGCCCAAAGTAAATTCGTATTACATATATTAAATACATTCGATGTATTATATGTATTTATGTTATATATAAAATTATATATATATATATATATATATATATATATATACATTACTATAATATACAACATATGGGGTAAATTTTTAAATTTATTAATACGTTTAAAACAAAACTAAAACCAGATTAATATAGTTAGTAAATTAATATTTTTAGAAATATTCATTCGTACTTTTACAAACATATACATATATGTGTGTGTGTTGAAGAGAATTATTGTGTAATATATGTGTTAATTAAGTACATATAACTATCATATATAATATACAAATATATACTACTATTTATATAACTCTAAAACTCTACATCTCAAAACAAATATTCTAGTTAGACTTATAAGAATAAATACATAAGTCTAAGAATCTTCTGACGTTTTTTTTTTTTTAACCAAAATATATTTTAATATGCTCACTTTATGTGACGTCATTTGTCCCATGATAATGATAACTACGTGTTTTTAGCCAATCAGTTCAAAATCTCATGTGACGTCATGATCCCGCGATAAAAGCAATCACGTGTTTCCAGCTAATCAGTTCATGCGTTTCATTGTTGCCGAATTTTGATCTTTTCAGAAACTTTCTCTTAAAAAATACAAATATGCCAATAACAATAATGGGGTTTAGACAGAAAAAAAGTATTTTTTTTAAAAAAAAACAGCATAAAATTTAGATTTTTTTTTTTTTAAAATCTTTTGAAGAAAGATCTTTTTTTTTTTTACCATTTGAACATTTTTACCCAAATGTAAAATATGAAATTTTACTCAAATTTTACAAATAGGATAGGAAGTACAATTAGTTTGATGTCTGTTTTGAATTCAATGGAGAACACGTGTTTGTCTTGATCACGTGACCTTAATGAATTGAGTCCATTGAAACTAAATACATTTTTTCTAGAACTCTGATGAATTAATTTATAGACGTAAACAAAAGAAAAGGACAGTCTTAGGATATCAGTAATACTTATAGTACGAGTGTATGCTTAAAGAAAAGATTTTGTAAATTTAATTTTGATTGTGGTAAATATAGAACAAGTTTATCATATTTTTTATTCATTTTTCACAATGCAAAATTAACTTAGACATGCAACTCAACTCTACTTTCGTTGGCGGAAGGGTAACTACACACACACACACACACACACACACACACACATATATATATATATATATATATATTTAAAATTTCTATATGGGTTCAGGCCTTTATAATAAGAAAGATCATCTTATAGTCAGAGCCATGCACACTAAGTCTATTGCAACTCGAAGTATTCGCGTTAGTGTGGTGAGAAAGTTTCCCGCTCAAGTGCTGATCTTATCATCTGCACTTTACAAATAAATACGAGGCACATTGACTGTTTGAAACAGAGGTAAGAGCCAGACAGGATAATAAGAGAACAGGTAATGTTTAACAAACTAAGCAAATTATCACTATGATCCTTCTGAGTTTTAACGTTTCCGTTTTTGTTAAGATTATCCTGTTTAATTATTTTAGTCAATTACTTGAAAAGCAGTTGGCTAAAGCTATTAAAGATTTATGCTATTAAAGATTTATGGCAATTTCTAAATGATTTCTAAATCCCAATAATATTTAGCTATATATCACAAATATATAAGCTATAGAACAATGACGTATACTCTAATACTCTGTTCATCTTATTAACATAAGTATTCTATATTTCTGTGTATAAGCGGTGAATTTTCGGAACTTTTTTAAGATAAAAGTAAGGGTATCGACATATATACAGATTCTATACACTCGGTAAAAAGGTAATTTAGGATATAAACTGGTTTTTTAACAGTTAATTTTTTAACTCCCCGAGAGTTCTGGATGGAGTTTCAATTAAGAAGGGAAAAAAGTAATATAAATGAAATTCGAGTTGAGAATATTATTATTATTATTTTTATTTATTTATTTATTTTTTTTTTTGCTCATTGGGATTTTTGAATGAATATTGAACTTGCAGCAGGTTTTTCTCCACTACATGAAACAGGTCGACGATCCTGTGTCGTATACGAATTTCTCTTACCGTTTACTTTTCAAACAAAAAAAATAGAGCATGACTGTTTCAGACTAATTTTTACCTTTCAACTCAAAGTAATTCTTAAAATTTAACACTCATAATTTTTTGTAAATGTATTTCTATCTATCAAAGGGCAAGTTTCAACCGCATCATTATTATTCTAAATTCAAATATTGGAGGTTAAAACCCGTAGGGGTTAGTATTCTATATGTCTCCGACGATTTTTACCTCGCACACTGATGCAACACACGAAGGCTATCAGCTGAGTGCCTAGAATAGGGGTACTCAACCTTTTTGGGAAGAGTGCCACTATCTGATTTAAAAAAATATGCTTGCCACTTCCAACTTTTTCTAGAAAAAAATATAAAAAGAAAAAAAAACTTACTTATTGGCTTATTATTGAATTTTTAAATGAAGTGCACAATTGTTAAGTAAGTCTATGCAGTGAAAAATTCAAAATAATCTCTCTCTCTCTATATATATATAAATGGATGTTTGTATATATGACCTCTCTTCACTCCAACACCGTTCAACCGATCACAATGAAAATTGACATGTATATGTATTTTTTTTGTTGAGAAGATTTTTGTTCTATCCTTTTTGTTGTAGTTCCCCACCAGGTGGCGAAACAGCATATCAACTTTTGAACCGTTCAATCAATCGCCAAGTTGCCAACAGGGTCGCCGAAAATGATGCCAACTTAGCTCTATCCTCAACATTTCGCTATGTTTCCGTTGAATCACCATTATAATGTAAGGAACGGCGTTGCTTGCGAATATTACAGCTTTAACATAAAATTAATACAACAGAAATTAATGTTAACGTAGTGCACATTCAGATATAAATTATTTACACTACTATAGCGTTCATTACACAAAATTTGTATCGATGTGTTAGTTTTGCTGAGCAGAGATCAGCTTAGAAAGGTGTTTTCGAAAATCGACCCATAAGAAGGGCGTTATAAATTTAAAAAATTCCTTTTTATCTGCTATTAGATCTGCAGACTTAAAATTTAACAAACATGGTTTTTTTTGTTCAGCTGAGATATGCAAAAAGCTTTTTTTGTTTAATTTGCCTTTCACGTAATTGACTCATTCAAAACTTCTTTATCCTCCAATTGGTATTGTTTAATTTTTCAATTCACCCGTACGAAGAACGGGTACCAGCTAGTATAAGATAAAAGTACAAACTTAGGTATTAGACTCCAAAATCGAGACAAAAAAAAGCAAGTTTGTTCACAAAGAAAGTATACGATGAACTACGGTAGAAGTGCAATGTTTGCCGGTAATCTTCAATTATTTAAATGTTCCATAATATCCGTAAGAAGAGCTTCATCCCATAGCCATTCTTGAGTAACAAGCATTAATTGGGAAATTGGTTGCTTTCTTCCAGATATTTTTAAAATGACGCTTCCTGAAATTCAAAAATCTCGCGAGTACACTTCCTGTGGAAATCCAGCACACTTAACAATGAAGGACAATCAACTCTACATGATAATTTTCGATTGTAACTCAATTGAGTGCTTTTAAAATTAATTTTTTAGGGTATTTTTTTCTGTTGTTGTTGTCTGAGATACTTGCATTTTAATAAAATTGTAAAAAAGAATGTTATTTATTGTCTTATCAAATTTTTTAATTTTTCAATTTCGCATGCAACTGTTAACAATTCCGCCGGGCCACACTGTGGCATGCTTACAGCGGGTTGACCACCCCTGTGTGGCCTAAAGGAAATGAACTCACCCGAAAGGGTTTAAAGCTGGGTTGATCACATTAAGGCGATCGCGTTCTACCAATGGATCGCCAAGACATTATGGGGTGACTGCCTGAAGCAGTTAGCAATTATATACCGAAATGAACATTTTGATTGGCTGACAATATGAAGACTAAGTCTTCTACTGACTATAACTATGAGCACTAACTTTAGATGAAAATGTTTTATTTTTTAATATATTTTGAATTATTTCGTAACAAATGCATCATTTGATATCATTATATTTGCAGCTTTAATTATTACGTTTCTGTATGAATTTTGTGTTTTGGTTTACTAACGCAGTCTTAAAAGTGTAAGTTTATTTTATTGTACTATATATATTGGTAAGTACTTATTCCGTATTTATTATTAAGGTGTAACAAAAATTGTCGACCTTTTTCTTAGCTCACTACACCTACCCCACTGGGTGGACCGCAACATCTTGAAAAAATGAGAAGTAGGTCATACTCTGGAAAAGTTTGCCTACCCTGGTTTAGAGCTATCAACCGATCCTTTGGGAAAACTACTACCCCGCATTCAGCCTTTATTAGACAATTTTTTTTTTATATTCTTACTTAAAACTTTATTATTGTTAGAATTTTTAGAATTTATTAAATTTCATTTTAGAGGTACACAAAAGTAAGTTTACATCACTTTCAGGTATTTTCAAAAGTTCAAGATAGCAGAAAAGAATTTAAATGTTATGACTAGAATTACACAAATCCAGCAGCTAATAAAAACATGCTAATAAAACTAATAACATGCAGAGCAAGATAAAGAAAAAAAGAAGAATATTCAAAAAAATACACAAGAAGTTTAAAAAAAAATTGTTTTAAAAAAACTCATATAACTGTATATGAGCAGAAAATAGCTGTTTATTCATAATAATGGGATGTTTACACTTTCTTCCCACGCTCTCGCCATTCCAAATCGGAGGGCTCCATTTGACAATCAATCCATCCAAAGGAATTGTGGGCAGGGATATTTTAAGAGTTTTTGAGGTCCTGGGTTCCTACGCAAAAGTAGGCCCTTGGCCCCTGCACAAATGTAAGCCCCACCTATGATTTTTAAAAGTAGACAGTACATAGAATATGTTCTCAACCGTTCATACAAACGCCGAATTCTCAATTCCCTAAGCAAACAAATGTGCATGACTTACAATCGCACAAACCGTTCCGACCGACTTTTGACTGAATAAGTAATGATGGTGTATGGGCCTATTGGTGACGACGGTCATCACATATAGCCAGTTGACATATTGTCTGAAATTTCCTGTTCTTTGGAGAATACAACCGGAAATAACATTTGATCGTTGAAATTATTCAAATCATGATCTTATTAAGACTGAGTCGATAACGAGACGAGAACCCTATTGTGGCTGAGGCCCTGCGCCCGGGCCCAGTTGGCCCATGCCTTAAGCTGTCCCTGAGTGCGAGGTCATTGACCAAAGAGGGCAGTGGGGTTGAGAACGGGACGAATATTGTAATTTTGAACCATGGTCAATTGACCAAGGTGAAACGTAAGGTGGCACCGCTCTCCAAAATTCCACACCACATCAGTGGAAGAACTTTGAGTCTCAACAGATTTAACATGCATCAGTTCCTCTGCATACTGGCTTTTCAGTGGTACTAGGACTTGAAAACGTGTCTAACAGCACCTGTCACAAATTCTCAACCATGACCACTCAGCTACCATGTCAGTTTTGTACAAGATAACTGAATCTTAATATAATGTGAACTTCAAAAAGGGTTATCATACATAAAACTAACGTCGTTGGCATTTTATTCTGCGTCAGTTTGATAGAAAAATTCACTGGTGTTCAAAAATTAAGAGAATTTGCATTTTGTGGCGAATGTCATGAAAATATAAAAAAGACTGCTACGAAACAAAGATGCAAATTCCGTACGTCGAATACGAAAGCGTATAAGTGTAAGCGGGTGGAGCTAGTCGAGGAACAGGATTTATAAGCGCGCGTGCCAAAATCCGCATTTCGTATGCTTGCACGCCAAGCCAAATTTCTTGGTGTTTTTTTGCAGCTTTAGGTTAAATTGTAATTCAAACAATAAAAATTTGTAACCCCCCAACGCGTTTAGATGGGATGAAGTGGCAAATTTTGGACAAATAGAAGCAGAGCAGTCTCAAATCCAGATTTGTAGAAACTCCAATTTGATACCCTACGTCGTGTTCAACTTATGGAAAGAGTTTAAGGTTACCGGATCCATTGAGTAAAAGCATGTAAAAAGTTGTCTATTATAGAGAGGTGTAACGGAGATGCTACAGCTTCTCGCATCTCTCGGGAGTTTTATGCGGCCACAGGAATCTGAGTTTCAAGGGTGACTGTTTCCAAAAGGCTTTATGAGGAAGGGCTGTTTGCAAAATGACTTGTTTGCGTCCCGCTCTGTTCTGCGAACAGAAGAGTCTGTTAAAAGTAGTGCCGAGATAATAGAAAATGGAGTATGGATCGATGGATAATCGTTCTCTTCACTGATTGAGCCCCGGTTCAGCCTAACCAATGATTCCAGTAGTACTTGCATTGGACAGAGCCAGAGATCCACTACCTGCACTCCAATGTCCGAGAAATTGACCATTAAACCAATGGAAGCTTAATGGTCTCCACAGGCATAGCGTTCGATGACTGCACCCTGTGTTTGATGGAGGCGCTGTGACTGCTGTAAGGTATAGAAATGAGGTCTTGGGGCCCTTTGTTTCCTTTTCAGGAGTGCGGTTGGCCTTAATTCATTTAAAGGATGACAACGCAATGCCACATAGTGCTAATCTGGTTGATGAATTTCTGGAAAGTGAGGATATTTGCCGGAAGGATTGGCCAGCTAGATTTCCGGATTTCACCCTATACAGCATCCCTGGATCGCTCTGAAGAGGGAACTCGCAAGCCCCTTCCGAGAACCTTCCAATGCCTCAAAACTGCATTTCTGAAAGAGTGAGATTAATTGACACAAATTTAAACTCCCTTATTTCCAGTATAAAATCGCTGCGCGCGGCCTAAATATCCGTAAGAGAGGACCATGCCTCCTACCAGGGATATCTTAAGCTATGGGTGGTCTGGGCCCAGGGCCTCTATCACATTATGGTACTCGTCTCATTTTCGATTCATCCTTAATTAGATCATGATTCGAATAATTTCTATGGTCAAAGCGTGGGTATTTCTGGTTGTATTCTCCGAAACACTGGGAATTTCAGATAATATGTGTCAAGTGGCTACATGTGATAACCATCATCCATATATAGGCCTAGGCTTACCACCATACACCATTATTACTCATTCAGTCAAAAGGTGGCAGTTAGTTGAGCCGGTTTGGGCGATTGTAAGCCATGCATATTTATTTGTTTCGGGTTATTGTTTATGCGAATATTTGACAACGTATGATGTGTACTGTCTACTTTTAGGATCACAAGTGGGGCATACAATTGTGTAGGGACCCGGATCCTACTTTTTTGAGTAGTGCCTCAAGAAAACTAAAGACGTCTCTGCCTCCGTATTAACCTTTTTTTCTTTTTCTTTTTTCTTTTGCTCTATTCTTAACGGCTGTTTCATATCTTTCTACTCCGCTGAGTGTTGTACAAGATCATGTCTGTACTTCATAGCTGTTGAATGGGGTTTTTTTTGTATTATATCCACCTTATGTACGTACCAAATTTCATTAAAATCTTTCCAATAGTTCTAGAAATAATCAATCAAATCTGAAAAATGTCAATTTTGGAGCAACAGTGCCTTTCGCTCATTTTATCCGTTTGGCAAAATTTTCACCCTCGTGGCAGCATGTTTGAAAATTACAGGAGCTATTTTTTTACTCTGCTGATTTAAATTTAGAGAAAATCTTTACAGAAAATACCCACTCTCGGCTTACATAGGGAAATATATGTGAGTTTCATTTATGTATGTAAACGTTGTGTTTTCTAAATAACCGATATGGGACAAAACTAAGCTTTAGTGAAAAGTCGAATTTTACGGGCATGCTTTTTTTTTCACGGAATTTTCTTTTATTTGTTTATTATACTATGGCAATTATTTTCTATATATTCTTGACCCTTAAATTTCAAAATCATGATATCCCAATTTAGAAATTAAACTAAATAGAATTTCATCGTTGAAAGAACTTTATGTAGTCTTTACAAGAGCTTGATTTATTTATATTTTTTACGTATTTTTAATTGGTTTTCTAGAAAATCAACAAAACGTACCTTAGAGGTGCTGTAAAGTTCTTGAAGGACTTGTATACTGAAATAATAAAAAAAAAGTCTGCTACCATTGGAAATTTTTAAAATTTTTCATATAATAGACAATAAAAACAAGAATGAAGTTTAACTGTGGAAATTATCTTAATAGCTGCTTCTTTCTAGTACGTTTCTATTTTATTATGTATCAGGTGGTCTCCGATTTTATCAAAATCTACTTCGTAAAATGAAATTAGCAGTTTCCTTTTGAATTTATATATGAGTATTTACTTGAATCTAAGCCACACCCCTTATTCTCAACACTTTTGAGAGAAACGAAAAATTGTGTAAAAGTTTTATCGATGTACGATACTTCAGAAATTTTTTTTAAAAAAAATTTTAATGAGAGATAACGCAGAGAGAAGTTTAAAAAATTTATTTAACCAGTATTAAAATCTTTCAAATGCATAAACCTGTAATTACTATAATTGTCAGTATCATGCTTCGAAAATAATTCGTGAATTCCATTGTCACAGTTGACTTCAGAATTGGTGTCGGCCTTTTCCTACACGGTGTCGTCTTTCGTGCCATCCAATGCATTTGTTACTCAAATTGTTTTAAAGAGAATATACTATGGAAAAATGTAAAAGAATTATTAAAGATTGTTGAGAATATTTACAAGCAAAAATTATATTTTTTGTGTACATCATCAACTTATATTTGTTTCATCAGTGTCAAATTTTCAGTGGACACTCTGCTCTGTTTCCGTTTTTTTTCTGCATTATAAAATTGCCCCCCTTTTCATACTTGCGCCATAGTGAACTAGTTTTGATACTATTACCATATGTCTTTCATGTTTAGGTAATTAGAAGAAAACGTACTAAAAAAAATCCTAAATACGAACAGATTACGATATTTGGCATAGACTGAATCATCATCATCATATCCGGTAAGACAGCCCCTCGTGGGCCAGTGTCTTCCTTTGAAGTCTTCTCGGTGACCTCTCATTCACCTTCGTTCTTCTTTTCTCATTTGTAGTCATAAAGACTGACTCCACTGAGTCTATCTCAGCAATGGTCTTCCACGCTTCCGAATCCCACTGACTTTGAACTGTAGTATCTTTTTGACGACATGATCATCTGGCATTCGAATTATCCAATTCATTCCACTTATTTTTTTGTGTTTAATGTGTGATGTCAGGTTGCTTATAAAATTTATATAATTAAAAATTATATCTTCTTCTCCAACTATTATTTTCATTTACACCTCCAAGAATACGTCGAAGTATTTTTCTCTCAAAGCAAGCTATTTGATTTTCTTCCATTTTTGATATTGTCCAAGTCTCAGGTGCGTATGTCAGAACTGGTCTAGTAAGAGTTTTGTAAATTAAAAATTTTGTGTTTCTTGAAAGAAATTTAGATTTTAAAACCTCCTCAATCCTAGCTCTGTTTCCGTTTTCTCTGCACCATAAAAATGCCTCCCTTTTCATACTTGCGTCGTAGTGAAGTCGTCTTGGTGCTATTACCGATATCTTTGATATTTAGGTGATTAAAAGAAAACGTATACAAAAAAAAAATCCTAAATACGAGCAGGCAACGATGCTTGGGATAGACTGAATACCGGAGATAAACTACGGAATGGAATAAATCATCGATGCAAGTGGCCGGTAGCCTTTTCTCCTTTGAAAGGGGTGAAAACTATATTTCCTCCATTCAGCAAATGTTTTGCCTTCGATTCTAAGTCGCACCCGATTTTATAGTTCGCGGCTTATATTCGAGTAAATCCGGTAATTGGATCTTTTTAAATCTTCGTATAATATGTTGTGGAAATTCGGGGCAGTGAGAACTAAAGGTATTTGCGACGAACCTTATAATTTTAAGCATGGGTCAATCGACGAGGACGACACTTGAGCTAGCACCTCACTCTCCCAACCTCTACACCATGCCAACGAGAGGACTTTGAGCCAGTACAGTTTTAAATGCATCGATCCATCTACACCAGATGTCGCCAAAGTGGTGGTCCGCGAGAAAATTTCGCTGGTCCCCAGAAAAATGCGGAATATATTTTCTCATCAGGTTAAATTATGTTTTAAGATGCATTGTGAAACACATAATTTAGTTCATTAGAATACGTGAAAAATTATAAAAACGTTACTTCATAGAATAACGCCATTTCATAGGAATGTATAATGCATAAAGGTTGATAAACTTAAACCATTTTTTAATTATTTTGTTTATTTTTTTGTGGTTTATTAATAAACCTTCCATAATTTGGTTACATTTAAAGGTTTCATTTTATTAACTAGGTACATTTTTAGTGTACCTAGTTACACTAAATACAGTTAAAATATAGTTATACTTATTTATATACCTAGTTACACTAAATATAATTACACTTACATTTCACGGTTTTTTTGTAAATATATACTTAACACTTAAAAAATCCTTTAGTGGTCCACGGGATTTAAATTATGAATTTTTACTGGTCCACCAGGTCAAAATGTTTGGTGACCACTGATCTACACGACGGGTCTTCAGTGGCACTGGAACCCAAACTCATGACCCAAAAGCCATGTTCATGACCACGACCACTAAGCTACCACAGCCTCCATGGAAGTTCATTGATGAGAGATGTAAAAAATAGTGCTATGCGTATCATCTCTTGGTGGCTAGAAATGTCGGGACTACTACAAACAAACCATTTTTTAGAATTAATTCAGCAAAAATCATGCTAAATATATTAAAGTTTTTTTACAGTAATTGTCACATTAATGGAGAGGGAAGATTCATTTATCAAATGCCTGGTCATGAACCATCAGGCCATTAGCCAATGAGCTCTCCAATACTGTTTTACAACACAGTCCAAATTCTTAACATGCCTAAACGAACAGCTTCTATGACTTGTCCAGAATTACATTAAACGCATAGAGGTCAGACAGTCATAAACGAAAGCGAAACAAATAAGCACAAAGTCAGTTATACCTAGTCAATAGTTAAAATTCAGCCACAGCGGTAGCACTACGAGAATCCGAGACACAGTCAGGTTTTAACAACACCCTCCAAGGTTTATTTTTAGTTGTACTGGCAGCTGCACTAAGAAAACACTTTTTATAGATCTTATTAATCTTGAGCTTAGCAGAGTGAGAAGAGTTAGGCCTTTGGAAGACCTTGTAACGGGTCTACCCTCGAACCTGTAACTAATTCTCTTGGGGCAATTTTTTTTTCTTTTTAACTGTTGTTTTATTGAAAACTTTCTCCCGAAGAAGAAGACTTGACTTATACAAAGAAGTGGTTCTATTTAAGCATTGACTTATACAAAGAAGTGGTTCTATTTAAGCATTGACTTATACAAAGAAGTGGTTCTATTTAAGCATTGACTTTTAGGTACGCGAAGTTAGTTGAAAGTTAGTCGAGAGACAGTCAAAAATAGTCGACGAGTAGTTTCTAGATGATCAATTATTGCTAATTATTGATGATTAAGTTATAAGATAGAGTTTAATGATAAACGACCTGTGTGGTAGTACAACAAATAAGAGAATTACAGTGAATAATACCGTAGAAGTCCAAAGCGATCTAATAGTAAGTGAATTAGATTATACTCATATATTAAGTATCCTTTTAGCCGTGTGATTGCTCTTATAATTAGTAGTGTTGTGCATTTCGTACCCTGAGTTGTTTGATTTAAGTTAGTGAGAAATAATAAAGTGGAATTTTTTGAACGAATCATGGCTGATCTTTCCTCAAACCCCCAACCTCAACGAGGTAGTTACAACCTTTGGAGAATATTCGTACCTCTTTTTGTGCCTAGAGACCACAATGGGATGGTACCCGCTGGAAAGCAACGTTTGTTTGAATTCTGTTTAGTAGTTTCCTGCAGCTCTGGACTCGGGAACTTCGTTTTTATGGGTTACGTGCCAGGGCCTGAAGGACAGAACTTGTCCGATAAAATAACAGCCTTATCAGGAGGGGAGAGACGGGCAGAAAGCTGCAAAAGGGTTAAATGATAGAGAAGGAAGATGAGGGAATTATTCTTTGGTTACATTTGAACACATTAAAGTGTCTATTGGCAACCGCTTTACTGTAATCAAGTCATCTTCGTTAAAAAAAAATTCTTCCAATTTTCTTTCCCTACTACTCAAATGCAGATTGCTTTCAGGTTTTTAATTTCTTTTTTATTTGTTCTTCACTCTGATCAATCCTGACCTATGTCTCCCCTACTTGGGGACAAGCATCAAAATCACACCTAAGTTACATAGAAAGTGATTGAAATTTAATATTAAGACAGATCAGTGACACACACAGAAGGGGGAATCGAGAGTTGAAAATCCACCATTTTCGTATTACCTCAATCCTTTATGATATTCTTTCCATTTAGTCGTCTCTCGGGAACGAAAAGACAGTAAACAAGTAATATAAAAAAATAGTTTTTAAGTCAATTCCTATTTAGATCAACAACGAAAAATTTTATTTTAGCTACTTTTTATTAAATAGTTACAATTAATATAAATATGTATATACATAGGACAGAATCACAACATTAAGGGGTAATTAGTTTTTCTTAATTATCATTAAAGTATCGTATTGTCCTTTTAATTTCAGTCCAACTGAATGCTTTAACACGTGAGAAAAAAAAACCTTTTCAAGTTTTGACACGTCGCCAAAAGGGTCGTTAAGTCGCTAACGTGGCTGTATTTGTAATTCTTTAAATAATTAGTTTTAATCAATTAATTTTTATTAATTATAATTAAATTATAGTATTGTCATCCAAAATGATCTTGTACATAAAATTTCAGCTCAATTCAGCGCTTTAAAATGTATTTCATTAACGTTTGAAAATTCCAAGATATAAATAAATAAATATATAGACAGTGCGAGCTAATAGTAGGAATTGAAAAATAAATTATTGAATACGTAATAAGCATTAATTAATAAAATAAATTATTAATAACAAATAATTAAAGTTTACGTACTATAAGCATAGAATTATAAGCAAACGAAAAAAGAATCAAGGACGATGGGGCAGACCCCCCCATTAACAACGAACAATTAAATGGACAACAAGCCAATTAAAAACTTTGTAGAAATCATTGATAATGCATAAATTGAATTATTTGAACACATATAGACAATTTGATAGATTTATCTATTACTGAAATTGACAAATACACTTCTACCTTAAATTCCAACACATCCCAAGACAAATATATACGTAAAATATTACTATTCTAGTTAAGCGGTTATGTGTTATAAGGAATAAAAGTCACTTACGTTTTTCAATTTCAACTTTTTCCCTACTCTTAGCCTAATATGATAAGTTTTTCTTCTAACAAATTTTGACAATCGATCAGATTTAATTCTGTCAGAACATGTACACAAATTGTACTTTTCTTATCTTTTTGCAAAGCTTCAACTTTTAGCTGCACCCAGATTGGCTTTTCATACCTTCGCTCACTTCCTGATAATTTTTTAAAACCTTTCCTCTGTACACTTAAATTTAACTTATAAATCTTTAACTTTAAAGAAAATAATTTATAATTTAGCATACAACCTCTAACAATAAAATTCGATGAATGAAGTCAGGACAGCCGATCTGGCAACACTGCCGAAACAAAACGCTGCACATTCAGTTGAGACTCATTTGTGTACCGTGTAAGACTTGTTTTATACAGAGTGCTTGTTAGTGCGTTGGTTCTTAACTGAGAACAGGAAAATGAACGAAAAAAAGATGAATTTAAAGTTTTGTTTTAAGCTTGACAAGACACCGAAACAAACTTATGCGATGCTGGTACGTGTTTATGAAGATCAAGCACTGTCCATGAAGTTTGTATAGGAGTGGTTCACCCGTTTTCGAGAAGGACAGAAAAGTGTTTCTGACAACCCCGTAACGGAAGACAGGCGACCTCCGTCAGTGACGAAAACATTGAGAAAGTGATGAAATTAAACACACTCTAAAGATCGTCAATTAACTGTGCACATGATAGCTAACGAACTGCAGATTAACTGTGAATCCATGCGAGAAACTGTTACCCATAATTTAGAGATGAGGAAAACGTGTTATCGATATTGACGATATTCCTAACATCCAACAAAACTTAACGAGGATTTTGAGCTCCATCCCAAAAGAAGACTTCTGGCAAAGTTTCCAGGACATGTATAGCATACCTCAGCGGTGCATAGTTATGGGAGGTGACTATTTCGAGAGAAGGATAGTAAAATAACTTTCGTTAATCTTTCATCTACGTTAATGTTACAAGGACAGTTCACCGAAATTTATTGTCAGAGGTTGTATTTCAAATATATTTAAAGTAAAATTTTTAATTTTGTAAGAATATCTCTAACACTAGGTACTTGTTATGTAGGTGCGTATGTGGAAAGCTCGGATTTTTAATTGAATACATAAAACTGCATATCTATTTTTCAAAAGCTGCTTATTTTGACAAAATATGCTCCGTTTGCTTAAAAACACATTTCCCAACGATATTTTAATACATACATGCCTTTCTAGAAATTCTGATCTTTAGGATCAATTTCATATTTAATTTTTTAGACTGCCTTCCTTTTCAAAC
Organism: Trichonephila inaurata madagascariensis; assembly: GCA_019973955.1. Lineage (NCBI taxonomy): Eukaryota > Metazoa > Arthropoda > Arachnida > Araneae > Nephilidae > Trichonephila > Trichonephila inaurata. Next base: position 9,006 of record BMAV01026354.1, on the reverse strand, counting down.
CATTTAGCCTGTAAAAACTGTTTTTAAAGTTTAAAATAAATAAAATTCGATCAGTGAAAGGTCCGCTAAATAAACTGAGTGCTGCAAAATCTTATATTTTAATTCATTTAATTTCGCTATTGTTTTGTTTAACGTATGTGACCGAGTGTTGTCATGGAGAAATATTTAGCCATGCCAATTAAGGTATCCGACTAGGTTGAAAAATTGCTTTTTAGGTGTTTGATGTTTGGTGCTGTTTGGGTCATTAGGGAAAAAAGAAATTAACTATTGAGGAAGGACTAATACATAAAACTAGAGAGTTTCTCAAGTTCTTTTTGTAGCATTTACTTTATCTAACTAATAAAACTATTTTTTTAATTCGTTTTTTGAAGAATGAACTTTTTCTGATAATTTGTCCACGAAAACGAGATATCTTCTAAATACTCCAATCAAATGCACGAAATTTATAACATATATGCTATGGGCCCTTTAGAGTGTAGCAAACTGCATGTTTTAAGTCTGCTACATTTAATCACACTTTACAGCCATTTTTAGCTTAGAACATGCAGTAATTTTGATGAAAAATCATGACCATCAAATTTAAATACTAATAAAATATTTATTTCTTAAAATATTTTTTATCCTGCAGTTTTGACACTTCAGAGGGATCAAGAAGTATATAAATGACGTTAAAATTGCATAATGTGCAATTAATTTTTATTTGTCACGTTTTTTTTTAACTTAATTTTTTTTTTTTCTAAAAAAAATTTTTTTTTCAAAAAAGGGCGATACATGTTAGTTATTTAATAATTAGACTTTTAAGCCTATTTATCTTCTTTAAAACAATAAAATTATTCAGAGTATCAATTTTTGAAAAATTTATCTCCGAACCCAGTCGGATACCTTAACATGCAATGGGAGTATAACATCCAATTTTCATGCATTTCATCCATATACTGGCAATAAAATAGATACTATTGGATTCGTTTCCACTAATGCTTTCAGAGCATCATTTTTAGAGCCTTCATTCAGAGTTTTGGGTCTTCCAAGCAGTTTATTTTGTAGGGAAAAACCACCCAGACCAAAATTTTTCAAACCAACACTCACTTTCCGATTGTTAACAGTATTCTCACCAAATTCCGATTCATACTGCGTGCAGTTTTTGAAGCATTACTACCAAGTTTATACTCATATAAAAAAAAATTACGATTTTTAATTTTTGAAGGATTTCTCTAACATTGGGGGTTCTTATTGCTAGGGTGAGTCGGAAAGTAAGTTTCCCCTGTCGATTGTGGTCAGAGTTGTGTTTGAAAGTCAAAACATAGAATGTGACATTAAAAATAAGGTATAGCTTTATTTTTCCACATAAGTACTAAGTACATTGGGACACTTATCATAACGCTTGATAAGCTTCAAAAAGCCCTCCAAGAAAAATTCAGGGCTTTGCATCTTTTGAGCTCACTCGTATCCGATTCCAAGTTCTCCTGATACTCCATGGATGGTGATACGCAGGTTTGCTTTAATCATGTCATCCACCTTCCTCAAAAGATCATCAATGATATTCTTGGACACAGGAAAGTGTCAGCACGATAGGTGCCCTGACAACTGACCCTGGCACACATGGAACAACGCAGGGCGGTTAGTCTGGAGCATCTCGTGCGTTGCCATGAGGATGGGAATGACTTTCTGTTTCGGATTGTGAAGAGGGATGAATCGTGGGTCCACCATTTTACTCCCGAAGAGAAGGTCAGATCAATGGAGAGGAAAAATCCATCATCACCAGTCCGATGCCATTCCGTTTGCAAAGCCCTGAATTTTTCTTGGAGGGCTTTTTGAAGCTTATCAAGCGGTATGACAAATGTCACAATGTACTTGGTGCTTATGTGGAAAAATAAAGTTATGTCTCATATTTAATGTCTCATTCTTTGTTTTAACTTTCATACACAACTCTGACCACAGTCGATAGGGAAAACTTAGTTTCCGACTCGCCTTCGTACATGAATATCGGTTTTATAATTCATATCCCTACAAAATACAAAACAAATAACAGAGTGGAACACTTTTGAGAAAATCTTTTTTGTTGAAATGGGCCTCTGGCGATGGACAATATGAATTTAAATGAATGTATGCCAAAAATAAAAGCATAATGAAAATAGGGAGATAAATGTTCACATGTTAGGAAAATCCAAAATTACATATGCACTAACCTCTCTCTCTAACAGAACATACATTACTGTCACTGTTATATCAGAATTAGAGATTAGAGCCCGAAATGCTCTATTACATTGCCCAGGGATAAGCATTAAATCGATCGCGATCGACCGGTTGGACCACCAAGTCATTTTGAAGTGATCACTTTTACTATGAGTAACACCTAAGACACTGTTACTTTTTTGTTCCTAATGGGGCTACGGATTGGTATTTTTACCTTTATAGACCTAGTACTGTCCTCAGGAGATGGCATCACTTTTTAATGTGGCACCATATAGGCGATACCAATTGCCGCAAGTAATCTTGACGCCCAGTTTTGTTCCCAGAGGGAGGCACCTGAGCTCTAATGATGAGAAATTGTACTTAAAAATTTCATTTTTCCACGAGCATCCAAGACAAACGAGCACTCAAGGGAGTTTTTATATTCCGCATATTCATACGACATGGACGATTTTCTGCATCATGAAAATCCACCAACTTGGGCCGGGGTGGAGCCGGTAACCTACAGAAGGCCGGCGACAAACCAACTACGCCACCCAGCCGGCTTCACGCTTAAGAAACATATTTATGGAACACTGACGCCAGCTAGACTGTAGAATCCGCTTTTCACAATCGATTGCGACTGGGTTTACTTAAGCAAATGATCCGATAAATGTGCAGACGACACTCGTACCTTCATTGGAAGCGAACGATGACGCTTAACACATTCACTGCAACTGTAGTGAACAAAGCGATCACTGCAATGCCAGTTGTAGAAATGAATTTTCCCCACTCGCCGACTGAAGGGATATTAAATATTAATGATCAGCTCCTCCCGCGATATCACGGGAGTAGCTATTGAGACATCATCCCACATCTCACGCTTCCATGGGATTGAATTCTCGAATTGATGTCGCGGGAATCGGCAACGAACAATTGTACGTACATACGTCGGTTTCAGATTTAACGTTTCACGTATGTTCTCTGCTCACTACATGGAGTACGCCCACGTTCGACGGCTTAGCAGTCGCTCAGAGTTGTCCAAACATTCAAATTGACATTTCAATTGACTAATCTGTGTTACGTGTTACTTATTTGTGTTATTCATAATCTGTGACATTTTAAAAGAAAGGTACAATGTCGAAAACAAATGTTAAGAAAAGAAAACATACAGTTTTAATACAGAAGGGCCATACCTACGCCAGAGGGTGAACCTCAACACCTTAAAAATGTTAGGAGTAGCCTGAACCCTGGAAAAATCCGCCCACCCCAGGCGTAACCCAAAATGTGTTTCATCTTTATCACGAGAAAAACTATCACTTTTGTAAAAATTATTTTATTTTTATTTTTATATGCTCTTATGTTATCATGGTCATTGGAATAAAATACAAATTTCTGTACAATGTTAAACAATGAAAAAAAGGGATGGCAAACATCTCTAATGTCTTAAACATGTAAACCAGGGGGGAAAAAGAGTGGGAGATTTTGAATTAAAAATACAAATGTTATGTATTGTGTTTCAATTAAAAAATCATCTTTCGAAATTCTTTCTAGTAAAAGCTAGAAAAATGTTTTTATGACTTTGAATCGTACGTTTTATGTTTTTAGTTTCAATTTTATTTTTATGAGTATGCAAGCAAATTCGAATTGCTTACACAAGCACAACTAAACAAATTTACTTTGGCAAAAGCGATACATTTTGAGGTGGTATGCTTTCAAAATATATAAAAGAACAAAAAATAATACTATTGAATCTTCCTTTTTTCAGTTTAGAAAATACTTATTGTGAAAAATGAGCATTTTCCAAAAAAATAAATGTTTTAAATATTATCTTGTTTTCGAATTTTTAACAGATCCTTTGACGCATGCTGTTTACTTTCAACTCTTGTGCGAATTTAAATCTAAGAAAGAAAAAACGTGACACCTGTTTAAAATGAATTCTATGCAGCATTCACTTTTCATGACAGAAATTACCGAAGGCTTTTAAAAATAAATTAAGCATGGTGACAATCTTTTCAGCTGAAAAGAAAAATGAAAAAGGCTTTCTTGTAAACAAATAACAGTGAATTATTTTATTATTTTTTTTCAGTTGAGTGTTTTAAAATTCGAATCATACAAAGCTTGTCAACTGAAAAAGTATACATATTTCCTCTATCAAAACTACAACTATCTCAACTTTAAAAAAAACTGTTCTTTTTTTTCCCATTGCGCATATGTTTCAATTATCCTTTGTGAGCATGAAGTTAAGCAAAGAGAAGGAAAAGAAGAAAAAAATTGACTTTTCCTTTTCAAGTCATAGAAAGGATAAAATAAAGGTAAAAAAAAAAATTACTTCATTTGAATATATGCGTGATAAATTAAACAACTTTTCTTTCGATGTTTGAAAAACGTTAGTTTTTGCTCACCGGTATCCTCCAGGCGAGCTCGCAACTGGAAAAGTTCAAAAGCGGAGAATCCCGATTTGGCTATTTATCGCCAAAATGTCTTGGGAAAAAGGTTTTATTTTATTGTAATTGATTGGTCCAAGTAATCGCATTTTAGGAAGGTTGAATGCGTTGCCTTGTTAATAATATCTCGAACTCAGTTTCTTAGAATGCTTCTCAAACTTTCAATATTTGAGACCCAAAATACAATCATAATATTCATCGCGCTCCCCTCCATACAATAACAATGTTTTGAATTCAATAATAATGTACCCTAAAGCTACAAAACGACTTTAACCTCTTAAGTGCCACCGGCGAATATGAACGTCTCGCTCAGCCAAAGCGTTGATTGCCCCGGACGTATATATGCATCTTTCCGAAGTACGATCTTTTCTGTGAATTGCTGTCCATAAAATATTCCGAAAACTTTGTAATGTAATGAAAGGACCAATAGTCTTTAAAAAAAAAAAAAATTTTTTTTTTTTTTTTTTAAAAAGGGGGGGGGGTTTTTTTTTAAAAAAAAATTTTTAAAAATTTTTTTTTTTTTGGGGGGGGGGCCCCCGGGGCCCTTTAAATTTTAAAAAAAAAAAAAAAAGGGCACCTTTTTAAAAAAGGTTTTTTAAAATTTTTTAAAAAAAAACCCCGGGGAAATTTTTTTTTAAAAAATTTTGGGAAATTTTTTTTTTTGGGGGTTTGGGGGGGAAAAAAAAAAATTTTTTTTTTTTGGGGGTTTTTTTTAAAAAAAAACCAAAAAAGGCAAAAAAAAATTTTTTTTCCCTTTTCCCAAAAAAACCCCCCCCAAAAAAAAAATTTTTTTTTTTAAAAAAATTTTCCTTTCCCCTTTTTTTGGGCCCGGAAAAAAAAAAAAAAAAATTTTTTTAAAGTCAAAAAGGGTTTAAAAAATTTAAAAATTTTTTTTAAAAAAAATTTTTTTTAAAAAAAAAAAAAAAAATTTTTTTGGGGGCCCCCAAAAAGGGGGCCCAAGGGGGAAAAAAGGGAAGGAAAATTTTGGGTGTTAAAAAGGAACCCCGGAAAAAATTTTTTTAAAAAAAAAAAACCCCCCGTTTTTAAATTTTTCCCCTTTTGGAAATAATAATTTTTTTTAAAATTTTTCCCAAATTTTTTTTTTTAAAAAAATTTTAAATTTTTTTTTTTTTTTTTAAAAAAAATTTTTTTTTAAAATTTTTTCCCTTAAAAAAAATTTTTTTTTTTTAAAAGGGAAAAAAGGGGGGGAAAAAAGGAAAAACCCCCCCCCGGGTTTTTTAAAAAAATTTTTTGAAAAAAAAAAATTTGGGGTTGGGGGGGTTTTTTTTTTAAAAATTTCAAATTTGGGAAAATTTTTTCCCCCCCCCCCTCCCCCCCCGGGGGAAAAAAAAGGGGCATGGGGGGGGAAAAAAATTAAGGAAAAATTTAAAAATAAAAAAAAAAAAAAAAATTTTTTTTTTTTTTATAAAAAAAAGGGGGCCTTTTTTTAAAATTTTTTAAAATTTTTAAAAAAAAAAAAAAAGGGGGGAATTTATAAATGTATTATAAAAAACAGGGAAATGTGTGGGGTTTTTTTTTGTTTACTTTCAAAAAATCTTTTTTTTGACTTTTTTAAATGCTCGCGCCCCCCCTCTTAGAGTTTCCCCTTCCTCTTTTTGGGGAAAGGGGCGTCCCTAATTTTAGAAACCATGGCTTAGAAAACATAAGATTTTGGTTTTCTTGTTTTTTTAAACTTCATTGGGAAAAATTTTTAAAAATAAATTTAACCTAAAAAGAAAGATTTATTTTAGATTTGTGGGGTTTTTTAATGAAAATAAATTTATTATTTTTTATAATTTAAAACATTTAAAAATTTGAATTAATTAGGATTACACATTTCATTTGTAGAAATCAATGTTCTGATAAAATTGAAGTAAATTTTAAAAAGTAAAAATTCCTGATAATTATTTCACGAGCAATTATTTGTGTCTGTTGTTGTTTCTAATGCCACCCAATCTACGATTTCAAATCAAGGCCCATGAAATTTATCGGGAAAAAGGCCATTTACGCCCGTTAGCCTTCCTTTGTCTTTCCCTTGGTCCGGGTGGTAATTAGGGGGGTTCCGGCCCCAGGTGTCATTTCGTCGACCATGGGTTTTAAAAACGAGGTCCGTCGCCAAAAAAACCCGTGTAGCTCAACAGTGCAACGTTAATGTTCACTTTTTCCCAGCCGATCTTTAAGGACCATGCGGGGGACAGTACGATTTGGGTGGTTTTTACCCCCCTTTTTTAGGGAGAAAAAGAGGTCCACCCATCTTTTCTTTTCCCCTTTACCAACCCTCAAGGGGACTTACGGCTCGAAGAATATTTATAATTATAATCCTAGTGCGACTTAAGACTGCTCACATTAAATCTCTCGTGGTTCAAAGTCCTCACGGTATGGTATGGTACTTCAAAGAGTGGGGTTCCAGCTCAGGTAACCTCCTCATCACTTGATTGAGATTTAAATTACGAAGTCCGTCACCAATAACCCTCGTGTTTTCTTATATAGCGTAATGTAAATAAACACACTCACTGGAACATCAACTAATTTAAAGTGCATCAGCTCTTCTACATGGCAGGTCTTTAGTTGCACTAGGACTCGAACCTGAGACTTAATAACGTTGTTACCATGGTAAAAGTTTTTTTTTTTTTTAAATTCAACATTTACGTCGTACTTTGAAGCAACACGAGGGTTATTGGCAAAGAACCTCATAATTGTGGGCCACAGTCAACCAGGATGTCATTTGTTGAGCTGGCACTTTCCTCTCCCAACTTCCACACCTCCCCAAAGTGAAGACTTTCAGCTTTGACAGCTTTAATGAACATTGTGTGTCTCTCTACACAGATCTTCAGTGGCATTAAGGCTGGAACTCATGACCACGAGTCCGTGACCATATTCACTGGGCTACTGAGGCCACTATGGTCAGATTGATTGATTGAATATTAACGTCGCACTGTTTAGCTACACGAGGGTTTTTGGCGACGGACCACGTAATTTTGAACCATGGTCAAGTGACGTGGACGACACCTGAGTTGACACCCCCTCTCCTAACTACCACACCACACCAACGGGAGGGCGTTTCAGCTCTCGACAAATTTAACGTGCATCGCTGCCCTGCACGGCGGGTCTTTAATGGTACTGGGCTCGAACTCGTGACAAGGCAAGCCACGGTCCGATACCTATACCACTCGGCTACCGCGGCCGCCACTATGGTCAGAAAAACATCACTAGATATCCAGAAAGTTGATCCGAATCTCTGTACTCTGGGACAATATAGTTTATAAGATCACAAGCTAACTAAATCTTCAATATCATATTTATTTCATAGAGGCAATTTAAATAAACCATACATATTAGTAATTTTGATATTAATTATTGCTCGAATAAATCATATATAAAAATATTCCATTTCTTATTAATTCCTATGCTCCAACGTCAAAAGTCTAACTTCAAAATTTCGATAACAAATGATTTTGAGACCCTGTTACGTCCAATAGCAATTATTGTTATCGAATATCAGTCTCATTAAATCGTGTGAGTGAGTGAATATTAACGTCGCACTGTTCAGCTACACGAGGGCTTTTGGCAACGGACCACGTAATTTTGAACCATGGTCAAGTGACGCGGACGACACCTGAACTGGCACCCCCCTTTCCTAACTACTACATCACACCAACGGGAGGACGTTTGAGCTCTCGACAGATTTAGAGTGCATCACTGCCCTGCACGGCGGGTCTTTAGGGTACTGGGCTCGAACTCGTGACACGCCAGCCACGATCCGATACCTTGACCAATCGGCTACAGCGGCCACTTAACTGCGGTCGAAGTTCTATATACCAGTCTTTCTCGAACAACGATAGCTTATTACAGCTCCAATACTATTTCCTTTCACAACTCCGGGTGGCCGTGGTAGCCTAGTGGTCAAGGTATCGGATCGTGGCTGGCGTGTCGCGAGTTCGAGCCCTTTACCACTAAAGACCCGCCATGTAGAGAAGCGATGCATGTTAAATCTGTCGAGAGCTTAAACCCCGTTGGTGGGGTGTGGTAGTTAGGAGAGGGGCAGCTCAGGTGTCATCCTCGTCACTTGACCATGGCTCAAAATCACGAGGTCCGTCGCCAAAAGCCCTCGTGCAGCTGGTGTGGATGTTAATATTCACTCACTTACTCATTCAATCCATCAGCAATGGCTCAAGTGTGACAGGGATTTCAAGTTTTCTTTTATTTACTAATAGAGTGGCATCATGGTACCAAAGTAAACAACAGGTTCACGGTAAAAATGAGAAACTATAGTGATGGTGTCTGAAGAGATGGTATGAATAACGACGTGGAAAGCTGATATCGTATTTTTCAAAGTTTATTTTCGGTTCCCATTTTAAACCCGTTTTTCTTTCTAGAAAGAAAAATTTTT
>BMAV01026353.1:163999-187332 GCA_019973955.1 Trichonephila inaurata madagascariensis | reverse complement strand
ACTCGAAGCAATCAATCCTTCCTTCATACATCATTCAATCAATTATTCCTTAAGTTTCACATACAACAAAGTAAAAAAAAATTATAAGGTATATTCACTCACACACGCAGCCATACTTCCAATCCGGTGTCCAATAACAAAATGAAATTCGAAATGCCCGCCGACAAAATACGAAAATTCCAGAAATAGTTAGGTTTACCTTATCTAGTGTATCAAAGTAGGGTTACGAAGATGACGCAATTATCACCAACCAAAATAATTCGCGCCAAGGATGTGGGTTCTCCTAGGACTGAACCCTTTTGGTTTGACACGATTTCGCGCATTCAGTTGTTAAACAATTCCTTTGCAGAATCGAAATATTTTTTATTTGGGAAAAGAATTTTTTACTTGGATAGGGGTAGAACCAAAAGATTTAAGAATAATACATGCAATTTTCTCTCTTCAAGCAATTAAATTACTCCCAAATTTAAGATTTTGTTTATTCTCATTTCAATGACAAATAAGAACTTTAAATTGTGTGTGTGATTTATGTAAATAAATTCATTATAATTTAAAATGCGCTAAGGTTTTTTTCTGTTTTGCGAAATCTTTTTATGTCCTTAACTATTGCTATCAATTTATATAACAAAAGTAGGTATAAACTTTAGAATCAAAAAGCTAATTATATTTTTTAAATGAATTTAGAATTTATACATTTTTTAAGGAATTTCCAATAAACATTCATAAAAAAAAAATTACGGATATTAACCCTTAATTTCGTAATTTTTTAAATTTCTATGAAAAATTGTATCAGCTAGTTCTCAAGTAATAATAAAAGGAAAAAATATGAAAAAAAACATTAAGCAGTTTTAAATTGAATTTCAGTCATTTTGTTTGTTGCAGAAGTGCAACATTCCGCAGCAGAGCTGTAAATTACAAAACTTTTTTTATGAGGGTTTTATTATTCATCATAAAATGTTTTAATTTCCTACCTGGCAATTTATTTCGTCAATAAACAAGAGGAAGCATAAAATATAATGGATTCTTTTTATAGCAAGAACACAGTTTTTGAGGCATCAGAGATTTTTATAATTGTTGTGATTTCTGGAAAAAATGTACTTCCATCTAGTGACAAAATTAGCATGTATTTCATTGCAGTATTTTTTCTCAGATAAGTGATTTGTAGGTAATTAAAAAAATATTAAGTCTGTTAAATTAAAATAAATCACATGTTGCAGAACTGCAACAGTGCAGTGTTTCTCAAACTGTGGGGCGCGAGCATATCGGAAATAAAAGGTTAAAAAAAATTAATTTGCTGGAATGAAGTAAAACAAAATACTTCCTGATATAATAAAAAATACAGATTTACATTTATATTATTATATCATCTGGTGCAAAAAAGGTCATCAAAAATAAAAGATTCTACATTGAACGCTCATTAGCTATCTTTGATCCTATAACTCAATAAAAAAAATATATTTTGCTTGCTTTGCTGTAATCCTACGATGAGAGATTTTTTTACAACGTTTCTTTTAACCTAAAATATTACTTATGCTGACTTTCGAACTTACTGGTGTGGTTATCTGTGTCCCCTTTTTTTTTTATGGAAGTTGTAAATTATATAATTCTGTTGCGCTTTTTTCAATGTGAAAGAATTTTATGATAAATGGATAAGCATATTCAGCACTTTGTAGGATTAATTGGCCAAGATTTATTTTTATGAGTATTCTGAAGCATATACTAATACATAAATCGTCAATTCTGGGAAAAGTGTTTATTTGTCACCAATGACTTTGACAGAGAATCCTCCAAAATGACAGTCTTAATGGGAGATAAAATGAATTGATTACGTATCTCCTTTTTTGGGAGTGGCAAACGTTGTTTTAGAATCTTAAGGTACTTGTTTTGACCGATTTCCCGGCGCGACCACTTTTGTTCAAAAATATTTTCTTCAACGTGCTGCATTTTCCCCTATGAATAACTTAGTGGTTTTAATTGTGATGTTGTATGACTGATTGTGGTTTATAAATGTAAATGAGCAGAATATAAAAAAAGACATTGGGCATCTGTGATCTCTCTGAAAGGAAATTGAAGCTAATCAAACATGGGAAACACTTGCTGAAACAATGCATATTAATCATATTAGCGAAAGTAAATTTGAGAAAAGCAATAAACATGAAACGAAAGGATAATTTTCAATAGCTACATTAAGAACTCTATCAAGAAAAATATGAAGCAATAAGTGTACCGCAAAATGTACTTCGCCCTGTCAAAAAGACACAAGCAAGAAAAAGTTCAACGGGATATTTGTCGATCATCAAAGAACATTAATACTACAATAACGTGAACAAAATGTGACAGTTTTGCTTGCAAGTAACTTTCCTGTAATGTTAGCGAAAAGTGTCTGTGATTTGTGTCCTTTATTAAGGTCACGCACATTTGGAACAATTTAGTTCAGTTTAATTGGATTTTTTCTCAAATTATGAAAGAAAAATTGAAAAATCCTTGAAATAGGTAAGTATGTTTTCTCTTAGTTAAATTATTCACTGAAATTGTAATTTTTATCGTGTATATTGAAAATAATTATAAAAAAAAAAAGAATTGGGGTGGGTCACTCCCCGCGACCATTAAATTTAGTATCGAGTGCACACCTGATCCCGGGCTAAAACATTTTGAAGTTTTCTCGCTTTAAATAATAAATATAGCACAAATGTCATTCATTGGAATTTCACATTCTTTTTTTATTTCTTAATATTTATTCTAAATGCTAATTCTGCAAGGCTTAAAATTACAGTTCGTTCAAAACCGTTTATAATATAAGTATTCATTTCAGTAAATCATTTTACATTTTTGTATACATTGTCATGCATTGTTGGTTTTACTCTCCTTACAATTAAGCTATTATATCAAGAATAATATATTATTTTTAAAAAAAAATAAACTCGTGTTAAGAGGTGGGTACTTCAACCAGAATAAGAACAAGTTTAATAATTATTAGTGACTTCCATGGGCTTGTCTTGCAGAGCAAAGTTTTTTAAAGGAAGTCTAAAAATTAGAAATTGTCGCTCTGGGCTATTTTTTGATATTTAGCTCAGATCTATATTTTGTCTTTAAAGTAGCCATCGCAGAAACTCCGTATTCACAAAGGTATGATGTTGAAAATAGTTATAGTATACGAAATGTTTTTTTTTCAGTGCAGAAAATTCAGCATCCACCTCTATCCAGAATTCAAAGAGTGATTTATTACAAAATTGCCCTTTAATTTCGTCACTGGATGTGAAATCTATGAAGATCTCTTTTTCGACAGTTGAGAGCCCTTCTGAAGTATTTTGAAATGGACCTCTAACCCATTCGTAACTTGCTATCAATTTGCCCTCGTCTGTGTACTTGTTGATGCTTTATTATCGTCGAATGCTCGCTGCGATTTAAAAATATATCCATGATTTTGTTTTAATCCACTGCCGTAAATACTTAATACCGTGAATTATGTAATGTACATTCAAGAGGGATTCGGTAGCTAATCGATTCAACCAAGACTGACTAGAATTGTACGAAGTACAGCATTTTTACATGTTTTGTGCTTACGTCCGTTAGGTTGCCTAGACTCACGTGAATGTTCACGAGAATGCCAGAAGTAATGGATATGATAAAGAGCAACACATAGATTAGACTATTTTTCAATGACATTTGTACTTTTAGAAATGGATGATGAAGGAAATAAATCTTTAATTAAATATCATTTCTCAATCTGTTTCAATTTCAAAATTAGAGAAAGAAAAATAACATTATTAACCTATTATTTACTTAAAGTATAATTTAAGTATAAGTAAAAAGTATAATTTACTTAAAATATGTATTACTTAAGAGTAACATATAATAAAAAATTTAATACTGATCTTATTAATTTGTACGGTTTATAATTAAGATCATATTATAGCTTTAGCGTCAAAGTACATTATTATTGCATTCAATATGTTATTATTATTATATAAGGGGGGCGCGATAAAAATTATGATTGAAAATTGGGTCGCCAGTATTAAAAGTTTGAGAAGCACTGCAACAGTGCGAGGTTAAGGGTTAATCATATTATCTTAAACCTTAGACCAACTTTTGTCATACGTAGTTCAATGTACTTCTAAATCAAATTTCATGAACAAACTACTGAAAAGGGCATAGCATTTTAAAATTTTATGAATTTTTAAATTTTGTTTAAAACATTAAATGTGTTAGCTGTTTGTGGTATTTTGATCCTAAAATAATTTAAAATAATACATATACAAGTTGTTCCGGAATCCGATCTACAAACTCAGAGTGGTGATGATAGGCAGCATGCGGACGACAAATCGCAGCACAACACAAGGGTCGTAAGCCATGTTTAATCACAGTAATTCGCAAAACCTATTATGAAGGGCGTAATATCGAGTGGAATGAAAAGGGATAATAAGAAGAGGTACATACATTAGACATAAAGAATCCTTACAGTACGAACAATGCATCACAGTTCGACGTTAGAAGCACAACGACAAGGGATTTCATAGCACAGTTGACACAGGCGGAGAAGAATCGTTCGACACGTCTAAGCAAATCTGATGTGCTGCCTATGTGAGCTGAAGTGAGGGCGATACACGTCGTGAGATCCTCCACTAGTATCTCATTCCCAAACGATTTCAGATGGCCCCAAGAAGATGAAATCCAAGATATTCAGGTCCGGAGAGTGTGTAGGCCAAGCAACTGTTTCGCAAGGTTCAACCAACCTCCCGGGATATGTTGCATGGAGGTGCTTACACACCGCAATCAAAATGTGATGCTGCTGCATCGTTCATGAACCACACACCCTGAAACAGGAGGATGGGGTGTGGGAAATTTTTTAGTAGGTGTACTTTTGCGCCACCGAGGCATTCAGGCAGTGTATGTATATCCCCGCATTGGTTTGGCCACTCCCATCTGGTTCATCGTTGTCCCGATGGCTACCATTATTGTAATTTTCTTCAACTTAACGTGGTTTGCTATCCCATGTTCTACAGTGATCTGTCATCCTCATGTTGTCTACTATCAACCCTTCCTAAATCCAGTCCAATTTGGCCAACCACAAAAAATTTATGAAAATCACTAGATCATGTATTTTCAAAATCAAGCTATATCGTGTTAATAAGAAACTAATGTCGTATATTGATGTTCATTTTGTACTTTATCTGGCAATCTAAAACTTTCCATTTAATAAAATGGCCATTTCTGGGAATGATTGTTTAACATATTAACCTTATATTTTAGTGACTGATAATGTCTTGGGGGAATTTGAAAAGTCATGGGTGCAGATGTTTGCTTTCACAGCTATGAAAACGAAACTTATTTTTACTTGAACTTAAGATAATGCGTAAGTGATCGTTAGGAAAATTGATGGCAAAATAAGTTGAACATTTAGTACTTCACTTTACTATCACAGCCATATTAGATAGGTTCATTATAACTGCACGAATTATAAAAACGGAATACGCTTACGCGAATATGGAGCTTGTAGTCGGAAAATAGTATGAGAAAAATAATTAAAAATAAATAAAAGAACTTTCATTTCATTTATTTTATTAATTTAATATAAGTATTTTTTTCTTCTATATTTAAAAATTCATTAAATTCCAGATTCGCATTTTAATATTCAAGCTTGCCACATCAGTGAGCGGTTAGGCATAGAATGGCTGCAAGCCAAAAAATATATAACGAAGCATATGGTTCTCGATTCATCCCCTTGAACACGAACGAATTCGGGGTTGCCAATTTGGCGAGTTATCTTGAATGCTGGCGTGGTTTTGATAGTACGTAAGTACCAAACATTTCAAAACCACTGAATTCGTCAAAAGTCTGATTCTATTCACCTGCACAGATGGAAATTTTTTTTATACGACTATATTCTAGATTAAACTTCTAGTTTTTAAAAGAAATTCGTTTAAGTATTGTGTATGTTGCTGATACTTTAAGGATTAATTCTTTTTTTTAATCTCATTTCAAAAATACATTTCTAATTGCGATTTCATATGATTATTAATAATATAACAAACTTCATAGGATGCCTTTGTTACCGCTGTGATATGACCACTGACAAAACACTTTGCAACAGCAACAAAGATTTTTCAAGAAAGCCTATTACCTCTTAAAAAAGATCTTAGAGGAAAAGTGTCACTGAAAGATTTCTGTGTTTATTGGTATTTTTTTAAATACAGCACTTTCGTCACAAATCAAAAAATTATTGATCCATGTTTGTATTTCACTGCAAAATAGTCATTCTCTCAATCATCTTGACACGATCTATTTTCTTCGAATATTTTTCCTTTACAAGATGTGAAAGGTGGTTAAAAATTAGTTCCATCCATAAAATTGTCCCTACTTCATTGTCGTCTGCTATCACTAACCATTCCAAATAGAAAAAGAATATCAGTCCGTACCCGTCCGATACCAACAGAAAAAAGCAAAATTGATATATTTGATTTCTTGACAAGAGTATTACAAATTTGAGGGGTAAATCCTTTAAGTAAATTTCTCAGAACAATGGACCATGACCGGGCGACTTAAAAAGGCTTGATGGGCCACCGGTTGAGTATGGCTGCTCTAATATAATACTTGCAAGTGTTTTTAAACCCAATACCATTAACGTGTGTCAGCCACAGTGAACAAGAGTTCTGTAACTGAACTTTAAAGTGGATTATGCTTGATACTGTCAGAGCATGATCTCGAAATAATCAACGAACGCAAATGAATGTACGACAAACATCTGTCCATTGTATCATGTTATTCCCTCTCCATGTAAAACAATTCATCACTACCCAGCGATTGATTTTGTGAACAAAAGCCATATTTTGTAAAACTTAACCAGGTTCGCCTGAACTGCACTAATTGAAAAAATATACGAATTTTGGTTGACTAGGTGGGGGAATCGAAAGTAGGTATACTTTACACAACCTACTTCAAAGAAATTATACTTGCAGTATAGGTATCCTTCCAATTCAAAATTTCACTCTTGACCTGGAACAGCATGCTTTTCTAAGGAGCAAGCCCCCTTAAGGTTGTTAATTGCCAAGCATTAGGACTGTTGGGATAATCGCTATCGAAACTATCAAACAATACAAAAGATCTAGCATTTTAGTTAAGACTTCTATACAAATTCATTGAAGGATAGGCATAATTAAAAGTAGGCATTGTCTCTAGAATCACAATTTTGTACCCATGACAGATAATGTTAAAGTCTGTTGTCTTCGAAAGGTCCGACCTATGTCAGATCGGTTCCAGATGGATTATCTATAATAAGGGGGACTTAAGGGGATCGGATGTTAAGTCCGGTGAAGCTGGATGATGGCACACTCTTAATTTACAAGTAGGGTGAAATTTCTGCCATCATTATAGGAAAGACATTTCAGGTGGCTTTTGGTTAGTTTAGCCAGAGCAGTGTGGGTGCCATGTTTTTGTCTAGTTAGTATTGCGATATCAATAATTCATTAGTTTATGCTGAAAACTAGTATGGAAGATTCCTCTTCGTTTGCTACACTATTTTTGGGAATCCAAATAGGATTTAGAAAAAAAAATCAGAATTATTTAAGTGAAATTTGTAACCTGCTTCTAGCATCTTCAACATCGTAAATGATCCTTAAAGCAGTTACTTCCATTTTTTTTAAACAAAAATCAAGCAAAATACTGGTTAAATTTGGTATAGAGTCGTAAAATCTGCAGAGTTTGTTAATAACATCTTGTATTGAATGTAAGCAATGTAATATGAACAGAAAACAAAATTTAAAAAATTCGCTTTATTAAAAGAAGCAGTACATACAACTTTGATTATAGCAAGGAAAAAATCTTGCAAGTATAACATCGATTAAAAACAAATTTTAAAATGTCATTTTAATGCTTGTAGTCTAGAAAAGCTAAACTCAAGATAAATTGACTATGAACAGATTTAATATCCTCCAGTATATTTTCTTCATGGGGTAGAGATTCCTATCCGCCTACGGAGACGTCTACGCCGCGCTTCTTGCCGTTTAAGTTCAGCTTTTACAATCTCGCTACGTCTCCAAAAGGTCCATCGAATCTGGAAAAAAAATAATTTAAACTATTTCTCCGATAGAATTTCTGATCCATCACATAATTTTGGCGATTAAATACTTCCCCCTAATTTCCGAGAGTGTGATTTCTCTTTTACTATACCATTTTATCAGAATAATTGTATTTATTTAATAAATAAAAACAAACGAAATAGTCCAATACCCTATTAATAAAGGGAAATTAAAAAATTGCAAGGAAACTCGCTTTTTATTTTATCACTTAATATTGCGATTCTGTCATACGTATATACATATTTATATTAATTGTAACTATTTAATAATAAAGTAACTAAAAAAATTCTCTGTATCTTAAGTAGAAATTCACTTAATTTTTTTTTTATATTACTTGTTATGTATTAAAACTTGAGCATCTGTGTCCTTCGGACATCGGAACTTGTTTAGTTTGTTCTCCTTTCCGCACTTTTTGCAGGGAATTACAAAATATCTCGTGAATTTTTATCATTTCCCCCCATGGTGATTATACATTAAAGATTGTGGTTCTAGGTTATTTGGGAGTGATTTTACAACTCAATATACCTAGAACGTCCGCTGGTGTTGTTTTGACACCAAGGCAATTTATCATTACAAAAAGTTAAATATATTTTGTTGAACGGTAGCTAAGTAGATACCAATAGTAAAACTATATTCCAGAAGTAATCTCACATTTGACTTTTAACGCATTGTTATAGTGTTCATAGCGAAATGAGTCAGTTATACTAAAATCGTTGCGTCTCGTTACACAACATACTTACCTGCTTATAAAAAAAAATTGAATTTGCGAAACTTGTTCAGAGCAGACACGATGAAACGACAAGTCTCAGAGGTCAAAGCCTGGTGAACCTGGTAATTTGTTGCGAGAGCTTTTCTAAAATGAATCGGAACGTAGTGAGCGGTCTTGTTCTAATTTAGATTGCGATAAAGACAAGACTGAGTGAAAGTGACTGCGAAAATTCTGAAGAAAGTGCAGATGTAATTGACAATATTCCAGTAAATTCCTATATATAAGTCTCAAGAATGGCACAGAAGGGATACAACATAATAGTAATGTCCCTGGTAGATTTGCGACTTTGATTGTGTTTTTCAACAAAGCAGTGGACCAACAAACGTCGCGAAACATTATGTGAACACTCTGCTTTTTTTAATCATATAAAGGGTCAAAATAAATGATAATGACAGGAAATATTAACGAGTCTTAAAACTCTAAACCCTACTATATACACTAGTCCTGCAATTTAGTTATTATATTTGTTTTTATTTTGTGGTGTCGAAACGACACCCGTGAACATTTAAAGCTAATCGAAACCCCGGACGTTCTAGTGTTAATTTTATCTCCATGAATTTAAGAGATTAATTTTCACAGTGTATTCCGCTTAGTGTTTTCGAAACCAATCTCTTACAATATAAATTTAGAAATTTCAATTTCCTAGAATCTTGCTCAGATATTTGAAATACAAAGTTTATTGCTCATTTGATGCAGACAAGGTTGCAGTCGACTCAAGATCGATTTGTATCAAAGTTTAGAATTAATAAACAAAAAAGGCATAAATTGGAAGGAGTTGAAAATGACAAGGGTTAAATTCGTAACGATATCCTGAAGGAATCATCTTTATCAAATGCAAATAGCTCCCATAATAAAACAAAAATAATCGGGGTACTCGAGTTGCAAGACGCGCCTAAAGATTATCTCTTGCAAGACTTCCGCTACTAATGACTCGCCGTGCTGCCATACAGTTCTACACCACAGTCGCTACTGCCTTTCCATCTAATATGACATCAAATCAGGTTGATACCATTCCTGAAGAACTAAAATCCTACGCGCTCTGGAAATGATAGAACAAAGATATCTAGTGAATGATTGCCTCTATATCCACACTGACGGCTCATACCTCTTAGAATCATACGGAGCCGGAACGGGATGTTTTTGTCGAATATTTGAGGACTCATTGGCCTTGAAAAGGAACGCCACCAACTATGATGGCGAGGTCTTGGCTGTCCGCAATTACAATCTGCTGGCCTAGTTTCTGAAAAAGTTGTCTATTTTATAGACTCCCAAGCTGCCATTTTAGCTTTAAGCAGAAATACACCAACTGACTGCCTTAACACTATTCAGTGCCGAAGTAAAATTGCGGAGCTCATCTTATATGGCTAGACTGCGGCTTTACAATGGGTCTCAAGTCATTTTAGGCTTCCCAGAAATCAAAAAGCCACGCATGGAGCCATGTCGACTAAACCGGAATTCCCTTTGACCCTCAGAAGAGCAAATATCATGATCTCCACATACATTGACAAATATACTGCCATGACCCAAACAACGAAGAGTTTTGGTAAGCCATGGAAAACTCTGGCCCCTGGGGGCCTAATCCCGAGGCACCAGGAGAGAGTCGAGGCTGTTACCCGCTTTTGCCTAACTACCGGACATGACTTTTTGCGAGTAAACCTCCATTGGCTTGGCATGGCTGCTAACGAGGCCTGCCCAATCTGCAGCCATGCAAAATGGATGGCGACAACCTTCTCCAATGCACTGAATTTTATGAATACCCGACTAACAACATCGTCAGTCGGTACTGGGAGGCTCGGCGTCAAATGGTCAAGAAGCCAAGCACGGGTGTTGGATAAATAAATAGATTTATGATCCTGAACACTTTAGATCAAAAGTGTCAAAAACTAACTTGGACCAAGAAAACATTAGGTGGGCCGACAAAACAAAAAGTCAATATTCATAGTAACGAGAAGGTTGATTTTAACTAATACATTATGATAAACATAATATTGTGTGCTGATACAATAGCTGGGCAGCAAAAATATACGTTGTAGGGCTGCGCGTTTGACATCCCTGCTTTAGATGCTTGTATTCGAGAAATTCTTTTTCTGTTCATAAACGTGAAGAAATAGGTTTAAAAATTAGCGCGACACTAAAATTTAGATATTTTCTTCAGTCTTAGAAAGTCCAAAATTAAAGTTGTTACAAATGTTTAAATTAAGAATCCGTGTAGACAAGTAAAGCCGCTCGAGGCTTTGACTATCTATACTGTTGGCAGCAAATTTTAAAATGTTAGAACAGGAAGTGGAGTCTTCGCCAGCAACCATGAGGGAGATAAATTTAGTACCCGAAACGCCGACTTTTACTCAGTTTTTAGATAATAAAAATAGTAGGTATTGGCAAGGTTCTGGAATATGCCGTTTCTACCGATACATGCAACATTTGGATATTGTCCGTCAGTAGAAGCACTAAAGAATTCGCCAAAAATTTGATAAATCCGGCCAGGATATTCTAGTATTTCTCTCTGAACTTTGTCCAAAAACAATTAGCATGTCTCCAGTGGATCACTTCCCACCTTGGAGTGTACAGTGACGAGGCGGCAGATACTCTTGCCAGAGAGAAATGGATGTAATCTTCCAATCACAAACTCTTCAGATCTAAATCCTTTTGAAATCGACTCTCCACAAAAGTAAATTACTCTCCATGAGGCTTCTCCCGCCGGATCATAACCAGTATGCTGATAGTCCCCCCCCCCCCAGGACTATATAATACAGTGGTCTGAGAGCTCTTCACCTCGAAGAATTGCGAAAGGATTTTCCCCTCAGTTCCCTTCCTGTCAGCCTTTCTCGCTTGTATGGGTGTTTCCTGGAGGCATTTGATGGCTTAGCAGGAGAGGATTTTCAAACTCCTTTGCTCTACGAGGACTTTTAAAACTGATACAAACTTCCCTACACTAGGGAGATAAGCAATACGAAAGTCAAATCCGAATGCCTTAAACTCACGAAGATCTTTATTCATTTTCTCATCAAGTTTTCATCCAAAAATGGGTTTCTGGTCATTTCAATTTACAATCGTCAAACATTATTAAAAGTCATGCTTACTAAATTTGTCGGTAGTATTGCAATTTTAAAAAAAGGTGTTTGCAGATTAGTTATAATGTGAAGGTCATTTTTCATAAAGACACACGACCTTTGAATTTTTCTCTTCAAATATCCAAAATGAAACATTCAAGACTTTGCACGTCAAAAAAGGCTAGCTTATTTGATTATATGTTACCATTTTGTTCCTGTAATAATGATACGCCAAATTTAGTGGATACTGTATAATTGTTACCACTATACGTAAAGTGGTCACCTACATGGTGCTCAAAACTACGGCTAACGGTAGGCACACAATCTAGCCTGTTGTCATGATGAAATTAGTGGACCTTGATTTGATTGTGTCAGACAGTTGACATTAGCAGCAATAACAAAATGTGAAGCTGGAGTTTTATACCAGGCGTTTTATCTCCTCAGGACTTAAAATGTATATTTCTTAATTGAATTAAAATGGGCTGAATATAAAATGCTTTTGGCAACAGATACGAGCTTGAGTCACGATGAAATTAATTGAAGTATATGGTACTTTCATATTTTACTCAAAGACTGGCAGTAGTACAACTTTAAGTCAATATCAATACGATAAACCTTTTTCCTGTTACTAGAGAAAAATTCACGCATTCATGAGCAGCACACTTTGAATTCAGTGAAGGAGGTTGGTTGTTCTTTTTAAGAATTTTTTTAAACAGCATTTTACAGTTAGGATTGAAATTTCTAGCACGCTAATAATGCTACACATCTCTGAAACAGTTAAATTCCTACTAATGCCACCTGCTTTAACGGCGTCAGATCGGAGCTTACGAAATTCATCAAGGCAAGGGGCCTAGATTAAATCTGTCGCATTCACCATAGCTATGAGCACCATGCAGGTAATAGTAAGTTTCTACTTCGTTCCATCTCAGTTTTGAAGGAGGACACCCAGAGGTCTCGCTACACTCTTTTACTACCAACCTTTCTAGTGGACTTTTGGCTCTATGTCAGTGCTTTTCAAACTTTAAATATTTGCGACCCAAATTTCAATCATAATTTTCATTGCCCCCCCCCCCCCCTCTCC
This sequence comes from Trichonephila inaurata madagascariensis, assembly GCA_019973955.1. Classification (NCBI taxonomy): domain Eukaryota; kingdom Metazoa; phylum Arthropoda; class Arachnida; order Araneae; family Nephilidae; genus Trichonephila; species Trichonephila inaurata. The sequence continues at coordinate 174,357 of BMAV01026353.1, read as the reverse complement.
ATAGGATAACAATGAATTTAATTCAGTAATGTACCATGACGTAAAGCTACAATACGAATTTAATTATATAATTTTGTATATGAAAAGCCCTTGGGAGTCACCAATAATTATTAATCTTGTTTCTAACTCAATATTTATAAATTATCAAATACATTGTGCAGTAATGTTGCATTTAAAAGTATATTATAGCAGTATAAATATATATTTTTTTTGCTAAGTCAGAATGCATTTTGTTTTGCTTCCTTTCAGTAAATTTGAATTATTTCAGACTTTTATTTTCGACATGCTCGCGCTCCCTCGCAGGATTCTCAAGCCCCCCAAGGGAGGCGTACCCCACAGTTTGAGCGAGTGAATATCAACATGGCACTGTTCAGCTACATGAGGGCTTTTGGCGACGGACCACGTAATTTTGAACTATGGTCAAGTGACGTGGACGACACCTGAGCTGGCACCCCCTCTCCCAACTACCACTCCACACCAACGGGAGGACGTTTCAGCTCTCGACAGATTTAGCATGCATCTCTGGCCTACTCGGTGGGTCTTTAGTGGTACTGGGCTCGAACTCGTGACAAAGCCAGCCACGATCCGATACCTATACCACTCGGCTACCATGGACACCCCACAGTTTGAGAAACACTACTTTATGTATAGAGTTCCCCCATACCACACATACACTATATTCGGGCCGTATCCGGCATTCGAGTGAATTATATACATTAGTGTTGCAATATAGAGCTGCACGAGGGCCCTCTATAGTGCTCCAACTTGTAGTTTGAGCCATGGCCGAGGATAAAGAGAGATGTCGCCAGATTCTGAAACCTCTCTCATAGCTTCCACACCAATAGGAGGACGTTTGAGCCTCGATAGATTTAATGTGCAACGACCCCTCTACACGACTAGTCTTCAGTCGCAAAAGGTTCGAACTTATAATACATCCACCAAAAGTCCGTGTTCTTGACTACTAGTCTACCGAAGCCACAATTTTTTTTGTTGTGGCTTATGCCACCTGTCTGACGTAGTCAGAACGAGGCCCACGAAACTCATCGTGGCAAAGGTCGGCAACCTGCGGCTCGCGAGCCACATGCGGCTGTTTGGATGTGAAGCCGCGGCTCTTTAGTTTCATACGCAAATATTATTTATTCTATTAAAAAAAAGTTGCCTCTTTTTTTATCAGGTAAAAATCTTCCCAAGGTACAAAAGAACTTCTAGGATTGCTACCGCTCTCGGGACAAACTAGAGGGGAAGATATACCGAATGCCGTGCAAAAATGCCTTGAAGACGATAAGATCGACTTAAATAAAATTGTTGCAATAGCAACTGATGGATCCAGAAGTATGACAGGAGAAAAAAAAAAGAGGCAACAGTGATTCTTTATAGCAAAATAAACCACGAAATTCTTACGTTTCACTGCATAATACACCAAGAGCCGCTTCGTGCCCAAACATTTCTGGCCGAAATAGTTGAGGTCATGAATTTGGTAATCAAGATTGTCAACAGCATCTTGTCAAAAGCACTACCATCGTCAGTTTAAAGAATTCTTAAATGAAATGGAGACTCAGTATTCCGACCTCCTTTAAAATAAAGTGCGATGGCTTTCCTAAGGTAAGGTGTTGAAACGTTTTGTTTTGTGCTTGGATAAAATAAATACATTCCTCAATGAAAAAGGCATTAATCACCCTGAATTAGAGAACGACAAATGGTTGCAAACATTTTACTTTATGGTGGATATCACAGCGAAATTTAATGAGCTGTGAATCTAAAACTTCAAGGAAAGGGAAACCCAGCCTATGTTTTGGTAGAAGAATTGGTTTGTTTCGAAGAAAAATTGCAGAAGATATTCAGAGCGGTAAATTACTTCATTTTCAATTTCTAAAACAATATCGCGATAAAACCAATGCAACTCTTGACATGAATTACTTCAGCATAGTTATAAAAAAAATTAAAGATGAATTTGCTCTCTGACAGATTTGAGCAATTCAAAACCAACAAAACCACTCCAGTATTCATAGTAAATCCTCTCAACACAAATAGTATCGAAATCCACATTTGAGTCATTTGGAGTTAATACTGGATCTCTAGAAATGTAAAATTGATCGATTTATAAAAAGTTAAGTTTCGCGGAGTGGAAAATTTACAGAGTTGAAAAGCAAATTGGAAGAGTTGGAGATCCAGAAATTTATGTACGTAACGCAACAAAAGTTGACAGACTTAAAAGAAAAGAAAAGCCGCGAGTTGAGGCACTTATATTCGAAGCATTGAATAGTCTTCCAGATTGTCAGTCTTCCAATTTAGAGTTGCGTTTGAAACTTAAAGCAACAAGTTATGATCCAAATTTATCCACTTTCTAAAACCATGGAAAGCCAACGCTCCACTTGAATTCCGTTTTCTCAAAAATGTATTTAAAAATAAAAAATAACATAAGTTACATTGTTTAGCAAGGTTTAAATTTTCTACTTCAAGCGATGCAAAGCCCTCACTCCCATTGACTTTGTTTGCTCAAGTATTTGTTATTGAAGTACAAGTTAGTGTTGTAAGTAAATGTTTAATTGTTTTAATTTTTTTACTTAAATAAGTAATTATTTAATAATGCCAGAAATATAAGTATTATCTAATTTGCTGTGTAAAAAACGCTACTTATATATGAATAAATATTTTTTCTTATGAATAAATATAATAATAGGTTTCTTTTTTTTTTTATCAAAAAGCTTTATTTATGCAAGTACCATTTGTATGTTGGCAAGAAAAAATTTTGTGGCTCTTTAAAAACTTAGCAATTTTCTAAATTGATTACAATTTAGAAAATTGCTAAGTTTTTAAAGAGCCACAAAATTTTTTCTTGCCAACATACAAATGGTACTTGCATAAATAAAGCTTTTTGATCCGACTCTTCCGACTCAAAAGGTTGCCGACTCCTGGTCTAGAAGAACGCCTGTTGTTGGCTTAGGCCTTGAGCACCATACAGGTGACAGTACGAATTCTCTCGCCAAAATTGTCCAAAGGGACGATAGATGGTGACACCACTTATCTCCAACTCCACAATTTAGACATGCAACTGAAGGAGAGGGAAATATTCTCCAGTCCCCTGCACTCCTGGCTCAGCCCACAAGACTTTCGGACCCGCTGATTTAACGAGCACGTACTCTGTGTGCACTCGGAGTGTATTTGAAGGCAGGGGGCATCGAACCCAGGCCTTCCAGTCTGGAGTCCGCTGCTCTAAACACCAGCCTACCCTCGACCCACAAGTTATTTGTAGAATGCTTTGGTTATATAATCAATGGAAGTTCTCTTTAAGGGACGGTACAACAGTAATTTAAATATAATTTATCAACCCTTTTTTGATGGTGTGTCATATGCACTAGTCTCAAACTAACTTTATTGTGGAGCAGGTCATTCAATGCACTTTTCCCATTGGGCATGGACAAACTTGGACGAAACGCGATTTACAAATGCATCCCCAGCTTCTGGTGACATTTGGAGAGGATGCATATGCGACACAACCATCTCTGCAATGTTTCCCGTTCAGTACGACCCCATGAAAAAGGTTAATTCCTGAAATAATTTTTTCTCGAGACTTTTGCAGTTAAGAATTTAAAATGAACAATACATACCACTCCTAAAACAGCTGAAGGTACGCAGACAAGGAAAATACCCGCAGTCGAGATTCTTCGATCCAGTACTTCATCTAGTTTTTCAAAAACAGGTGCAATTATTAAGGATAATCCCATTACAACGCAGAATATAGAAATCGTCATCCAGCATTCTATCGTAACAAAGAGTACTCGTTCACCCCTGAATGTTCTCGGCTAAACAAATTTCAAAAACCAGAAAATCATTTCAAAAATTTCACTCGAGTTTTACATGTATGAAGAAAAATATCCATACTATGTGATCTAAATGTTCATCAATATTTGAAAATTCAATAATTCACGGAATAATGTAAATAGAAGGGTATAAATGGACACATGCTTGACATGACATGGGGTATTAAAACCCCCGAATAAAGAGTACAAATAAAAATTACCCAACAAATGACGCTGAATAGCAAAATATTAGTGAAACCGCATGAAAATAGTATGTATAAACAAACACCTGCAGAGTTAGACAGAAATTAGATGCACCAGCAATTGCGGCATGTTGTATTTCCCAGTGAGAGAGGGTTATATTAACATCGCACTCCAGATCTATCCAAGGGCTATTGGTGATGGACCTCGTAATATAGAACTATGGTCAAATGAGGATGGCACACGAGTAAGTATCCCGCTCTAACTTCCACACCAACGGGGGGACGTTTGAGCTTCTACATATTTAACATGCATCGGCCCCCTTCTGCAAGGCCGATCTTCGGTGGTACTAAGCTCGAACATGCAGGCCACGTCTTGGACCACTAGACTACCGCAGATACTTTATATTTTCCAGAGAAGGCATTGTTGATAAAGCTGTCAGAAGGAAGAATCTGTTAAGGTATCCGACTACGTTCGGACCCGTGAGTTTAAAAAGGCGCATAAATGGATAAGTTTCATGATATTTAGTGTCACTTAGATTAAAATACATGTATAAAATTGTCTTACGGAAATTTTACCAAAAAATAAATAAATAAATAAAAAAAAATACAATACAATATTTCGGCAAAAAATTAACTTAGAATAACCATTGTTCAAATTGTCCCTTTGTGAAAACTGCTTCTATTATAATATTTTGCCTGTATACAGCTCAGACCTCTATACAGAGGCTCCACTATGATGTTTGAAAAATTCTCATTATTTTAGGAGTTACAACCATTTGAAATAATTATCGGCGTTTTTTTCGTAAAATTTCTCCGTTCTGTTGTCGTAAAACGTGAATAAACCCATTTCTAAGTTATATATTTCAAAAATTCTAGTTGAGCCTCTGTACAGTGGTCTGAGGTAAATACAGGCAAAATATTATAATAGAAGCCTTTTTCACAAAAGGAGAATATTTTGAAAATGGGTCATTCTATGTTCCTTTTTTGTCAAAATATTTTACTTTAATAATTTTTTATTGTAATACTATTCTTAAAATAATTTTATATACATTTTCTAATCTAAGTGACACTAAATATCATAAATATTATGCATTTATACGCTTTTGCAAAATCACGGTTCCGAACGTTGTCGGATACCTTAATGGGGCTTTACGATTTCATTGCCAAAAGAAGATTGCGAAAGGTCTCTTACGCACATTTGTTGGCAAGGATTACGTGCCGAGTCACTCCACCTATCATGCTTGTCCCTCTCAGTTACCCAGACCTCTAGTGGCCGCGGTAGCCGAGTGGTATAGGTATCGGATCATGGCTTACCTTGTCACGAGTTCGAGCCCAGTACCACTAAGGACCCGTCGTGTAGGACAGCGATACACGTTAAATCTGTCGAGAGCTGAAACGTCCTCCCGTTGGTGTGGTGTGGTAGTTAGGAGATGGGTGCCAGCTCAGGTGTCGTCCACGTCACTTGACCATGGTTCAAAATTACGTGGTCCGTCACCAAAATCCCTCGTGTTGCTGAACAGTGCGACGTTAATATTCAATCAATCAATATCCAGACCTCTATCCGTGTGATTATTTGTTGAAGGGTTACCTGAAGTTGCAAGTCTACCACAATCACCCTACCCTTTTCGGGATGCTAGAAGACAATATGTGACTGCGATTTTTCACCATAACTACAGACATGTTGTACAGTGCTTTTCTCAACATTGTTCCTCCACTACAGGTATTGTTAATGAATAACGGCCGACATGTCAAACATTTGTTATAAAGAACATCGTTTTTTGTCAATAACTGCTTTTGCTGCATCTTTGGGTTTTACTACACACCCTATGGCATTTCAAGCACGTGTGTCAATTTTTACCCTTTTTTTCAATATTATTAAACAGATTATTGAACTGTCCATTTTAACGGCCTTTTGGATCACCTGATATATTAGGTTGGTGCATACGAGTCATCGTATTTGTCACACGTGAATGTTTGTCTTCCTGCTTCTGCTATGTGTTTTTGGTAAAACTTAATTTATTCTTGTGCGCACTGTCCATTGCCAGAGCCACATTTCAGCTAAGAATTTTACAAAAGTATTACATTTCGTCAATAGTTTTGATATTTGTGGAAAAACATACAAATAAAGCAGATATTAATGAATTTTATTATTTATTTATTTTTTATGCAGCATTATATATTACGAAGTTTACACACGTATATAAGTGTTGCGTGCAATATAAAACTAGGAATTTGGGGGACAATAATTTCAAATATCGAGAAGTGCAACCAACATTGGCTTAAGAAATTTCGACAGAACGAACTTTCCCTACAAATGAACACTTGGAAGAGCCTAATCCAGCGTTTCTCATACTGTGAGTAGCCGCCCTAGGGGGCGTGGTAACTCTTCGACAGGGGCGCGAGCACATTAAAAAGTCCGAAACAAAATATTTTTAAAAAAAATTGCTTTCAGTAAGCAAAATAGTACATTCCAACGTAATATAAAATACACACTATCACTAATACTGCACAGTGTATTTTATAACTAATTTAGCTATATTAAGTTAAATTTAATAATTACCAGCGGCCCCATAGGTTTATCATAGATAAAATTTACAAAAAGTTACACTTATCTTGATAATTTATTCAGTTTATAATTAATCCTTTAATTGCCTATTTAAAGTTATGCGATTAGCTCCCAATGCTAACGTTTTTTTGCAAATGTCATGTTTTTTTCAGGGGGGGGGAAGAAAAGGAATAAACAAGCAAATCCTCCGAAATAAGTATATCCTTCGCAAACACTGTCGAGTTTTTTCTTATTGCATTCCAAAGGCTTCGAAACAATTTTATGACTAGTAAAGTACAGAAAAGATCGTACTTCGCGAAAAGACATATATACGTTCGGGGCATTTAACGCTTTGGCTGAGCAAGACGTTTCCACTCATCGGTGGCACTCAAGAGGTGAAATTAGTTTTGTAGCATCAAAGTATAGAATTCAATACATTGTTACTGTACGGAGGAGGGGAGGGGCGAGGAAAATTATTGAATATTGGATCGCGAACGTTGAAAGTTTTAGAAGCACTGCCCCGATTCTCTGCAAAGTGATGTTCTGAAAGAATTAGTGGAAACGTATCCAACTATATAAATTAAACAAAAATCCAAGTTGTGCAATTTTCACTTTTTAATCAGCATGCCATAATACTTCTCCAGGACAATATGCTCGATTGCACATATCGTACAACTCACAATTGCAAGATTAAATACGAAGTTTCGTTGCCCCCTGCTTAATCCCTAAATCCCTCATTTTTGAGACTGTAAAAGAATCTTTTTAAGGGTTTAACAGTGTGAAAATTAAGAATGACCGAAAAATTTCAAATCGGAATTAGATTCTAAAGATCGGAACTTCTTCAAGACAGACATCTACGCAAATGCCTCGTCGGAAAGGTGTGTTGAAGTAAATTAAGCATATTTTGATTAACAAAATAGCGTTGGAAGAGATATGCATTTAAAAATCTGACATTTCGGACGCACCAACCCAATAGATATATATAATAATCAGGATTTCTTTTATTAAAGTCAGTTACTTAATTGAGAACAGTTTTTATAGAGATAAGATTAACAAGTACATGTATTAACTCAACCACAATATAGACCTTTAATTTATTCTCTTAGAAGATAATTTATAAAACAACGATAAGCATTACAGAAGAACGAGAGAGAACCCCAAACAAAAATAGACTCTATAACTAAATTATAATTTCAAAAGCAATACTTACAGCATGCGTGTGGGGTGGTGGAGGACCAGGTGCATCATACATCTCTTTGATTCCAGGGTCCGGAAATAAAACTTTCACAAAACAAGTATGTTTGAATTAAAATGTTTTAAAACCACATTAATATTCTGTTAAATGATGCAAGTAGCAAATATAGGAAATAAAACCCGGTTTATATTAATCTCAGGAAAAGTCTGCGGGCATACGGGTTATTGGTGTACATTAAACACGCTTCTTCACGTCTCAGGGATATGGATCTGCAATAGATCCTCCATCCCCTATCTGATAAGTATTTTGGCGCTGACAAGTGGAAAACCTGAATGGGAAAAAACAAAGTTCACTGAGTTTGGTAGGGTGTATATTAAAGTTTGCTTGGTTAGTTTTGTGTATGAAATGCTTTGCATTCTTATATGGGTTGAGTTTGGTGTTTTATGGCGCAAGAGTCAGTTTTGGCTATACTGCGCCAAACATTCATAGGTCTGCGGTCTGGACGGGAAAAGAAGAAATTGGATGACAAGATGGAGGGTCGAAAATAGAGAAGGATCACTGGGGTACCTCAGGGTCGTGACACCCTTGTTTACCAAAGATAGTAGACCCCTTGGGAAAAGGAAAAGATCACTAGAGAGGGTACCTCGGGATTGTGACACCCGTACCCACCTAAAGAAGTTGAGCCCCCTGAGGGGGGCATTCTTATGTGTTAGAGTGAATATTAACGTCGCACTGTTCATCTACACATGAGCTTTTGGCGACTGACCACGTAATTTTGAACCATGGCCAAGTGACGTGGACGACACCTGAGCTGCCACCCCTCCTGTTCAAACTACCAAACCAACAGGAGTACGTTTCAACTCTCGACAGATTTAACGTGCATCGCTCCCCTACACGGCGGGTCTTTAGTAGTACTGGGCTCGAACTCGTGACAAGGCCAGCCACGATCCGATACCTTGACTACTCTGCTACAACTGCCATTCTTCTGTGAGACAGCATACACAATTTGGGATACGACCAGAATTACGTGGATATATTTCTTTGATTAACATATTACAATAACTCTGGTTTCCATGATAGACTAGTGGTTATGTTCATGGACTCATGGCTGGTGGGTCATGAGTTCGAGCTCTAGTGTTATTGAAGTCCGACAGGGGCGAGAGTCTGACTGTTAAACTGTAGAAGCTTCAATTCTTCCAGTTGGCATTGTGTTGAATTTCCGCGACACGTTACTTTACCATGGTTCAGAATTTCAAGGACGGTCGCAAATTGCTCTTCTGTTGCTTTATAGTGCAACTTTAATAAACAATCACTCAATATAACCTTGTACTGACGTATTACTAAGGAATTTATGAAGACAAGAAGTAGAAATTACGATTGAGAATCACATCGATTAATACCATAAACACTGGACGTCCAGATTAGATTTCGGCCGCGGTTGTTGAGTGTTCGTGACCGGTGGGGTTGACGAGTCATGGGTTCGAAGCTTTGTACCACTAAAGAACCCTTCTCCTCCCACGTTGAAGGGCTAACGCATGTAAAATTTGTTGAGGTTCAAAGTTATTCCGTGAGCGTGTAGTAGAAATTAGTAGAGTAAGTTACAGGCTCAGATATGACCCTAGTTGCTTGACCGTAGTTCAAAATTGCGAGGTCTGTCACAAAATCTTCTTGTGCTGTCTTATAATACGAATGAACACTTAATTAACTTCAGTAAGAAGCTAAGACTCTTAACGCATTCTTTCATACATAGAGCACCAAACAAATCCTAGTTAACGATGTTTTGATCCTGCTACGAGATCAATTATTGTATTTAAATTTACGTCACATTCAGAAGCAACACGAGGTTTGTTTGCTAGGGATCTCGTACTTAAGAACCATTGTCAAGCGACGAGGTTGACACCTAAACCGGTGTCCCACTTTCAAACCATGTCAATGTGAAGACTTTGAGAAATGACAAATTTAACGTGCATCAATCCCCCTACACGATGTGTATCCAGTGGTATCATCACTCGACAACGTCAGCCATGAGTTTATAGCCATGACCACTAGGCTATCGTTCCAGGCCTGCGATTCGATTGTTTCATTAGAAAATATTTGAAACCTATTGGAAAGTGAATTTGTAATTCTTATTTACATTTAAATTACAAGAATGACATGGTAGATATTGTACTTCATATTTTTTATATTTGATCCTCACGAAGTGGGGATTGAAGCTCAGATACACTTAATACAGAACAGTCCCCAATAGTGGGCGATGGCCGTGGTAGCGTAGTGGTCAAGGTAATGGATTCGTGGCTGGCGTGTCATGAGTTTGAGCCTAGTACATCTAAAGATGCAGCATATAGAGAAAGCCTATGCACGTTAAATCTATCGAGGCTCAAACGTCCTCCATTAGAGATTGGTAGGAAAGCTAGGAGAAGTGGTTACCAGTTCAAGTGTTGTTATCGTCATCTAACATTGGTTCAAAATTGGGTGCTTCGTCATTGCGAGTGAGTGTATATTAACGTCACCTTATTCACCTACATGAGAGCTTTTGGTGACGGACGTTGTAACTTTGAACCATGGTCAGAAGACATTGTTCACACTTGAGATGGTAATCTCCTCTCCTGACTTTC
>BMAV01026353.1:151135-163957 GCA_019973955.1 Trichonephila inaurata madagascariensis | reverse complement strand
ATGGGCTCCCTACACACTATGGATCTTCAGCGGCACTAGGCTCGAACTCGTGATACGCAAACCACGAATCTGTGACCTTAACCACTAGACTATCTCGACCACGGCACTGATGTCAAAAGCTTTCTACCATGATTACTGTGGACTCTTCTCAGAGCCCTTTCTGTGAATTCTATCAATTTCGTAACTGCAACCAATAACCGTGTGCACTGGAGATTGAAATCTAAAGATTTATAAGAAACGTGAAGAAACGTGTATATTAGTTTTTTCTTCAAACTGAATATTTTGCTTAAAACTCTTAAAAATGGAGGAGAATACTCACATTTTTGTAATATTGTATGACAAAATTATGGTAAGTATTGTTTTATTAGAGTAATGACTAGTTATACTATATGCTTTTGGGCTACGATATATTCACTAAAATTATCTTCCAAATAGTTAATTTTTTGCTAAAACTCAAAATGTGAATGAGTTTTAGTAAAACATCCTCAGTTATGTTTTATCTGCGTTTATACTTTCAAGCAAGATGATAGTTTTTTTTATTCATTATGAATAATAGTTTGAAACGAAATTAAGCCTTAATTGTGCTTTAGAGTGTGATGTGCATGTCGGGGGTCTTTTAAGTGCACATCGGAAGCTTAAGTTTTGATTGAATAAGTTATTTGATACGGATGTTGTTCGTATATTCTCATTTTAGTACCTGAAAGTGGAACTCTGCTCATGTACTACAATTTATACAAACATTATATATGCAACTAATTATTCTAAATATTTGGATTGAGTAGTTCAGTTCATATGTATTTCTAATGAGGATATGAAACTTTTATTCTAAATCAAAACATGTAGTATTTTTTATTTTTATAAATATCTTTAAAAGTTTTTGGCTTCAGAAGGTTTTTGTTTACTTTTGGAATAGATTATATTTTTGAATTTTTATTATATAGTCTTGAACACGCTCAGCCCCTCCAGAGACTTGTACATCAAATATTTTAAAGCAGAAGAAAGAAAATAATTGGCCACATGCGGCCCATCAAATCAATCGGAAAATCCTCTTTGAATCGAGATTTCTTTCCTGTCAGCAATCAAAAAGATTCTTCTTCTATTACTCACTATTAGGACAACAGAATTCCTTTATTTAAAAAAGCAACTTGAAGTATTTCTACTAAGACATCCTCTGCAGAGTTTGAAGGACGATATCACAAGAATATTTTAAGATTTTAAAGAAAATTGAACCTAAATTCAATTTAAGCTCGTATGCCATTACTGTGCTAATATTGATACAGCACCCCTGAGTGCCTACAATTTAAACTTATTTACTTGCAGTCAAATCAGCGTAATAGTAAAGATTTTATGGATATATTAATTGATTTTAACAAATCTTTGTCAGATGAAAAATTTATGTATTTTGGGGAATTGCTCTTTACATTTTATTCGACATATAATTGTTAGCAGTTTTTGAAGGAAGATCAGCAATAGTAAATGTAGATGCAAGCTGGTGAACATAAATTTGCAGGCTATGACAGTGCTTCTCAAACTTGTAATATTCGCGGCCCAATATTTAATCATAATTTTCATCGCCCCCCATCCTCATACAATAACAATGTAATGAATTCAATAATACTATTCTTTGACTCTAAAACTACGATATGACTTTAATATCTTAAGCACCCCGTGTACATAAACGTCTCGCTAAGCCAAAGCGTTTATTTCCCCAGACGTATATATAAGCCTTTCCGAAGTACGATCTTTTCTGTGCATTGTGCTATCCGTAAAATTATTCCGAAGACTTTGGAATGCAAGAAAACGATTTTGACAATGTTTGCGAAGGATTTATTTCAGATTATTTTCGCTTTATTCCTCCCCCCCTTCCCCAATACATCACATAAATGCGCCTACGTTTTAAATGGTTGGCATTGGAAAGTGAATGACGTCACTTTTAGTCGGCAATTTAAGGGATCAATTATAAACCTTACAAATTATAAATATAAAAGTTAATTTTTGTATATAATTTTTTATGTATGACAATCCTATGGGACCATTGGTAATTATTAAACTTGTTCTTAATTTAGTATTGTTAAATTAATTATAAAGCACATTGTGTAGCACTGATATATTTATAAGTGTAATATATCAGTGTAAATGTGTATTTTATTTTTTGTCGGAATGTATTTTGTTTTACTTTCAGTAAATATTTTTTAAATCTTTTGTTCTCGTCTTTTCAATATGCTCACGTTCCCCTTTTAGAGTTGTCACGCCCCCAAGGGCGGCGCACCCCACAGTTTGAGAAACGCTGGGCTATAAGAATTCAGCCAAGAAATCTCTCTTCTGATTCGAAAAAAAATGATAGGGTGCATTTGCTTCATTAAACTGATTCGAAAATTAAATGTGCTCGCAGCTACAAATATGAAATTAGTTTAGTAAAACAAGGGAATGAAACTGTCACTATTTTATTTAACTTGCATTTATTTTATAATTAATAGAATCATTTTAAAAATGCGTGGCTCTCCAGTGTCCTCCACTCCTACAATGTGGCCCGCGAGCCAAAGCAAGTTGCCCACCCCCACTTTAAAGCGTTCAGAGATTAACATAAGCAAACAATGTTATATTAAATCTTATCTATTGCGTCCGTAAATTCCAAAGTCAATTCTGCAAGTTACTTTGTCCATTGTATTCATGTTTTTCTTTTATCTTACAAAATTTCAAAACTCTAATTTAAATTTAAAAAAACCCCGAATTTAAGACAACTTTTATTTTCATCTTTATTCCTATTTCAATGAAAATTAAAAACTTTAAAATGATTTATCTAAATGAAATGACTAGTTTACCTTAATTTACAATGCTGAGGCGTATTGTCGGCTTTGCTAAATGCTTTTAAAAAAAAATTCTGTTACTGTAAATACAAGTAACAAATTTTAGAATCAAAGCGATATTTTCTTAAGAATGATTAAATTTAGAATTTATACATTTTTTTTTTTTTTTAAGGAAGTTTCAATAAACACTAATAAAAGTATTTTACGAATATCAATCATGTTAATATGAACCTTATACTGACTTTAGTCATACGTAGTTCAATGTACTTGTAAATCAAATTTTATGAATAAATTACTCTTAAGAATAGCATTTCAAAATTTAATGATTTTTAAATTTTCTTTTAAAACCTTAAATGGTTAGCTGTCTGAGGTGTATTTTCATCTCAAAATCGTGTAAAAATAATACATATACAAAGTGTTCCTTAACTCGACGTACAAACTCAAGGGGGGGGGGATGGTAGACAGCATGTGGATGACAAATCATCATATAAAATGAAGGTAGTAAGCCAGGTTCGGTTGGAGTAATTGGCGAAAATGGCTATGAAAGGTGTAATGTCGAGTGGAATGAAAAGGGCCAATAAAAGGTAAGAAATGGGTAAAATCCTAGGAGAGCCCACACACACATTGGCGACAAACCGAAATAAGCGCCAAGCCAGAACCAGATGGCGCCAAGAGAAAACGACAATGGCGCCAAGCGAATATAGCGGGATAAAGGGGATACGTAATGAAAATATAAGTAAACAATACTGAAATTAAACATTTGAGATAAATAATACAAAAACAGCACTTACTTTATTACTACAGATCTTTTCCAAGTGGAGGGTACAGCGTAATAACAGATTTTAAAAAGTCCTTAAGATCTCATTGCTAAGCGAATGATCGTGTGAGCGCCGCCATATATATACTCCATTCAAATCCATCCAAAATTGCACTCTTTTGTTTGCATATAATCTCACTCATTACATTTATGACATTCATAACTCTAAGCAATCAATCCTTCCTTCATTCATAATTCAATCGATTCTTTCTTACCTTTCACATTCAACAAAGTAAAAAAATTCTAAGGTATATTCACACACAAGCAGCCATACTTCCAGCCCGGTGTCCAATAACAAAACGATATTCGAAATGCCATCCGACAAAATACGAAAATTCCAGAAATAGTTAGGTTTACCTTATCTAGTGTATCAAAGTAGGGCTACCAAGATGGCGTAACTATCGCCAACCAAAATAATTCACGCCAAGGGTGTGGGCTCTCCTAGGACTGAACTTAAGAATTACATTTTAGACGTAAAGAATTTTTACAATACGAAGAATGTATAACAGCTAGACGTTAAAAACGCAATGACAAGATATTTCATAGCACAGCTGATATTGACGGTTGAAGGACTGTCTGAACCTTTCAAACAAATCTGACGTGCTGCCTATGGGAGCTGAAGAGACGATCCACTCCCTGAGATCCTTCCCGCTAGGAACTGTAATTTCATTCACAAGCGATATTAGGTGACCCCAGAAGAAATCCAAGGTATTTAGGTCCGGAGAGTGTGGAGGCCAAGCAACCATTCAGCAAGGTTCAAGTAGCAAGAAGGTGCTTTCACACCGCAATCAAAATATGATAATACTCCATTGTTCATGAGCCACACTCCCTGAATCAGGAGGACGTAGTGTAGGAAAACAATTCATGTTGCATCATTGAGGTGTTCGGGCAATGTTTTTCATCTCATTTTTTTCTTTTGAACTCTCCCCTTGTCTGGTTGGTTCATCCTCCCATCTGAATACTGTAGTGATTTTCATTAAAGGGCCTCAGGGGTGTTAACTTCGTCTCGAGGGGTGGAAATATAAACAATTTTCAAACGGGTATAATTTTAAATTTAAAGTAGATAATTCGAATCTTTTACACATTGCAGTAAAACCCGCTTAACGCGGGGTATACGTTTCATCAAAGTAGAGCGTAATATAAAACAGCGTTAACCGAGGTTATCTCATGTAAATAATGGGGTTAGGGGAAGATGGGTAGAAAATTGGTTAAGTATTTTACCCTTAAATTGTTTTTTTTATAACAATAAAACAAAAATTTATTTCTCACAAATATAGAAACATAATACACGAATATACATATAAAAATAAGTAAAGTTCTAAGTCAGCATGTTTACACTTCAGATAATTCAGTCTATCCTGTATTTCCAATTTTCTGACTTTTTATCAAGAAAGTAAATTGGCTTAATGGCATATTGCGTTCAATTCCGTCGTCAATTCATATAGAAAGTTGTTTTTCCATTTCCTTTATTGTATTATTTCTAGAACGGGTAATTCTAGTCGCAGAGCTTGTCGTAGTTCCAGTGGCCGATGACAGATTTATTTATAAGAATGGTCCTTATTGTTGAAGTTGCCAAATTCAATGCAGCCCCAATTTGAGATCAACTTTCACCAGTATCTAATCTTCTAATCACTTGCATTTTAGATTCTAGGGAAATGCTTTTTCTTGATGCTTTACTTTCGTATTTATTATGACCCATGATAAAAACTAAAAATCATAATATTTGTCACTATAGCAATCGTTATATTATATAAATTTATACTTAAAATAACGTCAACAAATGTTTGAAACGATAAAAATACGTTCGTATAATACCGCAAGAAAGAAGAAACACGAGTAAACTACTCCGGATATCGGCAAGCCTAACGTTGCGTGCAATTTCGGGGAACCACATAATTCAAATAAAAGAGCGTTAAACCGAAACATAGCTAAGCGAAACAGCGTTAAGCGGGGTCTTACTGTATTTACAAAGGGTTATGGCTTCAAAAAAGTACAAAATGTTCGAAATATAATCATAATTTTAAAAATTATAAGCACACACACACATATGAAAATATGTTATAAATATTGAGTAATTTTTGTGTTGTGCACGTTATTTTCTAAAATAGTAGCCTCTGATGTGTAAAACTTTACAGAAATGTAAAATGTACGACATTTAAGAATAACATATCTCTTATATTTAAAAATATTTGAGAAACATATAAATTTTTGTTAAAAAAAATTTGAAAATGAATTATTTTTTATTTTTTAAAAACATAATTTATTGTTCGACTAATATAAAATTACTGCAGTGTAATAAGAATTCATTTAACTTTATAAATCAATTTATAACTAGTAATTAAAGTTGCTATTTTAGAAAATACCATGCGCAACGTAAGACTTAATAAATATTTCTTATAGAAAAGTTTCTTATTTTCATATGCTTATAATTTTTAAAGTTATGATTATATTTTAAACATTTTATACTTTTCTGAAGCCCCATTCTTTTATAAATGTGCAAGAGATTCGAATTATTTAATTTTAATTTCAAAAAGTTGTATATATATTTGAATATTTATATTTTTAGCCCCCTTGAGAAATTTAACACCCCTGAGACGCCTTAACTAAACGTGGTTTGCGACACTCTCCCCACAACTATTTGTCATTCTCATGCTGCCTACTATCAACCTCTCTGAAATTGTCAGTCCAATTTGGCAACACGTTGTCTAGGAACAACCAAAAAATTTGTGAAAATGACTAGATCAGGTGTTTTCTAAATAGAGCCTTTTTCTTAAATAATAAACAACAAAAGCCGTATTGATGTTAAATTACCAGATAATATACAAAATTAAAACTTTCAAACTAAAAGTGCCATTTATGGGATTATGATTGCTTGTGAGTGGTAAAAACGACATCACATATATTAGTGATTGTTAATGTCTTGGCGAATTTGAAAAGTCTTGTGTGCAGATGTTTACTCTTGGTAAACAAGCTATGAAAAGGAAACTTAATTATTTTTTAACTTGAACTTAAAATTATGAGAGTAGTAGCCGAGTGGTATAAGTATCGGACCGTGGCTTATCTTGTCACGAGTTCGATACCAGTACCACTGAAGACCCGCCGTGTAGGGGATCGATGAACGTTAAATCTGTCGAGAGCTGAAACGTCCTCCCGTTGGTATGGTAGTTAGGTGAGAGGGTGCCAGCTCAGGTGTCGTCCACGTCACTTGACCATGGTTCAAAATTACGTGGTCCGTCGCCAAAAGCCCTCGTGTAACTGAACAGTGTGACGTCAATATTCGATCAATTTAATTATGAGTAGGTGATTATTAGGAAAATAATTGTGTAACATAATTTGAACATTTAGTACTTCCCCATACTATCGCAACCATATTGGAGACAAAATATAAGTGCACGAATTACAAAAACAGAATACGCTGACGCGAATATGGAGCTAGTAGTCTGTAAATACTATGAGAAAAGTAATTAAAAATGAATAAAACTAATTTCATTTCATAAAATCTTTGTTTCATTAAATTATTATTTTAGTAGAAATTTTTTCTTTAGTTTAAATAACTAAAGAAAAAAAATTATTTATTGAATCCCAGATTCGCGTTTTAGTATTCGAGCTTGCCACATCAACGAACGGTTAGGCTTAGAATAGCTGCAAGCCGAGAAATATAAAATGAAGCACATGGTTGCCAATTCAGCGCCTTGAACACGAGGGAAATTGGGGTTGCCATTTTGGCGAGTTATCTTGAAAGTTGGTGTGGTTGTGATAGTACATAAGTACCGAAAATTTGAAAACAAACTGAATTCATCACAAGCCTTTGATTCCAATCTCCCATGGATGGGGAAATTTTTACATTTAAGACTATACTTTTCTAGAACAGTGGTCTTCAAACTGTGTTCCACGTAACCCTGGGGTTCCCCGTGTCACAATAATAAAAACAAATAATATAAAAAAAAAATAGATTTTTAATCAATTCCTACTTTGATCAACAACGAAAAATTTTATTTTAGCTACTTTTTATTAAATAGTTACAATTAATATAAATATGTACATACATGGGACAGAATCAGAACATTAAGTGGTAATTAGTTTTTTTAATTATCATTAAAGTATCGTATTGTCCTTTTAATTTCAGTCCAACTGAATGCTTTAACACGTGAGGGGAAAAAAACCTTTTCATGTTTTGACAAGTCGCCAAAAGGGTCGCCAACGTGACTGTATTTATAATTCTTTAAATAATTAGTTTTAATCAATTAATTTTTATTAATTATAATTTATTTTATTGGCATCCAAAATGACCCTGTAGATAAAATTTCAGCTCAATTCAGTGCTTTAAAATGTATTTTATTAACGATTGAAAATTCCACCAAGATAAATAAATATACAAATATATAGACAGTGCGAGCTAATAGTAGGAATAGAAAAACCTAAGGTAATTTCGATTTGTGTATATAATTGAATGGATTTACGCGTTTTCTTTGAATGTATACCCACAAAAATTTAAAGATCATATGCCATTAAGAAACTGAATTTTATTTATACATAACTAATTTGTAATACTTTCTAAACTTGAATAAAGGAATATTAGAACGTTTTATCTTAATATAGTTACATATATATTACCTACTAGATTGTAAATATTTTGTTTACTATCATGGGTTCTACGAGATAAATCTTGCTCCATAAAACGCAATATTCATTCATTCACTCACCCACTCCATGAGCTCCTCAAGGGGCACACCTTCTTTAGGTGGGTACGGGTGTCACAATCCCGAGGTACCCTAGTGATCTTTTCCTTTTCCCAAGGGGTTGACTATCTTTGGTAAACACGGGTGTCACGATCCTGGGGTACCCCAGTGATCCTTCTCTATTTTCGACCCTCCAATTTCTTTTACCGTCCAGACCACAGACCTATGAATGTTTGGCGCAGTATAGCCAAAACTGGCTCTTGCGCCATAAAACACCAAACTCAACTCAACCCCCTCCACGAGATATCTGTATACTGTTTAGTACAATTCTTGCAAAACTAGATACTTTTCTGTTGGAAAATGTGCCTTTTAGCATTTGTTAAAAAACATCCAACAATAAAAGATGGGGAACAACTTTCCAACATATCAACAGATTCGGTGTTAAAACCCTAAATTTAAGCAAGAGTAGCTTCTAAACCTTACGTTGCAAATTAATGCAAAGTGTATAGTATTTCTCTAAACATTTTAATGCCCTTCGGAACAATGTGCATGAGAGAAAAATACTTCTCAACGTGAGTGGTTATAAAAACAAAGTATAGAAATTTAAGTTTAGAAATAAGAGTAATGCGATTGCACACAGTTAATTTCAATAAACAGTTTTTGTGGAAAAAATTCAAGCACATAACCTATTTACTAGTTAGCACTTGGATCAGAGAAAATAATATAATAAAGTATGAGTAAATAATTTTTTTACTAAAATTTACAGTGGTTTGTTTTCATTGCATGTACATAAAATATGCCTACAAAATGTATATCTACATTAAATATTATTTTAAGATATATTCTTCCAAGTGTAAATGTTGAATAAGGTTCCACAGGAAATACTTTCTAGTTTTAGGGGTTCAGTGGGTTGAGAAAGTTTGAAGACCACTGTTCTAGACTATACTTCTAGTTTTTAACAGCAATCCATTTAAGTATTGTACAGGCTACTGACACATATAAGAAAAATTAATTAATCCTTAATTTCTTTTCAGAAATGTATTTCGAATTGCGTAGCAGCGTATGAATTGGATCGCAAAGCATGCGGACTTATTTTGCTAATGATTTATGTATTTACTTCCTATTCAATGGTAACGTCCGTTCACCGTATGCTTACAGGGCAAGTAGGTTTTGAAGAGGTGGCATGTGGATGTTCGATCGTTGCTCTTTTTACTTTAATAACGGTATGTATCGCTTTAAACTCTTGAATATAAACTCACGTAACTCTTTCAGAAAATGCGTTAATTATTTTCTGAATTTTTACATTAAACTTTACTTATTCTTGTTATATGATTAGTTATATCTTAAGTTCAGTCGGCTGGGTGGCGTAGTTGGTTTGTCGCTGGCCTTATGTACCCAAAGTTGCGGGTTCGACCCCGGCACAAGTCCATGGATTTTCATGATGCAAAAAATCAACAGCGGCCATGTCCCATGATTATACGGCATGTTAAAGATCCCTATGGGAGTGCTCTAGGCAGAATTAGATCCTAGTACAGGTTCGCATCGACAGAGCTTAGGTGTCTCTCTCTAGGGAGGAAACTGGTCGTCAAAATTACCTGCGGTGATTGTGTGGTATCCGCCAATATGGCATCGCACTAAAAAGAAATGCCTGATTTTTCGGTGATGTACTAGGTAGGTTGCTAAATTCTATAACTGTTCATAATCTGTCATTAGAAATTTAAAAAAATATATTAAGTTCAAGTCTTGATCTCAAAATCGTAGTAGGAAAACCATGCTGACTGTTGCCCTTTGAACGAGCTTTCAATGCTTAAGGTTATTAGTAAAAGTAAGTTACACCCAAATTGTAGCTTTTAGTATCTATACCACAAAATCCAGCCAACAGAAATAAGTAGGACTGTTAAAGCCTTGTTTAAAAGCCCTTACATGGTGTGAAATTCAAGAAAAATTAGTCTGCAAACCTAGTCGGGGTGCCTTAAGTATCAATACGTTTCCAGTACTCGCAACAAAACTAAATCACGGCAATATTTAACATCCGTCGAGCTTGAATAGTGAATAAATTCAAGAAACATTTCGTAGCGACAGGCGCCACTTGATGGTGCCTCAAATGAAATGCCTCTCCCCCTTTAGGGATTCACCGTGTCCGCTATGTCTTAGCTGCCAAAATGCAGACCATTCGGGGGAAAAATGAGATATAGTTTTAATTATTTTACTGTAAATAAATGGACGGCCCGAACAAACTTATAGTGAATATTGCAAAATGAATCAAAGAAAATCAATATTTATTTTTTTAAAATGTTTTAAGTGCTTTTTAAATAAGGAATTCTATTTTTGCAGTATATCTATGGTACGGTTTTTGGAATATTTACTTATGACTTACCTTACAATGTGGATACTAACGAGTCTCATGAAGATGCTGAGAAACAGGAGAGTGAGGGCTCTTCAACACCTACAGAGAATGACCCAAATAATTCAGAAACCTCTAAAGAAGCTGACTTGGAGGAATTACAAAAACTACTTGAAGATGTTTCGAAAGAAAATGACGAGCGTATTCAAAAGGCAGTTTTAAGTAACCAGAAACGCATAGAATTGCTTACTCAAAACATTGATGTATATGTAAGAAACTTGGTTGAACACGATGAAAGGCTCCGTGAATCTTATTCATTGGAGACGGACAAGTATGTTAAAATATCCACTGCTGAGATTGATGAAAATTTGAAGTGGAAAGTTGCTTTCAATGAACAACATGTACGATTGACCACTGCTGCTGAAGACAAAAATGCTAGAAGGGATTTAGTAGATTATATTCACAAGAAAAGACAGGATTTCCTTAAAAGCCAACAAACAATTGAATTGCAATTTACTGCAGATTATGAGAAATTGCAAACAGCTAACTTGAACAGGTTTAAGCACTTCCATTCAAAGGCTTTCGAAATGGACAAATAATGAAGCATAGTACAACCTACGGATGAATGTGACACAGACCGAACCAAAAAAACCCACTTCATATACTTACAAACTCGGACTGAATTTGAAGCTGTTTAATTTGGATAGAAGATGTTACTTATAAATAATTAGTAATTTATTTTGCTTTAGAGTTCCATAAAAAACGAAACTTTCTTGTATTTTAATTCTTTTCTGAGATTAATAAAGATTAATTGGTACTTTCGTAATTCATTCTTCAGCTTAATATTTAAGAAAATGCTTTAAGATACAAACCCTATTTTGCTGACAAGATGTTGCATCTTTTTAGAAACGCACATTCTGGGTATAGATGTAATGACTTCGTCGCATTTTAAAATATAGGGTGAACCAAAAGTCTTGCCCCAATTTGAAAAAATTCATTACACAATAACCGTTTAATACATATCGTGCAATTTTGGTTCCATTGGATAGATCAGTTTAAGTAATCTTTTGTGTGTAATGCAGTGTTTCTCAAACTTTCAATATTTGCTACCCAATATTCAAAAATTTTCATTGCGCCCTCCTTCCTCACAAATGACAATGCAGAAATTCAATAATACTTTGATGCTACAGCTACAATACGACTTTAACCTCTAAAGTGCCGCCGGCGTATATATACATCTCACTCAACCCGCGAGTTAAATTCCTCGGACATACATATGTCTTTCCGAAGTACGATATTCTCTTTGCACTGATATCCTTAAAAATTATTCCGAAGGCTTTGGAACGCAATTAAATCTTGACAGTGTTTCAGAAGGATTTACTTTATATATATAATAATCGCGGAGGATTTCTCATTTATTCATTTTTTCTTCCCTTTCACAATATGTCAAATGCCCTCCTAAATATTAAATGGTGTCATTGGGGAGCGAATCGGGTTATTTTCTATTTGGCAGGTAAGGAATTACGTATAAACCGTACAAATTACCAAGATTAGTGTTAGTTTTTGTGAATAATTATATACATGACAAGCTTATAGTGTCACTGGTAATTATTAAACTTGTTCTTAATTTTATATTGTTAAAGTATAAAATACATTGTGCAGTACTGATACATTTATAAGCGTATATCAGAGTAAATATTAATTATATTCTTTATTATGTCGGAATGCATTTTGTTTGCTTACCTTCAGTAAATCAATTTTTTAAAATTTTATTTTCGACATTTCAATAGGCTCGCTTCCCCCTATAGGGCGCGCCCCACAGTTTGAGGAACACTGGTGTAGTGAATTGAGCTAATACTCCTTTAGAAGTGATTCAGGAGAACATTTTTCAGCAACACATCAGTTTTGGGCGAAACTGCATCGATTCAGAAAGAACAATGTGTGCTTTAGTTTAACGAAATGAAATCGCTAATTAATGATCGGAAAAAAATTTCAATATTGTTATGAAAACAAACCTCGCAGTTCAAAATCAATAAATTGAAATGAAATGTTTAAAGAAACGGACAGCTTTAAGGATCTTCCAAGAATTTGCAGCCACTGTAGAAAACATACGGCAATAGTTTCAAGTCTTCTGGGTCCACTTGGCAGAAGTGGAGACTTCTGGGTCCACTTGGC
>BMAV01026353.1:127935-144028 GCA_019973955.1 Trichonephila inaurata madagascariensis | reverse complement strand
GAATATACAGTCCAACCTCCATATTACGAACCTCTATAATCTGAATTTTTCTATATAGCGAACTTTTTTCTAGAATCAAGATCATTTCTTGATTTTCTCCGTAAAATAACCTCCCAATAGCGAAGTGTGTTTTCTATATAATGAACTTTTTCTCTTGAGATTGGTTTTTTTTTCTCCCTATTTTTAAAGTATTTCTGGACATTTCAAGTTATTCTCTTTTAACACGTTTTAGTAGTTTAGTTATAAAATAATGTATGTTTAAAATGACTTGTGTACTTTAAATTAGAAAACATCCTTAAAATTCATTACTTTTAATATAAAATTATTTTCTTAATGTTGAAAATACGGTGTATTCCTCGACATTCTTTTTTCTAGTCCCCCCCCCCTTTTTTTTATGGGTAATATATATATAATAGATATTAATTTACAAAAGGTGTGAATAATTACTTTTTTCAATATATAACGTTTATGAATTTAAAATTTGTTTTATGTGGCTTATATATAAAGTACCGTAAAATCCGGCGTATAACGCGCACTTTGAACACAAAAAAAAGAGATCGAAATATAAGGGTGCGCGTTATACGCCGGGTATAAAAACGCGATAGCTTTAAAAATAACAAATGAGATGAGCATAAAAGAAATTTTTACTTCTACACATATTGTGAAATGCTGTTTATTTAAAAGAAATGACGTATCTTATGAACTAAAAGGTTTCTAGTTTTAGAAATATACTATATTTTTTTTCAAAAGTCTGGAATAATATCTCGAGTAAATGACTGCAAAAAACATAAGAACATTGTGTACTATCATTTCAGATTTCTTCATAAAACGGGGTGCGCGTTATACGGCGAACATACCTAAAAGTTAAAAAATGCAACTTAAAAGTATAGGTGCGTGTTATACACCGGTGCGCGTTATACGCCTGATTTTACGGTATATTGAAAGGTGGACACCTCTGTATAACGAATTTTCCATACAACGAACATTTTTCGGGATTTAGCGATTTCGTTAAATAGAGGTCCGACTGTAATTCACTCATAACATGTAAATTTATAATGTATGAATAAAGTTAATGATTGGTAAATTATAAATGGCCACGACATCCGAGTGGTCAGGTTCACGAACTCGTGGCCTGCTACTGCATACCCGTATGGGGGCTTATGTACGTTAAATCTGTCGCTGCTAGAGATTGCAATACCGGGATACCAAATACCGGTATTTTGTGAGGCATTTTTACAATTATGTAATACCGGTATTCACAAGTTTAAATACCGTTTATTCGGTATTTACTAGGAATTTATTAAATTTGTAATACATTCAAGAGAAGTAATAAAATATGTAAATCATCCAAGAAATCGGGCAAAACTATCCTATTTCAGCTCAGAGTGATACTGCACTCGCTCAGGACTCATAATCTGATGTTCGAATCTATAAAAGCAAGGTTGTAGTTGTGAAGAAAGAGCGCACAATATTTCTGCATTTTTTAAATTGGGGGATTTGTTATTCACACTGTATTTGCATATCATACTTTAGGGTTCAAAATATTTTTCAGATTCGTTATTTGTATATATACTCATAAATAATAACCCATAATCATGAATAAGAATAACTTTAAAGAACATAAAAAATCAGATGATAATACTTCGGTTTGATTTCATTATTTATATGATGAAAAGAATATGGTGGCTGAGTGTAAAAATGTTCAAGAGTTATTAAAGCGAATGGAGGAAGTACAAGCGGACTCTATACACATTTAAAAACAAAACATGATGCAAATTTGTTAAGGCGATATGGTACCATCTTTAAAATTTTTTTTATTTTTAATATTTGATATTTGGTTTTAATTGTATTTTATAAAGGTTAATATTTAATAATAATTCCATACAAAAAAATTTTAATTTGTTGCAAAATGTTTGTAAAATTTAAAGTTTTTAAATTTTTTTAAACATTTTTTAAACCCCTAAGGCTTTTTTAAATGTTTCTTTTCTTTCAAAATTTTTTTTCCAAGTACCTTATAATATACTACATAAAACTGTGCATGGGTTTATTTCTGCTACTGCTCTTTAATTTTTTATTAATTTTTTTATAGTTAAACTTACAAAAATTCTCGAAAAAACATTAATTTTGATTTTGAAATTTTTTAGAAAAAGTACTAAACATGTTAGAGCTAATTCAATGCACAGTTTTACAAAACATACATTTCAGAACATGTATAAAAAGTTTCAAACCCTTACTTCAATTATCAAAAAAGCCTTAGGGTTTTGAATAACAGTGAATGTACAAAAATTCAACATGGAGAAAAATGAGTTTAAAGTTTTCATTTCTTAAATAGCATCATAAAAAAATTCCTCCAATAATCTGAAACTTTTATGTAATGTTAATTAGTTTGTTTCAAACTGCTTACCACAAATTTTTTAAAAAATTTACAAGAATAAAAGAATATACTTGTATAATGAATATATAAACAAAAAGGTCAATATTTCATAAAACATTATCTTAACAATTTTTAAAAAAATTACACACACATTTTAGAGTTTATTTCATGCGCAGTTCTATACTACTATAATAAACAACATGTACACAAATATTCATACTCTTTTTTTCCATAATTTTAAGAGCCTGAATATATTCACAAAATCCATAGGCTCTTCCAAAATTTACTCGTAAAGAAGCATTTTTGCAAGTATTACATAAAAAGATTTGTTAATGCATTTTTATCAATAATGACGTATGTTGGAGATCTGGATATACCAGTATATTTTTCATCCAAACGAGAAAAAGTATTGCATTCTTCTTCAAGTTTTGCACACCTCAAGTTAGTGTTTTGAGAAACTTCTGAACTTGTCTTGGCATCTGAAAACCACCTCTTCAAAGCTTTCGTTGTGGCAGATTTAGTACGTTTTTTAGGCCTAGGCATTTTAACTTTTTGGAGAAATAACCAAATTCCTTGTCGTAAAGCAACTTTTCTTACTCTTCAGAACACAGAGTACAAAAATATAGTTAAATTTGTAGGGACAGAACTTCAAAGAAAACGCAGTAGAATAACTCTCATATAATCAAAACAAAACAATTATTTCATTTCAGCTTAAACACTCATCAGCGTGGAGTAAAAAAAAAATTATTTCCTTATTTATCAAGCTCTTTTCTAGCAGACGATCTGAAAAGTGGGCGTGGCAGCTTTGTTTAGTCTACTGACATGCAGCAAAAATGGATAAATAACTGAATAAAAAATATAGATACAACTCTGAAATTTTGCAGACACATTAAGAAGGATTAAAAGCATCATATAAGCCAATAAAAAAAAAATCGATAGTTTGATAATTTTTAGGGTATCATATCGCCTTAAAGAGAAAATAACCTAATTGCGATGAAGATACAAATTTAAGCGCAGTTTCTAAGTCGACACCATCAAGGATTTCAGATTATTTTGAAAAAAATATATATTAATTTGGATGAAGTTATTGCTCATAAAAATACGTTCCAGGCTTAATGACAGTGCAAATGATGCATTATGTTTTTCAAGATCTCATTTCAAAAATTTGTAATAGTACCACAGAGACTGAATAGTGACATTTGCACTTTTTCGTAATTTAAATAAGATATTTTTTACACATTTTTGTGATTATTTATATATATAATGTTATAATTTATAAGTTAAATTATTTTTTGTGATATTTATGCTCTATAATAAAACTGGAAAATAAAGAAATACCTGTGTTTTCTTTCTTTTTCGAAACATTTCTACAACCGGTATTAAAATTGGTATCCCAGTATTAAGATCTAAAAAATACAGAATACCGGTATTGTGTGTGTGTGAACTTTTGGTCCTATATTGCAATCCCTAGTCGTTGCTCAAAGTCCTCACTTTAGAAATGTATGGAACTTTGGAAAGTGCAGAACCAACTCAAGTATTTTCTCGTCATTTGACGGAGTTCTGTTGCCAACAACCCTCGCGTTGTTTTTGAGTGTAACATTAGTAAAATATTAAAAATCAGTCAAAACGTAAATGATAATGTCATAAATTAAATAATAACTACTAAAGTTTTTATCAGGCATTAATACATTTATAATAGAAAAGTGTCTAGGAAAATTTTATTAAAGATATATTGTTGTACAAAATATTGTTCCCGATCTGAAATAAAAAAAAAGTAATGCAAAAAAAAATTTTTAAGTCAATTCCTACTTAGATCAACAAAGCAAAATTTTATTTTAGTTACTTTTTATTAAATAGTTACAATTAATATAAATATGTATATACATAGGACAGAATCACAACATTAAGTGGTAATTAATTTTTATTAATTATCATTAAAGTATCGTATTGTCCTCCAAAACAATCGTGTATATAAAATTTCAGTTCAACTGAATGCTTTAAAACGTGAGAAAAAAAACCTTTTCAAGTTTGACACAAGTCGCCAAAAATGATGCCAACTTGATGTATTTGTAATTCTTTAAATAATTAGTTTAATTATAATTAATAAAAATTAATTGATTAAAATTACTGTATTATCATCCAAAATGATCACGTATATAAAATTTCGGCTCAATTGAGCGCTTTAAAATGTTTTTTTACTAATGATTGAAAATTCCACCAACATAAATATATAGAGAGTGTGAGCTAATAGAGAGTAGAAATTGAATAAACAACGCTATATATTTGCAGTTATAAATGCAACTATTATTTCAGCTCGTTAATTGCTTATAATATAGTTATATGCAAGGTGTAAATAGTCCACACTAAAAATAAAGATATTTCAAAATTTGGGAGCTCCTCGAAAAAAACGTGTGCATTAAAGAAACAAGCTAATGGAGAGCAATTCCTTAATTTTGAACCAACATCAAATGCTATAGTTATGGAACATAACTCACAAATCCAACTACGCTATTCTTTTAAAATATATAGAATACTATAATACTTCAAAATAAATTAAACCAGTGTATAATTATGCATGTAATTCTCTTACAGCTTGCAAATTTCATATTCCTACAATCAATTAACTCACCTAAGGTACCTATATCAGTTGGTGTCATTAAAAACTTAGGCTGTCAAAGTTTGATATTTATAAATCGTGCACTTTTATACGTATACACCTCAATCTTGTTCGTTCCTGACTCTGTTCTTAGTTTTGAAACATCAAATAGAAATAATAATATTTCTTTTTTCTCAGTTCTTATAAAAAGAAATGTTAATTATCTTTATAACTTCTTCAGATACTGCGGGGTTGTTTTTTTTTAAAAAAACTATTGACGGTATGTTTCTTGAAGTATCTTCAATTTTATTTTTTTTTTATCGAACTACATAAATCTTATTTATTTAATTTCAACCTTTTCTTGTGCGTTATTTTGTGACTCTTAACTATTTTTAACGTTTCTTAATCTAAATATTATCCTATTTCAATATTACTGTAAACTTTTTTTGTTATGTTTGAAATTTGCAAGAGTAAATATGTATGATGTTTCAAAATATTTTTTTAATTAACAAAATTCATCAAATTAAATGTATTGTTTGTTAAACTAAAATATATTAATTTTCTTGGAAGTAGAAAAGAAATATCTAGATATATAAATTTGTAGCATTTTTTAGTTTATGCGATATAATGTAAATTGAAAACTTTTAAATTGACATAGTCTGAAATACCTCGCAAAGAATCCAATGTAATAAAAAAAATGAATTTATTTGATTAGAAATACAAACCTCTCTCTCTATTCATATTTATTAAAATTATTTTAATTCATTAATCATTTATTTTTTTAAAAAAAATATATAGTTTGTGTAGCGTATAAATGCTTAAGGTATCCGACTACGTTCGGAACCGTGATTTTGCAAAAGCGTATAAATGGATAATATTTAAGATATTTAGTGTTACTTAGATTAGAAAACGTATATAAAATTGTTTTTAGAATATTATTACAATAAAACATTATTTAAGTACAATATTTTGACAAAAAATAAACATAGAATGACCACATTTCAAAACATTCTCCTTTTATGAAAAATGCTTCTATTATAATAATATTTTGCCTGTATATAGCTAAGACCTCTGTTCAGAGGCTCAACTAGAATTTTTGAAATATATAACTTAGAAGTGGGTTTATCCGTGTTTTACGACAACAGGGGGGAGAAATTTTAAGAAAAAAAATGCCGATTATTATTTCAATTAGTGGTAACTCTGAAAATAATGTGAATTTTTCAAAAAAAAATAGTTCAGACTCTCTGGAGAAGTCTTTACTTTATATAAGCACACACACACACAAAATATTATTTTAGAAGCAATTTTTATAAAAGGAGAACATTTTGAAAAAAGATTATTCGAAGTTAATTTTTTGCCAAAATAGTGTATTTAAATATATATATATATGTAATGTGTATTGAAGTAGTGTTGGCCTGAGTGGAAGATTATCAATTTTGATTTAGTAAGGACATCTTCAGAATAGCTTTACCTCCTTTATTTTATGAGCACACATCAGCAGATTAAAGCACAATTACGTTCTATTTTCACTGAGTAAACAGCGGCATTTTGGAGGACACAACACAAAGACAAAAAGCAGCAAGTATTTTCAATTTTACGTGATGACGGCCAGAGCAGAGAAAAAGAGCGCGATTACATCAGATTTTGTTTAACCGATTACGATTAAGATTACAATGTTTTATTTTAAACCTAAGAACGAAAGATTATTTATGGATCATTAAAGAGAGTTAATTAAAAGTATGTTAGAGGGAATTATTACATATATATATATTCCGTCAAAATGTCCTTAAAACAATTTTATACATGTATTCTAATCTAAGTGACACTAAATATCATGAAAATCATCCATTTATGCGCTTTTTTAAAATCTCGGTTCCGAACGTAGTCAGATACCTTAAAATTGATCGAATGGAAAGATTTTAAGGAATCATAAATGTATTATGAAAACAAAACCTTCAGCAAGCACAAGAAAGATAAATCATCTCAAACCATAGCATAAAATTGATTTCGAACTTGGCTGATTGATTCTAAGTTTTAGACACTCCAATACTTAAATTTCGGTTCGATTCATAATTCTGCCAAAAAAACAATAGGTAAACATTTTTCTCATCGGAAATACGATGTGACCTGAATCCGAACTACCAAACGAAGCGGTGAGGGAAGGGGTGAATCACGTGACAAGGAAGAGTTCTCCCCTTCAGTCGGGCAGAGAAGCACGTGTACCCAAAGTCACGTGATGATTCACTGAATGGAAAGCCCTTCAACAAGGGGCACCCCCGACTCACTGTTGCGTCATCCGTACGGGGCGAACCGCCAATAGTTCTATTCCTTTTCTTTTTATGCTTCCTTTTTTTTCATTGTTCCCGCTTTTTGTAGCATTGTTCCATGCTTTTATTGTAATGGTAAGCATTAGTGTGTTGCTTCTAGTACAGTGATTTTCGAACTTTTTCCATTATGTTATAACCTTTGGATATGTCATTTAGTCTAGTGTATTTTGTAATTGAAAACCTATTATAGACACAAAATATGGTAAATAAAATAATTTTAGATTTTTTTATTTTTTTTTCTGGGGTTTTCATCGCATTTGTTCCATTTCATTTAAAAACTCAATCATTTTAAACAGTGGCGTACACAGACCTCTCTTATGGGGGGGAGGGGAGTTGCATTCTTTAAAGTGCGTAGATGAAAGCCTCGGGGGATATTCTCTACGGTAAAAATTAAAGATTTTCCAGTCTATGGAGAGTGTTGAACTCCCCCCCTCCATCCCTCCTTATGGCGGCCATTGCTTATACTTAATTAATGTAATCTGGAATTTTTTAATGTTCTATAAAAGAAGTGACATATCACTGGTGTAGCTAATTATGAATGGGCCCTGTATCAAAATTCCGTAGGGGCTCTTTTTTTGGCACCCTTTAATATCTTACAATTTTTTGCTTGCACATGCTGAGGTCACGTATCATTGATAAGGCGGTAGCTACGCCCCTGCGACATAGACCATTTTTTTTTTTCAAAAGAAAGTGAATTTCCGAAATTCTGTTTGGAAAATGACACATAAATTAGTTTTAAGAACTGATAACAATATACACAGATGGAAACCTCACACACACTAATCTCCAAATGACCTTCTATACAGAAGGTCTCTCTATATTAAAAGTACGTGCAATGTGTTCACTGGAAAATAAATTCAAAGTCTATCTCCTCCTAATGACATATATGATAACTTTTGTTGCCGACAAGCTATATATAACGACAATTACATTCTATCTGAAGGAAACGCTCATAGATATTCAAGAAATGGGGTTTAAATCAGAATTTTTCGAAAGGTACTGAAAGATAATTTTGTCTTTACTTTTCCAAAAATGGTGATTCTCGAGATTTCTTATATCCGAGTCACTATACTATTTTAAGTCACTTTACCTGAATAAAGGACTGGTACATTCCACAACCATTTTTTTAAGAACAATTTTATTCCCTAATTTTTCTTATGAACTTTCATATTCCGCTTAAAATAGTGTGGAATCATCTCCTTTACATTACATCACGTTTCCAATTACACAATACAGCATTTCATTATCCTTGGTAAATTTTTGCTGCTCAACATATACGATCATATTTATGTTACACAAGGAATTTTTGTACTTGCGTATATTATACCGTCGAACAGCTTTGTCAATTTAAATGCCTCGATATAAAGCCAATAGTAAAAACCGCTCCTATACACGCTCAAGCACAGTAATAACATTTGCCGAAAGGGACGTCTTAAAACTTCTTGAGGCCCTGGGCCCCAATACAGATGTAGGCCTCACCTCTGACCCTTAAAAATAGACAGTACATAGCATACATTGTCAAATACTCGTACAAACAATAACCTGAAACAAATAAATATGCATGATTTATAACAGTACAAAACCAGCTCGACCTACTGCCGTTTTTTAACTGAATGAGTAATGATGGTGTATGGAGGTAGGCCTAGGCCTATACAGGGTTGACGGTCATTACCTGTAGCCAGTTAACATATCGTTCGAAATTCCCAGTTTTTCTGAGAATACAACCGGAAATAACATTTGACCGTAGAAATTATTCGAATCATGATCTTATTAAGGCTGAGTCGTGAACGAAACGAGGCCCCATTGTCACTGCGGCCCCGGGCCTAGTTGGTCCATGCCTTAAGACGTCCCTGTTTGGCGACATTTTTTTAATTGGCGATGTTTTTTTTTCATTTAGCGAAAATGGTTGACGTAAGTTTCCATTTTTTTTTCCTTTATCAAATTTTTTTATTGATATTTTTATTAAGTCATTAGTTATGTTATATACTCTAATAAAAAAAAGTATGTTTTTCAAAAATGTAAGGATTTGAAACATTTCTAATAAAATAAAATCAAATTATACTCCTTTCATGTCTTTATTAGATTATCGTAATTTTGAATCGATACATCTCAATATGTCGTAAACAGGTCCTTCTTTTGTGACTTAACACAAAAACTTATCCGAAAAAAGCATAAAGTTTGATGTAACAAAAATTCGTAAGAGTCAAAAACAGACCCTTTCTCAAAAACAAACTAATTTTACTTTCAATAGTCGACAGAATGGAGAGAAAAGGTAAAAATATGTAGTAAAAAAAAGAAGGAAAAAAAACCAAACTTTCATCGGAATCTGTCTTTCTACTTTTCAACCCCCTACCCCATCCCTATACGCCTACGATTCAGACGTTCAAGACATTTATTTCATGCCTCTTGGAAAAAAGTACGTGTCTAAAAGGGTCTTAAAACCCGAACCGGCCGACATGGTGGAGTAAAAAGTAACATCTTTTGTGCTCACAGACACGGAAAGTGGGAGAAAATAAAAGGAAAATAGTTATATAGCGGGGGAAAAGATCAAATAAGAGAATCGGAATAAGAAAAAAGCTCAGTGAATTGCAACATGCTTTTTTTTTCTCACGTTTTTTCTTGTTGCTCATTACCAATTTAAGGAGGGTTGTTTAAAACATACCAGATTCTTTAAGGGTTGAAAAACATGGAAGAGAAAAAGCGAAAGGTAAAAAGGGGGAGGGATTATTAGAGGGATTTGCATAATCGCAACCTTCTCAACGTTTTTAGCGTACATGTCTGTGACAATTAAAGCCTTGCACGAGAACACGCGTGTAAGCAGCATGTGTCATCAGGTCCAAAAGTAAAACAAAACAGAAGGCGAGGTAAGGAAAAAAAGTGAAGTAAATGCATGCTTTGACGTTGGTTCATAACTAAATGAATCGGAAAATAGATCAGAGACGTGGTTAGACTTCTTATACTCGCATTACGATGCTAATTAGCGTTCGTTTTGTAAATGAAGCTAATTTTAATTTAGCTTTATTGTTATTTTTCGGGGGAATGTATGCATGGGAAAAAGAAGCTTGTACGCGGGAGTTTTCGCGAATTAAGATGCGTGGAATGGCTATTTGCAAGGCGTTTGAATTAAACTCTCTTGTTTTATCTTAAATTGTAAAAGTTAACAGAATAAACGTGTGAAGGTTGTCTGGTAAAAAAAAAAATGGCTTTTATCATTTTTGTTATTGTTGAAAATAACAGAGGATTAATTTTTGTTTTCATTTAAAACTGTTTTCGCTTAATGTTAAATAGGAACCGAAATCGTATAACACTTTTTATGCTCAAACGTTAACATTATTCTTTACACAGTAATACATTTTATTACGCTATTTGTTAGAATACGAATTAATCCATATGTTCTATATTTCGTCTCTACTGCTCTGCAATGCTTAAATGGGTTTTAAATTTTATGTATTCCATTGCAAAAATTTTGAATATTAAGAAAAAAAATTTATAAAAAAATTGATGTAACGTTTTGAGAAAATTATATATAATGGTAGCGCGCGGGAGAGTTTGGAAATATATATAAATATTTGGTTTATTTACGTCACAGCTATTAATTACAGTATATATATTTCTATTGAAGTTATTTATAATATTGAGTGTTTCATTAGAGTTCAGAATATGCTATTTGTGAGGGAGGAGGCAACACGTCCGTTCTTTAGTGTTTTCCAACGGACTCCCTTTCTGCCCTCTCTGGGTTGCGACTACCGCCCATTTATCCTCGAATTACACTTCGGCTCGTGGGCGGAGTGGGTTTTTTCTCAAGGTCAAAGATTGCGGGGCGATGACAAAAGGGACGACCCGGAAATATTTAGGGGTGCACGTGTGCATTGGAACGCTGTTATCCTATCCACAAAAAGGCGATTTTTTCAGATGTGTGACGTATTTCGTTTGTTGTTGTTTCTTAAGTCACCTGCTCTCGACTGTGTCAGATACAGGCTCACGAAATTCATCATGGCAAGGGGCTAGATGTACGCCTGTCATTGGCCGTAGCCTTGAGTACCATAAAGGTGACAGTACGATTTAGCTCGGTTCCACCTTAAATTAGAGGGAGAACACCCTGGGAACGTCACAGATGTCTTATAACGTCTCAAATTTATATCAAATTGGAACAATTTTTGCCTGAAAATGTGTTCCAAGTTTTGTTCAGGTTGTTTGACTTCAGAAGAATGAGTCCTTAAAGTGAAGATTTGGTTTATTTTTATGGGGTTTCTCTCACAGTATTAGCAAGGCACAAGAAAATTCCTGGACCAAATATATTACAAACCGCAATTATTTATAGCAAGGCATCTCGAATTCTTTAAAAGAAATATTCAATGAGAGCAAACTCTGTGTGGGATTTTTATCCTTAAGGTTCTGGTTGAGGGACACACGATAGAGGGATAGACAAGTTTTGCCCAAATCAGGGATTGACAAACTTTCGAGAGAGAAGAGCCAATTAGTATATGAAACAATATAACTAAGGTATCAAATATCTAATGACTAAGGAATCAAAGAGCCATTTATATGCATATGCACGAGCAGGAAAGGGGGTGGCCTCTGGTAAACGCGATCAAGACTGCGTGTTCTAATTAATATTTTTTATAAAAGAAGTTTTTATACAAAGCAACATTTTCCATTCCTTCAAAATATTAAGGAGTATCGAAGATATTTTTACTTATGAGGCTAAAGGCAAGAACAACCATTATCAAAATATCAATATTGTGACGCTTGATAAGATTGATGCGTAGAGTGTGTGGAGAATTTTATTACGTCCACGGCTATTAATTACGGTATGTATGGTTGGTTACAAGTTTACTGAAACTATTGACTTTTTCTATTCTACAGAATGTTATTTGTGAGAAGGAGGAGGCAAACACAAGCGTTCTTTCCAGTATTTAAAAACAGACTCTCTCCATACACTTGGAGCGGGGATGGTCTCCTCTTACACCTCGAATTACACTTGAGGTTCCAGCTCGCAGGTGGGGTCGTGTTTTTCTCGTGGCCATCGGTTATCTGGGCGATCTCAGATGAAAAGATCCCGTAATATTTTATGAGTGCACGTGCGCGCGCGGGTATGAACGATATAATGCTTTCTGCATAAAGAAGGAAAGTTTGTAGCTGCGTGGTGGGAAAATGCTACAATATTAAGAATTAAACTTTCACAAGCTTCTTGGGGAAAAAAAATTCCGAATCAACAACACCATAAGCGCTTTTTTCTTGAAGTTCATGTTTACAATAATAATTAAAATTGACTTTGGTTGGTTTTGTATAAAAGTCATTTCAACACAGTTTTTACTAATTTAAGCGTATAAAATATGTATGTATTTTTGTCACTTATGTTGGAGGTTTAAGTACATCTTTTGTCCATTCTTGTATGCAAATAAGTTATCTCAAAACGTAACGTTGCTAAAAGCCATTTAAGCAGTGTCATCCCAATGGGCCATTTTTGCTAATAAATTGGACTTTTTACCAGTGGCGTAACGGAGAATATTAAGACCCCCCTGCAAACTCAGGTTTTGGGCCCCAAGCACAAATAAGTACTTAGCGTCAGTCAAGCTTTGGGCCCCCTAGAATCCCTGCCCCTTAGCAATGCGGGGGTGTACGTTATGCCACTGCTTGTACAGTTTTAGAAGTAATTCTAATATTTTCACTGCAATTTTAGTAGAAAGCGGTTTAATACGGAAGTAATTGTCTTAAACCAGTCGAATTTTTAAATGTATATGCAAATACAAATAAGCTGCTTCGAGCAATTTTAAGAAAGGAAGGAATGAAAATGTTCGAGACATTACTGTAAGGCTTTATTATACATTGAAGATAATCTTCGGCAATCCCCCTCCCCCAAAGATTTTATAATATAATAAAGTATTTAATTTTTTGTAATTTTTGATTATCAAAACATACTTTTGAAGTGATACGTGTTCTAAATATTCTGAAAATATTTCATATATATAATAAAATCATTTGGTGAAAGGTGAAATTTATTTAAAATTGCGTTATATTTTATTCTGAGATAAGCAACCAAATTACTTGTGTTTTCGTATTCAGATTTTCACCTTTATACTTAATATATAAAAACTTCTTGATGATTTTTTGACGATTAAAATTTTTCGTTAAGTAAAGGAAATAATAGTGCTTTTATTTATATATATATATATATATATATATTATAGAATTTCTCTATTAAAATAAATAAAAAAGGGACAATGAAATTTTTTTGTATTAAAATTACATAATTTGGAAAATATTACCGTTCATTTTTAATTACTTATAACGATGCGCAAATGTAAGAATTTCTTTTAAAAAAAAAAGAGAAACTGTGCCTTAATTTATTTGTTTTTATCGTTTATGAAAAATGATTTCGCTATGAAGCCCTGCAATAAAACAAAGAACATTTCTTGGAATAAACACAAACGCCCGAGACAAAACATTCAAATCAAAGAAACGGCGAAAATAGAAAAAAGGCATTTAATTTATTCCATCTTTTGACAAAAACTCGTGCCACTTAAGTCCTTATGCATCCGACCACCTGAAGAAGAACACCTTTTACTAATATTTTTCACGCTCATGGTTTCCAAAACTCTTCTTTGCCGAAATTATCCCCAAATTCTTAGAAACACTTAAACGTTATTCTGAAATCATATCCAGGAATAACCTCTCTAGCAAAAAAGATGGACATTACATTGGAATGTATGACGACCAACCCTGCCAGTATTGTGGCAAGATTTTTTTTTTATGTATATATATTTACCATTGTTGTTTATTTACCGAATCTTGTTTCTTCCTTTGTGGAAGGCCGTCTGTGGCCTTTAATACGAGCTTTTAAAGGGATCCGCAGACGGCGTATGGTCTTAACCGTCATGCTTGGTCTGTCGGCCCTTACCAACTGGTGCATGAAGAGTTCAGATTCTTCCTTGGACCTGATGCAAACAGAAAAAAGAGTTTATGCTAAACGCGCTTTAATAGGCTAGATTCCCGATTCATTTGTTACCTAACTGGGCCTTGGATTCTTTTTTTTTTTCATTATTTATATGTCTCTGTTGTTTTCATTTTTGCTCTCGCGATGTGTGACGCCCCGAGTGAGGTCGTCGGCCCATAGGCCAGGCTATCGGTGGCCCGGAGCGTGTTTTAAATGTTTCCATTGTGGCCACTTATTTTAATTTTCGTTCTTTGTTTCCGTTTTGCTTTAATCCGCGATTGACCGCGCGGACCTTTGCCGCAGACCTCGATGCTTGTTTTCGACGAATTCCCCATCACCGGGTCTTTTTTATTCGCACGTGTTCTCCTAATAAAACGGATAAACGCGATAGCAAGATCCATGAAACTATAATTTAAAATTTTGATTAAAAAAACTACTAACAAGTAATATAGAAAAAAAAAACTAAAGTCAATTCCTACTTATATCAACAAAGAAATTTTTTTATTTTAGCTACTTTTTATTAAATAGTTACAATTAATATAAATATGTACATACATAGGACAGAATCGCAACATTAAGTAGTAATTAATTTTTATTAATTATCATTAAAGTATCGTATTGTCATCCAAAACAATCGTGTATAAAAAAAATTTCAGGTCAACTGAATGCTTTAAAACGTGAAAAAAAAAGAACCTTTTCAAGTTTTGACACAAGTAGCCAAAAGGGTCCCTAAGTCGCAAAAAAGTATGCCAAAGTGGCTGTATTTGTAATTTTTGAATAATTAGTTTTAATCAATTAACTTTTATTAATTATAATTAAATTATTGTATTGACTTCCAAAATAATCATGTTTTTAAAATTTCAGCTCAATTGAGCTCTTTAAAATGTATTTTATTAACGATTGAAAATTCCACCAACATAAATAAATATAGAGATTGCGAGCTAATAGTAGGAATTGAAAAAGAGACAATAAACATTGTATCCCTAATATAGAAAACATCTCCTTTATTTTAGAATTTCGCACAATTTGTAATTGCAATATTGTGTTTTTCACATTCTCTCTATACATATACAACAGGGGTGGCGAATCTTTTTGAATCAACGTGCCATTTTTCTAAAGAAGTGTTTGTTGGCGCTGCGATCGTCACACCCATTTGAACATTCTCTTGCAAAGGGAAGACACTGCACAAAGCAGTCACAATAGATGTTTATGCCTTAAAACTCGCATATTTAATTAAATACAGTACCATTCGCAATAATAGTGTTTAATGAGGTATAGACGTGCCGTCAAATAATTTTGACTTGTGATCAGTGGAAAAATAATAAAACTAAATACTAACATCTCTCAAAACTCTTATTTACTACGAAAAAATACCTTTTGCGCTGTATAGTTGCAAATGCTTTAGTTATACGTGTAATTCAAATTTAAGTAACATTAGTGTGACTTCTGTTGTTGCAGATTGGATGATAAATAACTTACATTAAGATTGTAAAATGTTGCTTTTTGTAGAATACACACACATGCTGAATTGGGAGTCATCTGCCAAATGGTTTCTAAACAATTATTTTTGTTGTGCTTCCCTTTTTTGGCAAGAGAATTTGTGATTTGTTTCAGTGCTGTTTAACAGACAATGTTCTGCATACCCCTGTTCAAAGAACATAAAACACACACCGCTTTGTCGCCTTTACTAATAATGACAAATTTCTAAATTCAACAAAATTGAAATTCTTTGTTACACTTACTATCTTGCACTTTTTTTCTTTTGCTGAACTAACCATGTTAAATAATAGTTAAAAATCGTAAATATAACACAAACTTTAAACTACAGCAGTGGCGCACACAAGGGGGGGTCTTGGGGG
>BMAV01026353.1:94433-114854 GCA_019973955.1 Trichonephila inaurata madagascariensis | reverse complement strand
TATTTCAATGGGTGGTAACTCTGAAAATAATGTGAATTTTTTAAAAATTCTAGTTGAGCCTCTGTAGAGAGGTCTGAGCTGTATACAGGCAAAATATTACCTTAAGGCTCTCATTTTTATACCCTCCGTATAACGCGCACCCGTAAATTTCGCTCTTATTTTTACTGTTAAATGTGAGCATTATACGCCGGATTTTACCATACTTTTTTTTTTATTTTTCACATTAAGTGCATTAATGTTTTTATTGGATGTAAAGAAGTTTATAAATAAAAGGTTTATTTGGAAAGGGACAATGGACTACGTAGAGACAAAGTGCGTTCTACAATGGATTTACGTGGCAAAAAATAAAAGAAAGAAGTATACAAGAAATAGCGTAAGCGGAATTTATCTTTAAGGGTCAGTCTAGATTTTTTTCATTTATATTCGTAAATTTCCATTCTTTAAACAATAAAACTTTAAAAAATATTTATTAATTTAATTTTTTTGTTTCGGGAAGTTCTAAACTCCACGGACTTCCTATTCTGCGCATATCATTGCGACATAAGCATTAGTACAAGTTTTTTTTAAAACTTTATTTCAGACTTTAGCAATAATTGACGCGATTATAATTTGATCCATATTACCATTCAAAACTATTGTTTCGTTTGGAGCGCGAAATATAATTGGTTTACTCAATTAGCTTCGTTACTTGAGCTATGTAACTGAAAATTGGAGATGGTAATGGTAGAAAAACATGAAGAAATAACGAAGTGAAATCTGAACGTAACTGTAATTCCATTATAAAGTGAATAACACTTTGACAAGTTTCAAAAACAAATTTCGCAATGACATAGAGATGACATCATTAGCTGGAAATGTCACACCAAATAATCTTTCTTAGGGTATTATTTTTAAAAAGTTTGTAATAATTATTTTGTAACTATGTTATTGGAAAACTATTTTTTTTTTACTTTAGCGTATAAAATATAATTGAATTTTCATTATTAAAAAACTTCTTTCATATTGATTTAAATCCCCCCCAAAATTGTAGCCCCATATTAATATTTTTTTTAAAAAAATTATCAAAAGATTTCGTAATAAAAAAAACTTAATTCATTTGAATTAAATGACATAAAATAATAAAAAGAATTAAACACAGTATACAACTTTAAATGTATGAAACGCATTGTAAAATTTCATTTATTCTAATTGACTATCTGGTTCGTTTGTATTTAACAACACCTGAAAAAGGAACCAAGGTATACTGCTAAGACACAAAACAATATGGTAAAAAATTTCACCAGTAAATCAATACATTACTTATGATATGTATTAGCCGTTACCAGCCGCTTCACTGGGTATTTAGGCCGCAGTAGCCGACTGGTATGGGTATCGGATCGTGGCTGGCTTGGTCACGAGTTCGAGCCCAGTACCACTAAAGACCTGCCATGTAGGGCAGCGATGCACGCTAAATCTGTCGAGAGCTGTAATTTCCTCTCGTTGGTGTGGTGTGGTAGTTAGGAGAGTGGGGTGCCAGCTCAGGTGTCGTCCACGTCACTTGACCATGGTTCAAAATTACGTGGTCCGTCGCCAAAAGCCTTCGTGTAGCTGAACAGTGTGACGTTGATATTCACTCACTCACTCAATCATTGGGTATTTATGATGTTGTATGACTAAATTTTTTTTATATTATCTCAAAGTTATCGAGAGACAGTGGCGTAACGTACACCCACGCCCAGGGTTCTAGGGAGCCCAAAGCCTGACTCCCTCCAACATATATGCCGCCCGTATCTTCTTTGTAAAATCCAACTTGGTGGACCAAAACCTGACTTTGCAAGGGAGCCCATATGTTCTCCGTTACGCCACTGTTGAGAGTTATCTAAATCCTACCATTAAGTTGTATTCAAAAACATTCTTATAGATTTTTGATCCAAAAAAGACAGGTTTGGAATTTTCAAAAAGGTGTATATTTATCTATTATACCCCCGTAATCCCCCCCGTCCTTTGGAATCGGCTTTCGCAGAACTCGTTCTTAACGATTCTCTACTGAACAAAGAATGCATGCTTGCCTAATTTGAAGTCTGTAGCTCTAATAGTTCAAAACGGCATTTTTTTTTTATCTTGGAAACATCCCCTCCCCCGGGAGTCGATTTCCGTAAAACTCGTTCTTATTGAATTTCTATTTAACAAAACAAAAAAAAACATGCCTGCCAAATTTGAAGCCTGTATCACGAAGAGTTCCCAAACTGGAATTTCGGTCTTTTACGCTCTCGCAACCTCCCTTTGGGAATAGATTTTTGCAAAATCCGTTCTTGGAGGTTTTTTAATCAACAAAAGATTCATGCCTGCCAAATTTCAAGTCTTTAAGTTTAACAGTTCTGGAAATCTCTCTATATATGTATATGACAAGTTTCAAGTTAGAACCAATTAATATAAATATGTATATACATATGACAGAATCACAACATTAAGTGGTAATTGATTTTTATTTATTACCATTAAAGTACCTTATTATCATCCAAAACAATCGTGTATGTAAAATTTCAGTTCAACTGAATTCTTTAAAACGTAAGAAAACATTTTCGACACAAGTCGCCAAAAATGATGCCAACGTGGCTGTATTTGTAATTCTTTAAATAATTATTTTTAATCAATTAATTTTTATTAATTATAATTAAATAACTCTGTATGTCATCCAAAATAATAATGTTTATAAAATTTCAGCTCACTTGAGCGCTTTAAAATGTATTTTATTAACGATTGAAAATTCCACCAACATAAATAAATAAATAGAGGGTGTGAGCAAATAGTCGGAATTGAAAAAATCTTTGAAATCTGATCTAATTAGCTACATAAAACAATTATCCTTACCTCCATTGCTACAATTCCATTGTAATTCTCTCGGTCCTAAATTAGCTTAATAATTGTACTAGGCGTGTCCAGTACGCAAGACTTCAGAGCACCACCGTGCTTTACAAGTCCAGACACGTTGATGGGGGATAGCTTACAGAGCTGTCCAGAGCGCGCTGAGAGGTCCGGCACCCTGTCCGGGAAGTCCGGTCACGCTTTACCCGTCAGGGGGGTAACCACCAATTTGTGTGGCAAAAAGCCCCGGAAATAAATAACATCTGAAGAGGGAAGATTGCCTCATTTTTTTTAAAAGAGTGGGATACTGGAGAGGGCGAAATGAATAAAGCGATTTTTTTTCCTGGTTCGTACTGGTGTTTAGACAGGAAAGAAGTTTAAGAATTAAAAATTTTGTTGATAAGGTTATAGAAGGGAAGTTGTAAAGGAGATAAAAATGTGTTTGTTCTTATCCCTAAAATTGATTTTTTTTTTTTTTATTTCCTGATTATATTATGTTGTTATTCACTAATAGTCAGAAAAGTAATTAATTATTTCGTTATATATAAAGCAGTGGTTATCAACCTGTGTTACGTGAACGATTTGGGAAAATTTATGGAAGTACCGTAAAATCCGGCGTACAACGCGCACTTTTAACACAAAAAATAAGATCGAAATTTACGGGTGCGCGTTGTAAGCCGGGTATATAAGTGAGAGCTTTAGAAATAAAAAAAAGATGAGCATAGAAAAAAATTAGACTTCTGCATACATCGAAATACTGTTTATTTAAAAGAAATGACACTCCTAGTGAATTTAAATACTTGTAGTTCTAGAAATATACTTTTTTCTATACGAATATCTCGAAAAAATGACTTCAAAATATAAGAGCCATCGCATATGTACATTTCAGGTTTCTTCGTAAAATAGGGGGTGCGCATTATACGGCGAACATACTTAAAAATTAAAAAAATGCAGCTCGAAAGTATAGGTGCTCGTTATACGCCGGATTTTACGGTAATTCTTAAAGGAAATGGTGAAATTTTCTCTCATTCAAAGACCTTCGTCAAAATACCTCATCATTTTCCCCAACAAAAATAGATTCAAAGATTTAGTGAAATGAAACGGCAAATGAAATAATAACAATTGTCTTGATATTAAAAATTGTCACGGTTCGATTCCTCGATTAGAAGTGCCGGAAATGACTCTGATAGAAATTTGACTTTATATTTAAGAAAATTATTCGTTAATATTTAACCCTTACGAGACCATAGGACTGATAAGATTAAATATTAGTATGTCTCTTTATTTTAGTTTGGTTTGACGTAAGGTAAATAAAATAAAGAGAAAAATTCATAACAATATGTAGGTTTTTTTTTAAAAAATCTTATAAGAATAGAAATACATCCAAATAACTGTCATTATTGGGTGTTTGTTTACATTTGTTCTCAAATATACTTCATTCTTACATAAAACTACAGATACCGCGAAACATAAAACATGGAAGAAAACACAGTAATATATTATTACTCGACGCACAATAAACTGAAATAGGAATAAGAATACAGCCTGCTAATATTTTATCATTGTCAAAACCGTATGGCGAACGCCATTCTGCATGCATAAAAATACATAAAGTTATGATAAAATACGACAATCA
Organism: Trichonephila inaurata madagascariensis; assembly: GCA_019973955.1. Lineage (NCBI taxonomy): Eukaryota > Metazoa > Arthropoda > Arachnida > Araneae > Nephilidae > Trichonephila > Trichonephila inaurata. The sequence continues at coordinate 110,374 of BMAV01026353.1, read as the reverse complement.
TCAACTTTAAAATGCGAGAAAAGGCTTCCTTTAGTCATGATAGGGTTAACCCCGCTTGCCCAAGAAACTCAAGTATAGAAAATGTATTTTTGCAACAGGAGTAAGTTCTCATTAATATTTTCAATATTTTTTTTATCTAGAAATGTATGATATATTATATAGTTTCGAATGCAATTTTCCATGTTCCTTGTCTCTGACAGAAAAATCATAAAAAAAATTTTAATAAATGGCAATTTTCTTTGGTACCCTCTAGGTATGTTTCGAATACAGTACCAAATCAAGCAACAGAAACACTGTATCAATTAACACAAAGATTTGTTTTATTCGAAATTTTTTAATTACAGATGTTAAGGTATCCGACTACGTTCGGAACCGTGATTTTGCAAAAGCGTGTAAATGGATAACATTTATGATATTTAGCATAACTTAGATTAGACAATGTATATAAAATTGTTTTAAGGACATTATGACAAAAAAAATTATTTAAGTACAATATTTTGACAAAAAATTAACTTAGAATAACCTTTTTTCCAAATGTTCTCCTTTTGTAAGAAATGCTTCTATTGTATTAATATTTTGCCTGTATATATAGCTCAGACTTCTGTACAGAGGCTCAACCAGAATTTTTGAAACGCATAACTTGGAAGTCGGTTTATCCATGTTTTACGAAAACAGAAGAGAGAAATTTTAAGAAAATACGCCGATAATTATTTCAAATGGTTGTATCTCTGAAAATAATGTGAATTTTTCAAAAATCATAGTTGAGCCTCTGAACAGAGGTCTGAGCTATATACAGGCACAAAATATTAATACAATAGAAGCATTTTTTACAAAAGGAGAACATTTGGGAAAGAAAAGGTTATTCTAAGTTAATTTTTTGCCAAAATATTGTATTTAAATAATTTTCTTTTCTTTTTCTTTTTTTGTCATAATGTCCTTAGAACAATTTTATACATGTATTCTAATCTAAGTTACACTAAATATCATGAAAATTATACATTTATGCGCATTTTTAAAATCATGGTTCCGAACGTAGTAGGATAGAACCTCAAACATCAAAAACCTTAATATCTGCACAGTTGTTTAAATTCCCATTCAAATGTATTATATTTCTCAGAAGTATTAAAATTTAGTCTTAATCAAAGAGTTTAGATTTAAAAGCGGGACAAAGACATGTAAGGAATATTTTTTTTAATTTTGAAGTATTATTCCAAGCCAGAGATTCTTTCTGTAATAAGTCCTTTGATTTCTTATTGTTCATTGCATTATTTCAGGGAAGTTTTTTTAGCCTCAATCAACTCATTGTGTTTATTTTAGAGCTACTAATAGATTTTGTATTACTAAGTATTGTAATCTTTACGGTAAATTAATATAGTATCTAATACTAGGAATCGCAATCTCACAGTTAATACTTTTATTTAAACTGCTACTGACTTCACAGGGACATAATTAAAAAGATCTAGCTACTGGCTTCTGAAAGGCACAATTCCATTCCTGTTGGACTGAATGCTCGCTACAGAGACTTCAACCGTATGAAGCGACTTAAGGGGGTTCACCCATGTAATGGTTTCAAAATATTAAAAAAAAAATCTCCATAAATTGCTTCTTTAACATGTCTAGAATACGGTGGTAAAGTGATTTTTTAAAATTCGAAGTCGTTATAAAGAAGGTGTTAGAAGAGCAGCTGTTCGTAGCGCTAAGTTAAGATTTTCCTTATTTTAATCAGACTTGAAACTTAAACGCGTTTTTCTCAAAACTGTGTTTTTCAAACTTTCCTCCATCATATCTCAAGAACGGTTTGACCGAATGATTTCAAATTTGTAGGATAGACGCACACCAAATGAACTACGATCATTCCAAAATTCAAAATGTTTATATTTTTTTTTAACAAAAACATAACAAAAAAACCCCTATGAAATTCGAAACTTTTTCTTCGGAAATCTACCAAAAATCCAGTTTTTAATATTTTCAATTGAATTTAGTTCATTCCGTGCATTTAAGCTTATAGATTAAAACCACTGGCGTATCAAAATTCCTTCATGGCTCTTTTTTTAGATATGGGAGCCCTGTTAGTGGGACTAATTACACTTGATGGGGTCCCTGTAGCTTGAAAGGCCCCGTATCATTGATACGGTGGTTGCTACGCCCCTGATTAAAATGCCGTTAATTTTTTTAAAATTTCAGATAAGTCAATCAGCCGGAATCGTGGAGAAAGTGAGCGTTCATTTTTTCGAGGCGGGTGTGTTCATAGCGCTATAACTTACGTTCTATTGGATATTTTTGGCTAAACATTTATGTACATATTTTTAAAACGCATATAAATAAATGATAAAAAAAACTTAAAGTTCTATCTTTTTACTGGTTGTTGAAAAAGTTCCCTAAAAATGCTTAAAAAACAGGCCGTCACATGGGTGAACCCCCTTAAATTCTATACTACTAGTGAAAAGACTTATATTTTAAAGACACACAAAGTACTCATACGATTGTACCCTCACACAAAATACATTGCTTGCTTTGAAAAAAATTCATTATTTTCCTTGGTTAAAAATGGATTTTTCTATTTTTTGCTGTAATTTTATTCCGTTTTCAGATACTTGTATCTTGACAGTTGTCATGAATGAAGAAATGACTCTACAGTACGAGGAATATAACGTTCCTTCAAGCAGATGTAACGAACGTTTTTGTGGGTCAACCCAGCAATAATTGGTGCTCCTTACAAATATTTTTATTTTCACTTGAAACTAGAGATAACAGTGTTTCTCCACACCTGCCTAGTTGGGGGAGGGTTAGATACCCAGTTCGTTGCTAGGGGTTCTGCATATTTTAGAACGACCTTCCGTCCTGACCTTGAAGTAAACTCAATGGACTCTTCCGTTCTAAAATTTGTTCGTCCATACTGTCCAAACTTTCTAAGACTGCCAATCATAAAAATTATTCGAAGAAACTAGTTTTTGCACTGCTTCGGTAAGTAGTCTCGTTCAAAAACTTTTTTTACTCTTTTTTGCATCTTTTTTAATCTTAAAAATTTGTTTTATGAGCCCGTTCAGGACCATAATTACTTGAGGGTCCACGGTATCAAACGTGAAATTCCGCTTTCCTCATTCTGAGACCGTTGATCACACCGGTGTGATCTGAATTTGGATTGTATTGAATTTGAAAAATGACTATAAACTGTAAATTTTATTTCAGTGAGGATTTTATATGAATTTTTAAATTGAGTTATAGACTTCTTAGCAGGAAAAATCGCCTGTCCCTGAATGGGTTAAACAAACATCGTAATTTATTTTATTCAATCATTTCATTTATAAAATATATATATTTCAGTGTTAATTAAATATTTTTAATGAGCAGAGATTAAGAAATATTCTGAATTTCGTGCTTAAAAATAAATTTTAATGAAAGTGTAACTTGCTCAGAATAAATATTTTGTGATACATGCAATAACATGAAATGAAGTAATTGCTAGATTTTAAATTGAAGCATTTTTCAACTATAGGGGTGTAACCGGAAACAGTGATCTCATTTCCGACAAAGGGTATTTCCGTTCTTGAATAAAATTCAGTCTTCTAATTTATAACAAAGTATTATATTTCGAAACAGATGTAACCATTATGTGAAAAGATATACTGAACTTAACGAAGATATATTAACAAGAGTAGCTAACCTTTTGGGGAAGAGGACCACTTTCTGATAAAAAAAAAAGTAATTCGTGCCGCTCCTAAATTTTCCAAAAAAAAACAAAAAAAAAAAAGATGAAAATGTGAAAAAATGCTACTTATAAGCTTATTATATGGGATTTTTACGCAAAAGGCACGTGTAAGTCTAAGTAATAGGGATTTTGAAATAATATGAGTAAGACAAAAGTGTAAACTTAGATTTTACTGTCAATAAACTTTTTCCAGGTTCAATCAGTTAAGTTTCGTATAAAATAAAAAGGAAAACTTGAAAGATTTAAATTCTACAGAATTATTAAACAGTCAGTACTTACTGTGGCTTTTGAATTAGTAGTTTTTTTACCAAGTCATCAAAATTAGTATTAGCTTGAAAAAGCTAACAAAGTTAGGTTGCGTATCAGCTTGTTTTGAGCGATATTTTGATTTTATGTTCATAAAAGGAAACATTCAGTGGGGCGCACACTTGGGGGGTTCCTGAGGGTCCGGACCCCCTCCCCCAAAGCCCTTGATATTTTTTCCAATTGATAGTATAATTCTAAATAAATAGTACGTAAAATTTAATTAAATATTTGTTATTTATGATTAATTTTATTAATTAATGCTAATTATTTATTGAATAAGTAGTTTTTTGCTGTTTTTTGTTCCTGAAAATTGACAGAATTAAAAGGAGCATGATACAAGAAGGGTGGATTTTTGACCCTGGACCCCCCTCCCTTGAAAAATTCCTGTGTGCTCTACTGGAAACATATATTCACAAACATAAGTTGATTCAATTGTTAGGTTGTTTTTCTCTCCCCCTCCCCGCTAAGACAACCGTATTTAAATAAAATTGTGTATATATATATATATATATATATATAGTTTGTTTGTTTGTTTGTTTTTCAGTGAATTTTCGCGGGCCACTTTTACAACTCTGCCTACCCCTGATATAATATATACATTGTCATGAAACATGCTTATTGATTTTTGCTTCTTCACTTCGTATTGTCTTTTCTCCTGGCTCTCTGTTTATGCCACTATTTCTCATTCCTCTTCTGTGTCTTCTACACTCATCCAAAACAAATTTTAAAATCAAAGCATATTGTTTTTATGTCATAAATGTGATTTTTACCAAAAAAAAAAATATCAAATAAATGCTATAACTATAATATAGAAATATTTTGGCTTAACGAGATTTTTTGGGGCAATTAAGCGCCAAATTATATTAAACTATCTTTAAGCGAAATTGTAATGACGGTGTTTCCGATCCGATTGCTTAAATCAAAGAAAATGCTGACTCATTTGTCCATCTAATCTAGAATGTATGTAATCTAGTACGCTATCAGTAACATACTTTAGAGCTTTCTTTTCTGTGAGTCCAATGTTTGATATTTCTGTTCAATATTTGTATTTCTTCTTTAAAAAGCAAGCTTTTAGTTTTTCAGTAGGAACGAAGATACCTAACGAATTTCCAATCGATTTTTTGCAAACATTAATGCCAAGATAAACAAATCTTTGTTTCTATTTCACGAAAAAACCATTAATTATGTTGGAATTTAGGTGCCTAAAGTTATATATTAATTAATTTTGCAGCCAAGAATTCTCTCTCGGTCGGATATTGCCGTAATTGAGGGATTTCGTGAAATAATGTTTGAGCCGTAATAAAAAAAATATTAGGTGTGGTTCTTAGTTCAATTGCGGTAGGTAGAGAGCGTAGAAAATTCTCATTAATTACAAATTTTTTGCAATCTTGGGTTTTCTTGAACGACAAAAAGCATCTCTAAAAAAATTGACGATTTTTGAAATAGGTCTTTATTTTTATGACTGTCCAAACACTTACATTAAAGCTGCTAAGAATTAAAATTTAAAAGCTGAAAACGCGCGTATCTTCTGTATTCCTTTTTTAAAAACCAGTTTATCGATATTTTTTGTTCCAAATTTTTATCGTTATATATTTATTTTTCTTACAATGGTTTCTAAACGCTAAAAATTTGGTTTATTTATTGATGACTCAATTGCTTTTGTTTTAAAAATTTTCAGTTCCACAGAATTTATTATGATAAAATGTTTTTTTACTGTTATTCTCCTTTCCTATTTTGATAAAAACTCTTGTAAAAAAAAAAGAACGTTTTTAAAACCAAATTTGAAAAAATAATAAGCATTGAAAATTCTTTTCCGCTATAAAGCAGGAATAATCAATGCATTAAAATATGTCAACTATGATTTAAAATATGGTCAGTGTTACCGAGTTGTCGTAGTCGATAGTATCTTGACCAATGGTCATATTCAAATCTAGTTATGCGTTGTAGTCATGATCATATAAAAGATTTGTTTTGGGGAATAATGAAGGCTGTTGTACTTTAAATGGAGCGTGTCCTTTAAGTCCTTACGTGGTAAGGTGTTAGGTAAGTGCAAAATAATAAGGTTCGTCAATAATATTTATCATTTTGCTTTGGTTTGATGCTAATCAAAAACCACACTAATCTAGCGTGAAATAGTCAAGAAAAATAATGATTTTATCCTAACATACTGTTTATTTTTTCGATTGCCTACTGTAATAACTTAGACATAATTTAAAAGAAAAAATACAGAGAGTTATGGTTTAAGAGCTATTGAAGATTTGCATAATGCTCGGTGAATACCAGGAAATTCATACGCAAACATTTCAGTTATTATGTTGGACACTTTATCGTTCTAGTCAATTCCAATTAACTCACAGTTTTGACTTACAATGTCAGTAACGGTTCCAAATCTTCAGCAAAGAACTGGCAGCACAAACAAAACAAAATAAATATTTAAATTTTTACCATTTTGTGTAAATCTACAAGCGCAAACTAATATAAAATCTTTTAAAATTAGTATATCTGTATTTTTACAATAATATATGTAATCTTATCTGTTTGGGTTTCGGCGAAAACATAATAAATGTAACTCATGTAGCATGTGTGTTGAAAATAAATTCACGCGAATATTACTGGGTATATATTTTGTTCTCTTAAAAAGTGACATGATGATCGAAGTAAACATGTTTACTTTAATTCATAAAGTGCAAAATTTACTCGGAAGGGCTTAAAAATTCAATTTACTAAGTGCTTCAGCTCCATTCTACTCATTTTGAGTCAAATCATCCAACTGAACTGTATACTATCTTTCAGTTATTGGCTTTCTGTATATATATTTTAAATTTTACGAAGACTTAAAATGCAATGTGACGTTTCATTTTTCAACATTATAAAAATTTTTACCAACTTGGCTGCATTTGCTCATATTTGGCTACTTAGTTCGTGATGTCACCCAGACGGATATACTACAGTTAATTTTGTTCATTTAACTAATGTATATAAATGTAAATAATATCGTCTTTTACTCAAACAACTAATGTTTACACTGTGCGTTATTGGAGAGATGTAATTAATATCTGTTTCTGAGCAAAGTCTAAGCAAACACTCTAGGACTTTAAAACTAATAACTTTTCTAATAAAAAAAATGTGTATGTGTGTTGCATTGTTTACTATCCTAATTTGGCATATATTTTTTAATAACTATTTAATTTAATGTTATTTAAAGTTATTTATATAAAGGGAGGATTTTATTAATTAGAAAATTGCCAAGTAAAAAATCTAAAGTTTAATAATAAATAGAATCTTATCTTGTAATTCATAATTTTTTTAAAATTTAAAAAATGTTTTATTATATAATACACAAAAAAATATAATTTCTTTAAAGGCGGTACAAATATAAATTTTTATAATATCTTTTCTCTGCCATTTTTATTGGAAATAAAAATTTCAAGCAGTACAATACGTAAACATTTGATAGAAATGAAATGTTACAATATTTTTGAATAAAAGAAAGTTAGATTAGAAATAGATCTTAGAATTTATAATTAATTTAAATTATATATATATAGTTCCGTTCTAGTGATACAGAAAGAATTATTGAACCAGGGGTGTAGTTACAGCCGTATCAAGGATACGAAATCCCCAAGCTACAGGGGCCCCAACATTTGCGAGGAAAAAATTGTTAACATATTAAGGGCCCCCCAAAAGGGGTGTGCTAGAAATTTTGATATGAAGCCCACTCAGGACTAGCTTCGCCAGTGTATTAAACTCATAATTTTGAATCTTAATTTATAAATGTAAGCAATAACTACTGTGAGAGCTTTATTTCCAAACTGTTGCACAACTTTGAGTGGGTTTTGAACTCCTTTAATTGGTTGAAAATAGATTTTTGGGGGGGGGGGGGGGGTTATGAAATTCTTACAGTCAGTAAACCTTGTGATTTCCAGTCAAATTGAGGAAGAAGACTCGTTAGTTGGTATGATTCAATTTTCTAATTTCTACATTGTCCAAGGGCTTTTAACGTGCAAAAGCTTTTATTATTACGCAAGTGGGCTCTTTCATGGAATCACGATTCAAAGCTGACTTCATTTGTACACCATAGGCCACGAATCACTTAGCCTTTATCAACGGTCTTCTACAAGGGTTTCTATTTTTTTTTTAATCTATAATACAGGAATTCAACGTGATTGTCTTTCGAAGAATCAAGTGCTGAGTAATTATAGATCTCCCATTCAACCTCTTTATTAAAAATATATATATATATATTGTTCCAGATTGCAAAATCAAATCTGTAATAGTTCGTAGAATATCATAAATAGTTTCTCTCGTTTGTGGCACGTGTACATGCTAAGAGGTATGCGAAATATTTCAAAGGTTTTGTATGAAATATTTTGAGTAAAAATGTTGATAATATTTTGATAAAGAATATCCCAGTAGATAATACAAAAATTGATAGAATTATTATGTATGAAAAAAATCCGAAACTTTCGAGTGGAATTAAACAACAAATAGTGTAACTGTGTGACTTTACAATAATTTGTACTCTGTTGTAAAATCCCTGGAAAATTCAGTCTGGGAAAAAACAAAATATAATAGTGATTGTCTTCTTTATCAAAAATTTAACTTAACTTTTTTTATCTATGTTTTTAATTTTACTTTTATAATATTAAATATGGCAGCAATAAATGCAGTTTTCTTAAGCGTAGGTATTATACATGAGCCTTTTATTATATAAAAGTTAATTTTGTTTATTGTCCAAACACAAACAAAAGTAAAGTTTTCGAAAACTACCTCTCAGAAACTCCACAATTTAAGTAGTACATTAGGTATTACTCAAAAACGGGTTGTATTAGTCTTAAGATCACGAAAAAAATACTTATTAGGAGAAAAACTTTCGAACCACTAAACATTGCAGCAACAAAATAATGAAATGAGGTTGCAGTATCAAATGGTCACTGCAATCAAATTTTGTTCCGACAGTACAGAAAAATCAATTAGAAATGCGCTACACACAACGTCATTCAAAACTAAAACTGAAATATCAAAGGAGCTTTATGGCAATATATAACCTTTTCTAAGCACTTCGCGTCAATTGCTTTCACAATTAAATCACTACGTTGCCAATTTGCATGAAGCAATTCGCCACAAAATCGAACAATCCCATCTTCAGCCATTTCTATGTAGGCCACTTTTTTTTTTCTACTTGCATTTCTAAGTGGCGCATGGAGGTGGTGTAAGGAAGTACACGCATCAAAAATCCTCCATTTAATATCAAAAGGATTTATTTTAATTACTCGTCACCCACCCCCATCCTTGGTTTTTCTTCAAGTGTCGTCATTGCTTTGCAAGAAATGGAGCGAAACCAAACGGTGTCCCCGAAAGAAAGTGTGACGCTCTCCACACTTACGACCTTCATTGAATTCGTTAACTATGGAAATAAGAACAGATAGATCATGAACGCGTTTCAAATTGTTCTCGGGGAAAAAAGCTTGGAAATTCAGTAGGATTACCTATATGATATCTGAATGAAAAAATTGTTAATATATCGAACGGTAGATGTGATTTAACTTATTTTGAAAAATGTTTATTGTGTGGCTTTCTGAAGACTGCACAATGGGCTCAATTCATGAAGGTCACATGATAAAGACAAACACGTGTTCTTCATTGAATTCGAAGCAGATATCTAACTAATAGTAATTGTTGTTCTATTTGTAAAACTTGGGTAAAATTTCAAATTTTATAATTGAGTAAAAATAATCAAATGTCATAAAAAAATTTTTTTTAATTTTAAAATTGAAAAAAAAATCTTACTTTATACATGTACTTTTAAATAAAATACATTTTTTCTACTATATGCATTACTGTCGTTGACAAATTTGTATCTTTTAAGAGAAAGTATCTGTGTAAGAAAAGGTTAAAGGTTGGGAATAACGAAGCGCATGAACTAATTATCTGGAAACATGATTGCTTTTATCGTATGACTAGGACGTCACATGAGTTTTTGAACTGATAGACTAAAAACACGCGTGGTTATCAGTATCATGTGACTAATGACGTCACATAAATAGTTGAGCCCATTGCAAACTTTGTGTTAGCTTTTCCTTTTTAAAATATGTGTGAAGATATTGGAAAAGAGATTATATTTTTTAGTTAGAAAAGTTTTTAGTTAGTTAGAAAAGTTATTTTCTTAAAATAATTTTGCAAATTTATTTTTATTTAATGCATTTAAAAGAAATTTCAATTCACTTTTCGAACAAGTTTGAATCAACGCCCACTCTCCCCCCCACCCGCGCGGAGAGAACAATACTTAGAAATGCACTAAAATAAATAAAAACTATTTATAATATAATCTTGTGAACATATAAATATACAATAATATCAAGCAATCTATGCAGAAAATTAAAAACTGACTGCTTTTAAGTTCGAACATTTACATGAAAATGATTCTAATGTAAAATTATTTTGTGTACATTGTGATACAAAGATACAAAATTATATTTAATATAAAAAATTCTAAATATAATTTAAAGAATATAAATGTCAATTGCATCTAAAAAAATAAAAGTAAAACTGAATGTTTGGTATAATCTTATATTTCGCAGTTTTCTATTGTATCTGTTTAATCAGTATTTTAAGATTTAAAAGGAATAAACCTTGTAGATACTTAATTTTGCGATCTTTTTTCTTAAATTAATATTATGCAAGTGCAATACAATGAGTTATTGGTAAAAACTGTTTTAATTAACACGCTTTTATTAGCTTCACCTGTATGCAACGGAATCTTTGAACTCGTTTTTTACCCCCTGAAAACGTTTAGATTAATTTGAAATTTTGCACACTTGTCAAGGACCGATAACAATACAATAATTCAATAGTTTTGTTCCATTGTTCTCATGTGGCTACGATAGCCTAGAGATCAAGGTATCGGATCGTGCCTGGCTTGTCACTAGTTCGAGCCCAGTACCACTGAAGAGCCGCCATGTAGGGGAGAGAGATTCACGTTAAATCTGTCGAGAACTCAAACTTCCTCTCGTTGGTGTGGTGTGGTGTGGTAGGAGAGGGGAGTGCCAGCTCAGGTGTCGTCCTCGACGCTTTTCCATGGTTCAAAATTACGAGGTCCGTCGCCAAAAGCCTTCGCGTAGCTGAACGGTGCGACGTTAATATTCACTCACTCCATTGTCCTCATTAGGATTTCCGATTTCCAGATTTGGTGACTAAAAGATTAAATTACAACCTTAAGTGAAAACGCTCATGGTTAATACAATACAAACAAAAAAAGTGTTCTTTATATGTGATTAGATCGAACTAAAAAAATAAAAAATAAATTATAGTTTGAAAAAACTGAAAAGCACGCTTTTATAATTAATCGAACTAAAAAGCAAAAAAAGAAAATGGTTAACGAGAAAATTAATGTCATTGGGGTAGAAACGTGGGGTTCTCGGTTTCAATTGTTGTAACTTCTTACTAGTTCTATTCCGTGTTGTAGTTTTTGTAAAAATGTAGTACAAAGCACCCCACGCTTCATTATTATGATGAAGCAAATATTGCATGTAAATTAGATGAGAATATATATTTACATAACTATTTCAATGTCAGATGATTACCTCACCTTGAGGGTGACCAAGATGCAAATTAGGAACACACTTTTTAAAAATATCCCAATATCAGATATAGATAAATATGTATGAGTCAAATGTTTTTAACTATATTTTGTCATTGATTTATTTTTAATGTCCTTTAAATTTGGAGAGTATTTACCAGATATAGGTACTTGACGATAAATAAAAGTAGGCTAATAAATATGTTTAAAGGTTTCCAAATGATTTAAATTAAAATATAACAAATTCATTCACTAAAATAATGCTAAAGTAAATTAATGCTATAAGCCCTCATTAGCAATGTTATTGAAAGAAACTTCTTTTGTAAATATCTCAGTAGTTAAATCTATTAAAATTTAACGACAAAAAATATAAATGGTGAACTTTTTAAGAGAATGAGTTATATAAAAACAGGATAATTCTAAAGGAATAAATTGTAAAAAAAAAGTGAATATTAAGACTGGTATCATACAATGTAAATCTAGAAGAATTAATCGTACAAAAATTAAATTAAGCCAAAAGAGCACCTTTTCTTTTGAAGTCGTTTTATTACATTTCTTATGTTCAACCATATAGAATATTTCGACTCTAATTTAATGCCTTTTTAAAATGAAAAACGCTTTGTACGTCTGAATTATAGTTGATAATTCGATATATATATTTAATTTTGTGTTTTTTTGGCGCGACCTAATTAAAGAAATAAAAACAAACGTGGTAAAGTAGAATATTATTTTTTCTACATAAAGAAGTTTTTCTCAGTTATTAAAGTTGAAAAATTATATTGCATGCGTTGTAGGTTTAATTCAAAGTATAACTTATTTTTATGCACTTTATTAATAAATGTGACTGAAGCAAAATTAAGTTGAATAGTTTAAATACTTAATAGTGTTTAAATGCATGGACTCTTCTGTTCTATTAACCCTTTAATAAGGTGGCCATTTTTTTTACAATGAAAAGGAGGACGAAAAATTTAAGAAAAAATTACAACTTAAATATATGAAACGTTTTATAAATTCAAACAAAAAATACTCTAATTACGCTTACATTCTTTTTAATTATGATCTTAAACAAGTATTTTTCCCATTAAATTTTTTTTTGTCAGCATATCATTTTTTAATATATGGGAAAGTTCGGGCAAAAAATATCCTTCATACTAAATTTTACGGTAAGCACTGTAGCTAAAATATTAACATTCAATTTTGATTTCTCACTAGTCACTTCACAAAAATCATTACCAACTGGAAAAAAAACTCTTTCAACTGCTGCATTAGTTTCAGGGCAGCACAACGTAAATTCAAAAAGAATAACTAAATTTTTATATGGATTGTGTTCATTTTTGAAATGGTTAAATATTTTCATCCATCTTTTATCAATTTCAGCATGTTGATGTTCCAATTGTTTCAATTTATTATAATTTAAATGTACATTCAGTCTTCCAATTTCATCAAACAATTGTCAACGATTTTAATCAGGCATTTCTTTTGATAAAAAATCAAAACAGTTTTCTGTATCTGCCCAATTGACTTGTGATGAAATCAAAAAATGCCATGGAAAACTGTTATTTCGTGTGATATTTGTTTCAGACCATTCTTCGACATTTTCAAAACATGTTTGATTCATCTCTGAAAATAGAGATTAACAGATTAATTTTAAAATATATTGAAAAGGAGGACACTTTTCGAGGAAGGACAGAACCTATAAAAGGAAGACGATTGGTCACCTTACCCCTTAACTGCTGGTTAAAAGTTACACGATTCGCTCCCCAGTACCACCGTTTTTCACATAAGTGTGCGAATGTGTTGTATTGAAGGGTAAGTTCCCACACTGTCAAGGTCATTGTATCGCATTCCAAAAATTCCGAAATAGTTTTACTGAGCTCCTCAAAGAGAAGAGGATTGTAGTTCGGAGACAGTTAACGCACTCGCTCAACAAGGCGTGTATGCCAGGGGCAGTTAAGAAATTAATAATTTAATTCATGTGTTCTCTCCTCATTTCGCAGAAATAATAAATCTCAAAATATTTCCTAAAAAATACATTTTGTAATAACTGGTGTTTAGTCAAGATACAATTTAATCTCATTAGATTGAATGATTGTTTTTGTTAATGTCGTGTTTCAAATTAACATAAAGGTTATTGTGAAGAACTTCATAATTCAAATTTATTTCGTTAATCTATCAGCGAAAGAATATTTATGCATGTAACAAATATAAATGTAATGACTGAATATAAGAATGAAGATTGATTAATAGGTATTTTAAATAGTTACGGAAAAAAATATTTAATTCATTAGATTCTACTTTTTAAAAAACTAAAAATGCGTACGATTATGATTTCTGCAAATATATTTTAATTAAGGGATTTCAAAACTTTCAATTAAAGTATTTTCCGATTAGAATAACTCAATTGAATTTTTACATTCTTATTTTTTTACATCGTTTTTAACTTCATGTTAAATAGCGGAATATACGATTAGAATGTTTTCTCTCTCTATATATAGAAGTTTTTCGTGATGCTGTAATAAATTTACTACGTACTATCGCAACAATGCCAACGTTCAAGATAACTCATCAAGTTGGCAATCAATGTGTCGTGCGTGCTGAATTGGCAATCATGTGCTTCGTTTCACAAAATCTCGCCAATATGGTTGCAATAATACATTGTTGCAAGCTCAACGATTTCCTGGACTGGAATCGTTGCTTGAGAAGAAAGGGGTCTCACATACGAAGACTTATTAACAATCATCGGAACTAAATCTTCAACGTTCCAAGAAGCTGCAAGAGCTGCAGATTCATCAAAATCTGAAGATTTCATCAATGAAGCGTTGGACGATGCAGTTTCAGTCATGGATTTAATTGGAGAGGAGTACCAAGCACAAATTTTGCGAAAAAAAAAAGAATAAATAACTAAAACTACATAATACATGTAAATTACAGTTTTACAATTCGAGCAATGAATATAAGCCACGTAGTGCACACAGGAATTTTAAAGGGGGAAGGGAGGGGGTCCAGAGTCGAAAATCCACCATGCTTGTTGTAAGGATCTAACGCCTGCACCTAGCAACAGGTCGAACCATACACACGAGATTTGGCAGCGGGCCCACTATATTGAGGAGGACCTAGCTACGACGGGGGAGACCAGACCAGACCGAACCAGGGGAGAAAGTAGAGCGGTAGCGAGAAAAACGTGGTCGGAGGAAAAAAAGACGGCTGGACGATGGATTGCAATCTTGTATCATCTTAATATTTTCTTTTTTTTTATGAGGTGTCCATAGAAGGAGTGAAATAAAACAGAGGGACAAAATCCTGACTGCAATTATTTTTTTTTCACAATTCGAACACGACCCAATCCGAAAAGAATTCACAAGTTTACACTTGTATCATGCTGCCTTTGATTTTGTCGATTTTCGGGAATAAATAACAGTAAAAACTATTTATTGTATAAGTAATTAGCATTAATTAATAAAATTAACCATTAATAACACGTACTTAATTAAATTTTACGTACTATATACTTAGAATTATATATATATAATCAATCGGGAAAAAAAATCGAGGGCTTTTGGGTCCGAATCCCCTTCCTTGTGCGCGCCACTGTATGAGCAGTTATATAATTTGTACAATTGGGTTAAAACCGCGCCGTCAGGTGGACAAGAGTACCCTGCTTCCTTGTTGTTTCTAAAATTACATAAAACAGAAAGACCTAGCATAAATACAAAACCCTTCTGATACGAAGTCCTTTTAACAAGAATCTAATGCTGAAACAAGGATAGCGGTATATTAGGCAAAAAATAACATCTACGCCAGGGGTGGGCAGACTTTTCCAGTGTACGGGCTACTCCTAATCTTTTTCAATGTGTTGCGGTCCACCCAGGGGCGTAACGGAGAATATTAGGGCCCCCCTGAAAAGTCAGGTTTTGGACCCCAAGCTCTAAATGTAATTGGCGTCAATAAGACTGGGCTCCCGAGAACCCCGGACCCCACAATGCGAGAGTGTACGTTACGCCGCTGGATCCACCCAGTGGCGTAGATGTAGTGAGCTAACGTAAAGTCTACAATACAGTCGGACCTCCATTTTGCGAACCTCTGTATTGCGAATTTCTCTATTTAGCGAACTTTTTCGTAGAACTAAGAAAATTTTGCGATTTTCTTTGTAAAATAACCTCCAAATATCGAAGTGCATTTTCTATTTAAGGAACTTTTTCTCTTGTGATTCGAATTTTTTTCTGTTTTTTTAAATATTTCTAGATCTTCGTATGATGAAATGATTCTTAGGTCTTAAGACAAAAGGCGGTCACCCCCAAATACCTTGGCAGTCCACTGGGTGATCGAGATCGACTTAATGCCCACCCC